>CM008281.1:18413489-18748825 GCA_002319775.1 Fagopyrum tataricum | reverse complement strand
TTCTCCTGCCAATATAGCGGGAAGTGGGCAGAGGCCACCTCAGCAGCAGTAGACACAGGGACAGCAGAGAGTCCTAGATCGTCCTACCACTCAGGGATCTGCTCCTTGGTTGGGTAGAGGTAGAAGTCGTGGTGGGAGTACCACGAACACTAGAGGACCACAGGGTCGAGTTTTTGAGTTGAGGAGTGCATAGGAACCAGCTGCACCGACTGCTACAAGTACCATTCTGATTCATGGTTTACCTATTAGAGTTTTATCTAATATGTGAGCTATGTCTTCATTTGTATCCGATGTACATGTTGAGTATTTGAGTTTGGTTATGAAAGGAGAATACCCTTTAGTATAGGGTTACCTGATGGTAGTAGGGACAGAGGTACCCATGAGATCCGTGATTTGTCCCATTTCTGTAGGGACCCGTGTGCTACATGTTGACTCCTTTGTCATGCCATTAGTGCATGAAGAAGTCATTCTAGGAATGGATTGGATGGATAGGAATCAGACAGTTTTAGATGTAGGTAGGAGGACTGTTACCCTCTCTACCGAGTTAGGACAGATAGAGGTTTTCCGAGGCTGGGACCTTGGAAGATCAGGTATGGTTATCAGTTCGATACGGGCAGCGAGACTGATTGCACATGGTTGTGAGGCCTTTTGGTGTTATGCCATGAAGGAGGGGGAGAGTCCAACCTTAGAGGATATCCCAGTGGTTTGTGAGTTGCAGATGTATTTGCTGAGCCGTCTAGCTTGCCGCCTCAGAGGAGTGTGGATTTTCGTATTGACCTAGAGCCTGGTACGAGACCGATCTCGAAGGCCCCATACAGGATGGCGCCTGTCGAGATGTTAGAGCAGAAGAAGCAACTCGAGGAGTTGGATGGGAAGGATTTCATCTGCCCTAGCGTATCCACATGGGGAGCACATGTCCTCTTCCTAGGAAGAAGGACGGATCGTTGAGACTGTGTATAGATTACAGAGAGCTGAACAAGGTGACCATCAAGAACAAGTATTCATTGCCGCGCATTGATGACTTGTTAGATCAGCTTCCAGGAGCGACATTATTCTCCAGGATTGATCTGCGTTCACGATATCACCAGCTGAGGGTTAGAGAGCAAGATATGCACAGGACAACATTCCGGACCAGATATGGCCACTACGAGTTTGTAGTGATGCCATTTGGGCTTACGAATGCCCCAACAGTTTTTATGGAGTTGATGAACAGTATCTTCATCGACTTCTTGGATCAGTTTGTGGTGGTCTTCATAGATGACATTCTGGTGTACTCTCGCAGCAGAGAGGAGCATGTAGGACAACTGAGGACTGTGTTGCAGGTTTTTCGAGATATAGAACTTTATGCTAAGTTCTCTAAGTGTGAATTCTTGATGCCAGAGGTAGCATTCCTAGGTCATGCTGTACCAGCTGAAGGAATCAAGGTGGATCCGGCCAAGATTGAGGCAGTAGCAGCTTGGACTACACCGACGAACGTCAAGGAAGTACGTAGCTTCCTTGGCCTAGCCGGTTATTACAAACGCTTTGTGGAGGGATTTTCTGTGATTGCCCGTCCATTGACGAGTTTGCTGAGGAAGACTACTAGATTTGTGTGGTCTGATTAGTGTGTGTAGAGTTTTGAGGAACTGAAGAGACATCTGACTTCTGCTCCTGTTTTGGCACAGCCAGAGGGTACAGAGGATTTGTGGTTTAGAATGATGCATCCAAGCTAGGCTTGGGATGTGTATTGATGCAGCGTGGCAAAGTGATTGCTTATGCGTCTAGACAGCTGAAGACATATGAGGAGAACTACCCGACTCATGATCTGGAGTTGGCAGCGGTAGTTCATGCACTGAAGATCTAGAGACATTACTTGTATGGTGCTACATGTCAGATTTTCACAGACCATAAGAGTCTGAAGTACATTTTCACGCAGCTGGAATTGAATAACCGCGAGCGTAGGTGGCTCGAGCTGATCAAGGACTTTGATTTAGAGATTCTGTACCATCTAGGGAAGGCGAACGTTGTCGCCGACTGGACGAGGCTAAAAACCTATGGTCGTTGCTTTTTAGCTTTAAGTCAAAGTAGAATCCTAACGTTACACTTAACCGATTTGTATAGTGTAAGCAAGGGTCGAACCCAAGGGAGATTTATCGAGTTTCTATTAGATTTAATTATCGATTTGGTAACAAAAAGAAGGGAGGTTTGGATTGTAATAGGCGACAAGACAAACATGTGATTGAAGTAAAGATTGAGGATGATAAAAATAATAAGACAAACACTACACTAGGTTAGATTTCCGCTTGCATATAACTTTGTTGGTTCTTTTTAGAAGCATTCAACATTTGTTCTCATCTTGATCATATTTATGCATTAAGCCAACCGGCATTAACACAACTTAACAAGTTGTTAATCCGTAAACCTACAAGACCAAACAACAAAATAGCATTCTACCAAAGATAAAGAGATACATAAAAGAGAAACAACTCGTTAATCTTATTATGTAGTTATATTCCTTTTACACTTAGATAATCACAACCCGTTCATACCTAAGAGTTTGCTACTGGATTAATGACCCGAACTGGAACCAATTAACCTTAGCCTTTTGCATGCAATTATACAACTTAGGTGATCAAACTAAGTGGAAAATAAACATACAAACTAAGTTAAACACAAGGAATATAACAAAAATATATATTGAATAAAACTTCTATTTAAAAGAACTTATAACCAACTTATATGAAGCTTCAATCCACCCAATGTAGCAAAGGAAGACTTAGCACTCCATACAAAAGACAAATGAAATATAGAGGTTTTTGTGGGAAAAATGAGATGATTCTAGCCTTAGCCAAGGGCTCTATTTATACTATGAAAATGCATTAAAAAGGAGTAAAGAGGTTGTGCAAACATCCACAATTAAGGCCATAAAGACGATGCAAACAGCCGGAGTCAAGTCCTCTGACGCTAACCCGCACCCACGGCCAAGGGTGGCGCAGGGGCGGTTTAGGCAAAAAAATTCCATCTTCTTCTTGGCCGCAGGGGCGGCTCGTCACTCCCGCAGGGGCGGGTCTTTAAATGCTCTTTGAACGTCTGACTCTTCAACTTCGGGACGTTTCGGATGACAACCCGCAGGCGCGGCTTAGTGTCACCGCGGGGGCGGTGACACTGGATCTTCGGCTTCACAGGGCCGTTGGCAAGGGCGCAGGCACGAGCGCTGGGGCGCTGTCTTCGCTTCTTCAGGATGAGTCACTGTAGGGGCGGCCATAGGCAGCCGCAGGGGCGGTGACTTGTCTCGTCTTGGGCGCGGGCGAAGGCGCTTGCTGCGGCCTCGGCGTGGATCTTCAGGGTTGTCACCGCAGGGGTAGCCAGAGGCGGCCGCGGGGCGGTGACAAGCTTCTCTCGGCGCAGATGAATACGTTGGTTGCGGCTCTCGGCATGGGTGCCACCGCAGCGGCGGTGACTCTACGCCGCGGGGGCGATGTGGCATCCGAAACTCATCTTCGTCGCTTTACTTCAACTCCTAAGTGTTCCTCATACCTTCTTTTGCTTCATTTAGACTCTTTCATCTTGATCAAAGTATTAGTAACACAATATGACTCAAAAACATAAAAAGGACTCTAAAAACTACCTAAATTGATAGTGATTCCATCACCTATCAAACTCCCCCATACTTAGACTCTTTACTCATCCCGAGTAAACAACACATCAAACAAATCAGCACACAAGCCTCAGGAAATATGGTGTTGTAGGAAAGATGAGGAACAAAAGAGAAAAAATTACCAAAGAAAGTGAGAAAAGAGAGAAAAAAGAAAAGACGAGAAAATGTGAGAAAATGTGAAAAACTACCATCCTTATTGCTCCTAGAGTGAACTACCAGGACATCCTCCTTATGACTCCCCTTCTTATGTCGCCAACGCCGGAAGGAGAACCTACACTCGGTATCGCTCATTTTGCCAAGGAGCCCTTTCGGGTTTTCACCTTGCCACTCTTCTTTTTTTTTGATGATGATCTCACCAAAAATCTCACATCCTTCAAGTCCAATTTTGCACCAACCTAGAGTTGGTCGGACTACCTTCTTTTCGCCTAAACCGCCCTTTCGGGTTTTCGGTTTATCCAAGGGTTTCTTGCCTTTTTCTCAATTCTTTGGCTTTTTCTCTTTTTTTTTTTGACTGATATGAATTATAATTAGAATTTAAAAAACAAAATCAAATAACTAGAAATCTCAAAATAACTCAAATAAAATGCATGATAAGTACCCTCCCCCATACTTGAAGAATGCTTTGCCCTCAAAGTGTGAAAATGAAAGCAAAAATAATAACATGGAGAAGTGAAAAAAGAGTGGCTCACTAGTAGAATGGTCCAGCTGGACCATCCGGACCCTGCTCCGGCGGATAGGGGAAGTAGTTGAAAAAGTGCTCCTGACGCTGGTACAAGCCGTCAAGGCGAGCCTGCTACGCGTCCATCCGAGCTCCGAAAGAGGTCTCAAAGTTGGCTTGCCTAGTCAACTGTTGAGCCTCCATCCTCCTCTGCTGAGCCTCCTGCCAAGCATCCTAACGCCGGTCAAAATGCTCGGTCATCCTCCCCTCAAAGTCCGCCTGCCAAACCTGCTGCTGCTCGAGCATAGACGTCTGGCAGCTGGTCTGCCACTACTGGTGCTGAGTGGTCAGAGCTGCTATCTGAGCTCGCAGGCTGGCGTGGGTACTGTCGTCCTCCTCTGCCATGGTGGGCATCTCCTCATCATCATCAGGAATGGGCATGTAGTCCTCCTGTCGGACCCTGCTGGAGCTCACAGCATGCCACTCAATAATGGCAACCTGTGATCGTCTCGGGACGTAGGGGTCGGCGGAAATGTAGATGTTGGAGAGCTCATCTCCTAAAGGTAGCGGCCGGGGCAGGTAGGTGACGTGACTCCCATCTGTAAAAGACAACCAGAAGAGGTTCTCACCATCCCTCCTCAGGAGCTTGTAGCGCCGTAGAAGAGCCTCGTCGTAAAATGGGATTGCCAACCCATCCTCTAGCTCGGTCAAGTCCATGACCTGTGCCGCGATCAAGGAGATGATCCCACCTCCAACAATGTCAGGCGGCTCATTCTTCCTAATCCGAATCAAAGCGGCGAGGAAGAGGGTAATCCAATCCGGCACGTTGTCACATGCCGCAACACAAGCATATAGTAAGGGGAGGTCCTTGAGGGCGACCTTGTTCTCCTCCTTGTGTCCACAGAAGACACACATAATAATCTTGGATAGGAGCCTCAAGCAGGGGTGATTGAGTTTGTTGTTGTACTCACCCCCCGCTTGAAAGTCAGTGCCGGTAGCAGCTCGCCAAAATGCAAACAAGTCGGGTGTAGGGGCCGACTCCCACCATTTTTCAGAGGGGTATCTAGAAACCCCGAAAGCCTCCTGCAGCTGAGCAAAATTTACCGTGTACTTCCTTTTATTGAATTTGAAAGTAAAACCGATGCAGATGTGATCCTCTGACTCCATACTAAACGTGGCTACGAACTGTCTGGTCAGCTCGGGATACGTTCGGGCACTCCTTCCCAGGAATTCCCCGAGCCCAGCATGGTCGAGAAAGGACTGCATGCTTTCCCACATGCCCAATCTCTCTAAGGTCGGAACGTGCAAGAACCGAGTTGCAAAGATCTATCGGTCTTGCACAATCTCATACTGAGCCTTCTCTCTCTCAGTCATCTTATATTTTCTTGTTGAATCCATTCTAGCAGCAAGTTTGAGCAAAAGAATTAGAATTCACGAAGAAATGGAAGAAAGACGACCTTTCTGTTGAGTTTTCCGCAGGCGCGGTTTAAAGACCCGCGGGGGCGGTGAGACGCAGGCGCGGTTTGAAAACCCACGGGGCGGCGAGGCGTGGTCGCGACGACAACGAAGGCGCGGGGGCGGGCGAATACAGGAAACGAACTCGCGACAGTTCGCAGGTGGGCGCTCTTGTGGTGCGTTTCCGGCGTCCGTTGGTGCTTCTGACGGTGGTTGACGGTGGAATAGGAGGGTGGTGAGTGGTGGTGATAGATTAGGTTTAGGGTTTGTGAGATTGTGGGTTAGGGGAGATGTGCAGCCGGAAGGAGGGAAGAGTAAACCGAGGTGGAGCAGGGGCGTGGTAGGGTGACGCAGGGGCGTGGTGGCAGGGCGGCGGTGAGACGCGCGATGGAGGCGTTGGGGCGTGGTGAGGGTTTGTGAGTGAGATTGTTTTTCGGGGGAGATATGTGAGGAGGAGTGAGAGAGGTGGGTGGAATAGGTTTTAATCCCGATCCAATTTTTTTTCTTTTTTGGGTGAACCCGCGGGGGCTTGTCACCGCGGGGGCGGTGACAAGGGAAGCGGAGATGCAGGCCCAGCGCCGGGTGCGGCGCTGGAAGCGTTCGTCAAGGGAAAAGCCGCGGAGCGGGGGTCTGTCACCGCGGGGACGGTGACAGCTTTGTGCTTGCGCTGGCTCAGCGCCGGGGGCGGGATGGGAGCGCAGTGTCACCGCGGGGGAGGTGACACGGGGCCGTAGGTGCGGTTTTCTTGACAGAACGTTAGAACCTCCTCTTCTTATTTTCTCGGGTTGCCTCCCGAGCAACGCCTTTGTTTTACGTCGTTGGCTCGACGTAAGGCCTTCACTTCTCTGCTTGGGCTTCCTCCAAGACCATCTCATCGATTGGATTATTCTTCACTCCCTCGTGGTATAGCTTGAGACTTTGTCCATTGACTTTGAAGATCTTGTGTGTTTGTGAATCGTAAAGATCCACAACACCATGTGGATGGACTTCGGCTATGATGTACAGACCTGTCCATCTTAAGTGGAGCTTTCCTGCAAAAAGTTTCAAACGTGATTGAAATAAAAGGACTTTGTTACCTGCTTGGAAGTCCTTTCGGAGGATATTCCGGTAATTCCATGCCTTGGTTTTTTCCTTGTATGTTGTGGCATGGTCATATGCATCGAGCCTCAATTCTTCAAGCTCTTGCAATTGTGTTCAAGCTCCACCGGTAGGTGACACGCCTTTTTGATGTGAGCCCGCCGGACTTAAGCAACAAGAGTGATGTGCCTGTACCTAGGTCATCACCACCTCTCACTCGAGCTAGAGCTCGCATGTTGGGACAAACCACGTTGATCTACCATCCTTTTGGAGCTCCGACATGTTGGTCCGACCTTGAACACAAAATGGTGAACATGCTTGAGGCGATTGAAGCTTCCGTTTCCGGCTGGT
This sequence comes from Fagopyrum tataricum, assembly GCA_002319775.1. Lineage (NCBI taxonomy): Eukaryota > Viridiplantae > Streptophyta > Magnoliopsida > Caryophyllales > Polygonaceae > Fagopyrum > Fagopyrum tataricum. The sequence goes on along the minus strand of CM008281.1, from coordinate 18,741,647 downwards.
CTTGATGGATCTTATAGTTGTATTTTATTTTGTATGTAATAAGTGGTCATGCTTGACTTTATTTCATGGTATTTTCATGATTTTATGGAATAAAGTGGGTTGTTTAATACAAGTGAAATAAAATGTTCACTTGCATTAAACTAACCATTCAAGAGGGTGATAACCACACTTTTATGTTGGGTTTTTGGCAGCCACAATTTTTCCTCTTAGAGCTTCCAAATGGCCGGCCATGTTATGGTCCTTAAGCCCTTTGTTTGCTTGCTTTTATGTGGTGAAAGCCCTTTGTTTTTGCTTTGCTTAATTGCCCCAACTCTTGAACTTGTAACCCTTTAATTATGGGAGTTTAGGTGTTGATGTTTCAGCCTATATAAGGCCTCTCCCACACCCTTTTCTAACAAGACGAAATATAAGAGTGATTCTTCAATCAAGTTGTGTTTTTACTTTGAACAAAACAACCCTAGAAACTAAGGTGAGAGGCCGAAGTTTCGAAACCCACGAGGTGAGAGGCTGAGTGGTGTCCTTACGGTGAGAGGCTAGGAGGACAAAGGAGATCCAATCCCAAAGTGAGATTCCGAGGGAGAAGATCTCGAACCAAGGAGATCCAAGGTGAGAGGCTGGACGATCCTTGCTTGGCATATCAAAAAAACATAAAACAACAAAAGGAATTGGACGGAAGGAACGATCACCGGTGGATCCTCGCGCTCAACCGACGAAGGGCACATCAAGTGGTATCAGAGCCCAACGGTGCGAGTTCCTCAAGCTTTCGGGGTACGAATTTCTTACCTAAAACTTGTTTTTAGTTTCTGCAATTTTGAGTAGTTTCCCCAGAATTTTGGTGCTTTGTTCTTCATTCTTATGAGTCCTTAGAGAGATCTTTTGTTGGCCTTTAAAAAAAAAAACAGAATATATTTTTTTTCGGCTAAACACATCCTTGTTTAAAAAAAAAAACAAAATATATATTATTGTCTTTTAAAAAGTCGAGCAAAACAAAAATAAATAAAAAAAGAAAAGAAGAAGAGACTTGCTCTTAGTTACTTATGCTTGTTATTGATTATGTTATGCTAGTAATATTGAAGGAAGAAAGTTGTTTGAACAATAATTTGGAGTGGTATCCTATTGTGTTGTGTGAGTTATCATCTTGTCTTAGAGTGTTCTAGCCAACCCCAAACACAACCTGCACGTTTTGGGGAAAAACGCTTATTATTGCCTTGACTGATTACTTGTTAGGGACTAAGCAAATACTCGCCGGAAGGCTCGTATTTGTTGTGGTTTTTGTTGCTATTTTGTTGTATGCTTTTCTAAGGTTTACTTGGTGCATCATAGAACACTTGTTTGCCTAGTGGACTATCTTAGGCTCTTGCAGATTTGTTGTTACTAAGTGAAATTTTGAGTTGAGAGCATTACCTAGTGCATTGGAAAAGGTGAGGGAGAGTTTTGCCTTGCAAATGAAAAAGAGAGTTGTATGATCCAAACACTATCAAACACTTGATTGAGTGTGAGGTGAAATATACTTGAGAGAAGTGAGAGAGAGAACATTTTCCTCTAACCTTTTGCCCTTGAGTTGTTTTGTGTGATAGGTGAATCTCAGTTGTCAAGGATACTACAAGGTGCAGGAACTAGCCAAGTTGCATATCGGCCGGTTTTGCGGTTTTTGCGGAAAAGGGGAGTTGTGTGAACCAAACACTAACAAAGTTTGTTGTGGTTTTTTGCTGTTTGAGACCGTTTCGGCCTCGAAAATGCATTTTTACATTTTCGGTTTTGCCTTTGAGTTTATACTTTTGTGTTTTGTTTTGGTTTTGAGCATCCACTTGCTTGTTGTGGAACCAAACTTTGTTTCTCTGGCTTGATTGGTGATCCAAAACAGGATGACAACCGTCAACGATAATAGGGTAAACCGAGACCAACGTCTTGATAACCTTGAAGCCCAACTAGCCGAACTTCTAAGAAGATTACCTCCCCCTCCACCTGAACAAAGTCATGGAGGTAGCAACCAAGATCAACCCCATCGAGGTCGAAGACGGTGTGTGAACATCAATGCAAGCAGAAACCATGACAGAAACCGGGACTTTAGCCCTCAATACGATGACTCGGACAATGAAGAAAACCATGGTCACCGCAATCGGAGGCGTTACCATGGCTCAAAGGTGGACGTTCCAAACTTTACCGGAACCGCAGATGTTGAGGCCTACATTAATTGGGAGACTAAGGCCGAACAAGTCTCCCGATACTATGATTTTAACGAGTTTAAAAAGATTGAAACTGCTACTATTCACTTTGTTGATTTTGCACTAACTTGGTGGCAGGAAGAGTTATAATATGTGGAGGCCCATCAAGAACCACGCATCAACACTTGGTTTGAACTCCGTAGAAGGATGCGTGCTCGGTTCATACCTTCGGATTACAAGCAACAATTGTTGCTCAAGCTTGAAAGGTTACATCAAGGTAATCGAACTCCGTACGATTATCACAAGGAGTTGAAGACTCTCCTACAAAGATCGGAAACTCGACAACCCGAAAACTATGTCATAGCCAAATTCTTGTCCGGGCTTAACCCCGATGTGTCAAAAATAGTAGAACAACTCAGACACACCAGCCTTACCGACTCCCTTCACCATGCCAATCACGTCTATAATTTAATCCAAAAACGTAAGGCAACCGGGTCATCAAAAAGATGGACAAGTCATGAATCAAACGAGCCCACACAAAATAATCGTCCTACCCACACAACCGGTTCATCCTCAACAGTAACCCCCAAGGCCACGTCCGCCCCTAACCCTAGCACTCCTCCTCCTAGTTCCACTCCTAAACCAGAAACCAGCCGGACTAGAGAAGTGAAATGCTACAAGTGTTATGAGCATGATCACTATGCCCGAGAATGCCCCAACCCCCACAAAGTATTATTGAACATATTTGGGGAAGAGGTTACCGAGGTCCATGAACCGGAAGAAGACTATGAAACAGTAGCCCCAATCATAGAATGAGATGAAGTTGAAGCCCATGCTCCTGTGGGAGACTTATGCCTTCTAGCAACTAAGGTTCCAAAGATCAATGCATACGAGATAATAGTCCAAAGTCCAAGTGGAGACCATTGCCTCGTCACAAAGAAAGCCCTCCAAGCGAGTGAACTCGTTCCCAACGTCTCACAAAGGGAGAATCTCTTTAACACTCGTTGCTTAATTTCGGGTCAATTATTTACCGTTATTATTGATAGTGGGTCTTGTTGTAACATTGTTAGTCAGGAGGTAGTTGCACACCTGGGACTCAAAACAATAGCACACTCCCAGCCGTACTCACTCCAGTGGCTCAACACCAACGCTCCCCTTCAAGTCAAGGAGCAATGTTTGGTTCGTTTTTCCATCGGACCCTACCAAGATGACGTTGTTTGTGACGTGCTTCCAGTTTCGGCTTGCCACCTCTTGCTTGGGCGACCATGGCAGTTTGACCGAAGGGTGTTCCATGACGGATACACCAACATATACTTCTTCGCCATGGCAGGAAAGAAAGTTAAGCTTATGCCTCTTACACCATCCGAGATCTTGGAGGATCACATGGTTAGAGAAAGGAAGAAGTTGGAAAAAGGAGAGGTTGCACGAACAAAGGGAAAGATCAAGATGGCTCTTGACACCACACCCGAGCCCAAGGCCCTACTCACCGCACGGTTACACGACGCCCGTTGAGCCCTACAAAGGGGTATGTTTGCTTCCTTCGTGTTTGTGTAACTAATGGTTTGTCTTTACCTACTATGGAAACTAATGATTTTTCTTTGCCTCCTTCTATTACAGGACTACTTGAGGAGTTTAAGGAGATTATGCCCGAAGAGATGCCCCCGGGGCTACCCCTATTTGAGGCATAGAGCATCAGATTGACTTCATACCCGGATCATCCTTTCCTAATCGTCCAGCATATCGAGCAATCCCGGTGGAAACAAAGGAGTTACAAGCTCAGGTGGAGGACCTTTTGAGCAAGGGGTATATTCGGGAGAGCTTGAGTCCATGTGCATTTCCGGTGTTGTTGGTACCCAAGAAAGATGGGAGTTGGAGGATGTGCGTCGACTGCCGTGCCATCAACCAAATAATTGTAAGGTACCGACATCCTATTCCTCGTCTTGATGATATGCTAGATGAACTGATACGGGGATAAGCCGTAAGGATTCCCAATCTTTCAACACCACAAACTTAGGCTATCTAGAAGATGGAATAGGCATGAGAATGGAGATGATAGATGTGTGAATGGATGGATGAAGGATCCGATGATTGGGGTTGGATCGTGCTGGATAGGGAAAGAGCCTTCCTCTCGCAGTAGTGACTCTTCCTTTAATCTCGGTGGCCGGTAGAACGAGGTCCGGAACACAAAGAAGTCGCCTAGAATTCGAAAGAGCTATCCTCTCGCAGTAGCGACTCTTCCTAGCTGCTAGACCAAACTGGAGGTATCCAGGGTTTTGAAAAGGCCTCTCACCTAATCAAGACTCGAAAACCCTCGAGAAAGGAATACCGAAAAGTATCAATGTGTATATTTAATATGAAGTGTTTAAAACTGACGTCCAGCTTGACCTTATATAGGCAAGGTGGGACGTCTACATGGGTTGCGGGCTTGATCCAAGATCGAGCCCGGAAATGAATAAAGAAATGAATTTAAATGCGAAAAGATAAGATCAAATCTTTACGAGATAAGATCTTCTAATGAAATGATAAGGTCAAATCTTTAAGAGATCTCGACCTTCTAGAAACAAGATAATTGTTTATAAAAATAAATGCAAAAACCTAATTTAAAATGTCTCAAAAAAGGGCTGGAAATAAATGATATGTTGGGCTTAATTCAACCACTCGATTCAGCCCTGCTTCCTCCTCTTCTCACGTCTGGATTGTGTTCTTCCTCTTCTGACATGCGTGCTTCTTCCACTTCATATTCCTGCGTTTCTTCTTTCGTACTACGTCTCTTCCTGGATGGTCTTGTCACTTCTTGTATTGAGACTCGGTTCCTAGATGCTCCCGCATCAACCCCCCTTTCTTGAGAAAGATTCGCCCTCGAATCTGTGAAGTTTAGACTTGTTCCTGTCTCCCTAAATCCATTGCCTCCAACAATACGAACATGAATGGATAATTCACAGTTACCACTTGAATAAGGTGTGAAAGTGACATTGACTACCTCCAATGTTTTATCTTGAAGAGATGAAAACATTTCCCTGTTATAATTGCAATGTCTATAGGACGTGGGACTGATATTCAAGATGTCAATCTGTGCAATCAACCTTAAGCGGAGATCCTCGAACAAAGTAATAATACTCAACGAAGGGTATTTAGTCACCAAATGTCTCCAGTTATATACTGCGATCATCCTGTTAATGTCTTTGATACTTACAAGGAGAGCCTCAAACATACCTATCTCGAAAATGGAGGATAAGAACTCCTTGCACACATGACTGTAGACGGGACACAAAAATGGATTTGTATGTCGTGGTTCCGTCCTCTCGAGCTTCTGAATCATCAATGTCTTTTTCCCAGCATCGTCTTTGTTCTTCCTCTTCTCATAATACTCAGTGACTTCCGTGGGAGTCATGGGTTTGAGTATGAAATCTTTACCCTGAAAAGAAAAACAAAAACGATTCGTCTTTCCGTTATGTGTGACATCTCTATCATACTCCCAAGGTCGCCCAAGTAGAATGTGACAGGCTTGCATAGGAGCGATATCACATAGCACAATGTCCTCATATGTTCCGATTTTGAATGTAACGTTGGCCTGCTTGTCGATTATGTTTTCTCCACAATCGTTCATCCACCCTAATTTGTAAGGACGGGGATGCTGAACTATTCCTAGTTTCAATTTCTCAATTACTTCATCACTCACTAAGTTGCTGCAGCTTCCACTATCGATGATCATGTTGCATACCCTTCCTTTGACCAAACATCTGGTATGGAACAGATTTTCTCTTTGATTATCTTCGCTTTTCGAAGGTAAGATGCTAAGTGCCCTTCTAATAACGAAATAGTCAAATAGCTTCGAAGATAAGACCGCTCTCGTTACTTTCTTGGTCATCTCATTCATGTCCATGCTAACCGGTTGGTGAACAGCGTCAATGCTCATGCAATCATCTAAGTATTCGCCGTCCTTTGGATCATGACTGGAAACTTCAACAATGATGTCATTGTTATGGTCATCAATGTCCATCTCGTGTGGAGTTCATATGATAAGTTGAGGGTCAGGGACGATTCTACTCGTATGTAAACATAATTCCTCAGCGAAAGGTAGCTCGTCCACATCCTTTGCACTTTCTTTATCGGCTACAAGGACCGATTTTTCTTCGTCAAAGTCCTTTGTGTCAGAATCTGATTCATAGAGACCCATGTCATTGATGAATAATGTCCTTGAGTTGGCACAATCCCTAGCATAGTGTCCTCTTCCATGACACTTAAAGCATGAGATGTCTCTAGCTCGAGTTGAACTAGAGCTACTTCCTTGAGGTGTCGTGGTAAGGGTCTTGTTTGGAGTAGATGCAGCTCCCAAACCTGTAGAATCTTTGCTATTGTTGCTCAGGTCTCGGTTGTTGTGGGATTGATCTCGATTCGAACTTCCTCTCCATGACTGAGGGGTTCGTCTGTCCTGGTTGCGCAACTTCAGTTTCTTCTCCACTCTCACGGCCAGATGTAGTAAATCTGTGAAGTTAGTATATGCATACAACTCTATCTCGTGTGCTAGAGTAGGATGCAAAATCCGGAGATACCTTGCCATCGTAGCTTCCTCATCTTCCTGCACATCAGCTCTGACTATAGCCATTTCCATTGCGGCGTAGACTTGTTCGGCACTCATAGAAACTTGTTTCAGGTTCTCTAACCTTTGACGGAGATCTCTTCCATGGTATGGGGGAACGAATCGGGCTCTCATGATTGCCTTCATCTGATCCCAAGTATTGATCTCGGTATCTAGACATCGTCTTCTTTCTTTCAACATGTTATTCCACCACATTAGTGCATATCCCGTAAACTCTAGTGCAGCGTATTGTACCTTTTTTGGTTCCGGAACATTATGACAGCTCCATATTTGTTCCACCTTTGCCTCCCAGACAAGGTACAAATCAGCATCACACTTTCCTTCAAATGGTGGTATCTTCACTTTAGCTTTGGAGTAGACCTCGGTTTCTAGTGTTGGGTTCTCATCCTCTCTATCCTCAAAGTCAAATTCCCTTCTGATGTACCTCCTCGGCTGCATGACTCCGGGATTAGCCCGAAACAAGGGTTGTCTAGGTGGCGGAGGGTTGTTTGGGTGTTCGTTATCCCGTGTCTCCAAAGCGTCCAACCTTTCCAGAATCCTTGTACGTATAGCCTCGGTATCCATAGCTCTAGGTGCGTCGCCTATTTGTTCGTTCTCTCTTCCTGAGTTAGACATATCAAATAATTTATACTCGCCTGCAATTTCCTCAACTAAAGTCAATGAATCTTGAGAAAGAAAAATTGAAAGTAGCCTGAAAATTTTGAAAGGCAAGGAAAAAAAAAGGCTTCAAAAGAACAAAAGGGTTTAAACAAAAGGGTTTTGAGTATTGCCTGCAGGGAACCTAAATGGAACAAAGGATATAAAATGTACAAGGATATAAACAATATGAACAATATAAACAAAGAGGCTCCCTTTCTTGAAAAACGAAGTGAATATTTTTCAAGAAAGCCGAAGATGATCACAATCCCGTTCCCGTTTCTTCTTTTCTTTTTCTTTTTTTTTTATGCTTGCCAAAACCCTAGGGCTGGGCAAGGCTGGCACCGGCTGGCACTACAGTGGCGCAGGGGCGGTGGTTGGGCTTTGAAACATGGGCGGACGGCGGCTAAGGGCAGCTTTTCCTGGCGGCAGGAAGTCGTGTGTTTGGCGGTTGTTGGGATGATGGTGATGAAAAACCGGCTCAGGAGAGGCGGTGGGGTATTGTGGCGGCAAGGTGGTGGGTGGCGGCGGCTGGCGGCGGAAACTAGGGTTCCGGCGCCGTAAAGGGTTTTTTTTTTTTTGTAAGGCCGTAATCCTAAAGGGGCCGGCTGGGGGTATTGGTGGCGGCGGGTGGAGGTTTGGTGGCAGAAAAGGGGGCGGGCGGCGGTTTTGGCGGGCGGCGGCGAAAACCGGCGGGTGGAGGCAAAAACCTGAGAGCTTTTCCGGCTGGGTGAGGCTGCAGGGGGTGGTGGAGGGCCTGCTGTGGCCGGAACCGGTGTAGGGTGACGGTGGTGGTGCTGGGCGGTGGATAGAACGGCGCTGGCGTGAGGCCGGCGGCGCTGGGGTTGATCTCGGTCGGAATTGGTCGAGATCGGCCGAAATTTTTTATTTTTTCTTATAAGTGCAGCGGTTGCTGCGGTAGATGGCGGAGGATGCAACAAGGGTGGCCCGTGGCTAAGAAGTGCGTTCTAGGTGTCCCCTACTACTAGCCCTGATAGGTTTGCACCGGTTGATCCATCATAGTTTACGAGAGTAGAGAGTAATTGGTTCTCAGGCGGAAACTTTTTTTGTGGAAAAAAAAAAATTATGGCCACAATTCAGTCTTTCAAGTAATTGACAAATAGATTGTGAAAAGAAGTTGTTAACGAGAATAGAATACTAACCGTTACTCCTTCATCCCCAATCGCTTTTTTTGTTGAAACCTTCTTGACGAATCTTGAAAGCTTCGATTTTTGTTTTTGACGGCGGTGGGTGTTGAGTAACCTTTGCTCTGATGCCAATTTGATACGGGGATAAGCCGTAAGGATTCCCGATCTTTCAACACCACAAACTTAGGCTATCTAGAAGATGGAATAGGCGTGAGAATGGAGATGATAGACGTGTGAATGGATGGATGAAGGATCCGATGATTGGGGTTGGATCGTGTTGGATAGGGAAAGAGCCCTCCTCTCGCAGTAGTGACTCTTCCTTTAATCTCGGTGGCCGGTAGAACGAGGTCCGGAACACAAAGAAGTCGCCTAGAATTCGAAAGAGCCTTCCTCTCGCAGTAGCGACTCTTCCTAGCTGCTAGACCAAACTAGACGTATCTAGGGTTTTGAAAAGGCCTATCACCTAATCAAGACTCGAAAACCCTCGAGAAAGGAATACTGAAAAGTATCAATGTGTATATTAATCTAAAGTGTTTAAAACTGACGTCCAACTTGGCCTTATATAGGCAAGGTGGGAAGTCAACATGGGTTGCGGGCTTGATCCAATATCGAGCCCGGAAATGAATAAATAAATGAATTTAAATGCGAAAAGATAAGATCAAATCTTTACGAGATAAAATCTTCTAATGAAACGATAAGGTCAAATCTTTAAGAAATTTCGACCTTCTAGAAACAAGATAATTGTTTATAAAAATAAATGCAAAAACCTAATTTAAAATGTCTCAAAAATGGGCTGGAAATAATGATATGTTGGGCTTAATTCAACCACTCGATTCAGCCCGGCTTCCTCCTCTTCTCACGTCTGGATTGTGTTCTTCCTCTTCTGACATGCGTGTTTCTACCACTTCATATTCCTGCGTTTCTTCTCTCGTACTACGTCTCTTCCTGGATGGTCTTGTCACTTCTTGTATTGAGACTCGGTTCCTAGATGCTCCCGCATCATGAACTTCATGGTGCTACTATTTTTTCTAAAATAGATCTTAGGAGTGGTTATCATCAGATTAGGATGCATAAAGGGGATGAATGGAAAACTGCTTTTAAAACTAAGTATGGATTATATGAATGGCTTGTCATGCCTTTTGGTTTGACAAATGCACCTAGTACTTTTATGTGCCTAATGAACCATGTTCTACGTGATTACTTAGGTAAATTTGTTGTGGTGTACTTTGATGATATACTAGTTTATAGCAAGACCTTAGACGAGCATGTTGAACATTTAAGAAGTGTATTTCTTGTGCTTAAAGAACAACGTTTGTTTGTAAACTTTAAGAAATGCCATTTTTGCTCGGAATCTATGGTCTTTTTGGGTTTTGTGGTAGGAAAAGAAGGCTTGAGGGTGGACGAGGAGAAGACAAAGGCAATAACAGATTGGCCCCGCCCGACAATGGTACCTTACATACGGAGTTTCCTTGGACTTGCTGGGTTCTATAGGAGGTTCGTTCGGGATTTCAGCACCATTGCAGCCCCCCTCACCGAGTTGACCAAGAAGGGTGTGCGCTTTGAGTGGGGATCCGCTCAGGAGGAGTCTTTTGTGTTACTTAGAGAGCGGCTGACCCATGCTCCCGTACTTGTGCTTCCTGATTTCTCGAAGACCTTCGAGATAGAGTGTGACGCTTCAGGAGTCGGGATTGGAGGAGTGTTGATGCAGGAGGGCCGCCCCGTGGCCTATTTTATTGAGAAACTGGGAGGAGCTGCCTTGAACTACCCTACATACGACAAGGAGCTGTATGTCTTGGTTCGGGTCCTCCAGGTTTGGGAACACTATCTTTTACCCCGTGAGTTTGTTATACATTCTAATCACGAGTCCTTGAAGTATTTGAGAGGACAAGCCAAGTTGAACAAACGCCATGCACGTTGGGTGGAGTATATTGAGGCCTTTCCATTTGCTGTGCGCTATAAGAAGGGAAAAGACAACATCGTAGCCGATGCATTGTCTCGTAGGTACACACTTCTCTCTTCTCTAGATGCATGTGTTTTGGGATTTGATAATTCGTAATTTATATGCTCTTGATGTTGACTTCCGGGATATCTTTGCTGTTTGTTTGCACTCTAGTAGTGACTTACATGCTAGTGTCACGGGCTGAGTTTCCCTAACTCCAAACCGTGCGGCTCTTAGCTTGTCTCGACCCCTTGTCGTGCTAAGATCAACCTATTCCCGATGTTCCCAACGAAAGAACTTAAGATTGATGGCTAAGAGAACTTTGAAGGTTTTGTGTGTGGGAAAGAAAGCGTTGTATTATAAGAGAGCTTTACAATGCTTGGATGAGAGCTTGGAACTTGGATGATGCAAATGAGGGGGTGGCACTCCCTATTTATAGCCCAAGGCCACCCCTCCTAGGAAGGTTCCGGATTTGGACAAGTCTTGGACAATCCGGATCCTTCTTGGCTAGAACTCCTTACAAGCTTCTCTACTTATCTAGAATATTCCGCAAGGCTCTAGCCATGCCTAGATGGTTCCGCATTTCTCTAGGGTCTTCCGGCCATGTCCGGAGACTTCTACGAGCGTCCCGAACGTTCAGGATGCTTCCGGATTGGTTGAGAAGCGCGGTCCGTGTCATCCTCCCCCACTGAATCCCACGACGTCCTCGTCGCGTTGGCCTCGTATGCCTCGATCTTGTCCTTGAATTGCCACAAGGACTCGGCCGGTTCCCATGTCATCTCCGCCTCAGGAAGTCCCTTCCATCGCACTAAGTATTCGAGTCTTGGCCGCCGATACTTCTCGCGGACGACCCGATCTGACATGATCTCCTCGACTTCCTTGTCGAAAGAAGTCCGAACTCCCATTGGTGCCCTTTGAGCGTCTCCCCGTGCTGGGTCTTTCATGTCTTGGTGGTAAGGCTTGAGCATACTCACATGGAAGACGGGGTGTATCTTGAATTTGGACGGCAACTCGAGCTTGTAGGCGGTGCGCCCGATTCTCTTAAGAACTCTGAAAGGTCCCTCGTATCGCCGTATCAATGCCTTGTGTAGTCCGGTGTGTCGCATGATGAAGTGGAGCTTGACCATGACTAAGTCCCCAACTTGGTACTCAATGTCCCTCCTGTGTTGGTCAGCCCATTTCTTCGTCCTCTTGTTGGCTTTGACAAGGCAAGCCTGCGTCAAGTCCAACTCCTCTTGCCAACCCTTGGCAAATTTGTACGCCGCTGGTGTTGGTCCAGTGTATCCCGTTGCGATGGTACTTGGCGTACTTGGTTGGAAGCCCATGATAATCTCGAACGGACTCTTTCCCGTAGACTCGCTCCGTTGTAAATTGTATGAGAACTGAGCGACGTCCAATAACTTCGGCCAATCCTTTTGTGATGCGCTGACATAGTGCCGAAGGTAGACCTCGAGCAAGCAGTTAGCCCTCTCGGTTTGTCCGTCCGTCTGAGGATGGAAGGCGGTGGTGAACTTCAAGTCTGACCCGAGCATCTTGAACAACTCTGTCCAAAATCTCCCCGTGAACCTTCCGTCTCTATCACTGATGATGGGTTGTGGCAAGCCCCAGTACTTGACCACGTTCTTCATGAACAGCTTGGCCGCCTCTTCTGCGGGGCATTCCTTTGTCGCCGGTATGAAGGTTGCGTATTTTGAGATTCGGTCTACCACCACCATGATACTCCCGAATCCGTCCGTCTTGGGTAGACCAACTATGAAGTTCATGCTAACGCTTTGCCAAGGATGGTCCGGTATTGGCAAAGGTTCCAAGAGTCCCGCAGGTTGTCGTTGCTCAACCTTGTCTTGTTGGCAAACAAGACAAGTCTTGACATATATCTCGACGTCGTCCCTCATTTGCGGCCAATAATATTTTTCTTCTACAAGAGCTAAGGTACGATGCATACCTGGGTGTCCGGCCCACTTGGAGTCATGGCAATCTTTGATGACTTCACGTCTTAATCCTCCAAATAGGGCACATATAGCCGTTGGCCCTTGGTGAAGATCAAGTCCCGTTCGACCCAAAACCGCCTTGTTTTTCCCTCCTTGACGTATTCCCTTAGGTTCTTGGCGGTTGGGTCATGATCAAGGCCCTCCTTGATGCGGTCTTCCAAAGTCCCTATCGGTCGGCTGATGGCAGCTAACTCCGCTTTACGACTAAGAGCGTCGGCGACTAGGTTGGCTTTGCCCGGCTTGTATTCCAACTCGTAGTCGAACTCGGCAAGAAAGTCTTGCCACCTGGCTTGCTTGGGTGTTAGCTTCTTCTGGCTTTGGAAGTAGCTCGTGGCCACATTGTCTGTCTTGACCACGAATTTGGACCTTAGGAGATAATGACGCCAAGTCCTTAGGCAATGGACGATGGCCGTCATCTCCTTCTCTTGTACTGTGTAGCGCCGCTCGGTGTCATTAAGCTTTCGGCTCTCAAAAGCTATCGGATGTCCCTCTTGCATCAGGACTCCCCCTATGGCATAGTCTGATGCGTCCGTGTGTATTTCGAACGGCTTCCCATAGTCGGGCAGGGCTAGCACTAGCTCTTCGGTCATCGCCTTCTTAAGCCGATCGAACGCCTCTTGACTCTCCTTGCTCCAAGCCCAAGATATCCCCTTCTTGAGCATGTTTGTCAAGGGCGTCGTGATGTGCGAATACCCATGGATGAAGCGGCGATAATAGTTGGCTAGCCCCAAGAAAGAGCGAAGCTCGGTTACTTTAGTCGGCGGTTCCCAATCCATGATTGCCTTGATCTTGGCGGAGTCCATCCGTATGCGTCCCTTGCCGACTATGTGTCCCAAAAATGGCACCTCTTGTTGAGCGAACGAGCATTTTTCTCTCTTGACATAAAGCTCGTGCTCACGTAGTACTTGGAAGACTTGCCGTAGGTGTTCCACGTGCTCCTCTAATGTGCGGCTATAGATAACAATGTCGTCCAAGTAAACTACGACAAAGTGATCAAGGAAGGGTTGGAGTACCTTGTTCATGAGAGTGCAGAATGTTGCCGGTGCATTTGTCAAGCCGAAAGGCATGACTAAGAACTCGTATGACCCATATCTCGTGACACACGCGGTCTTCTCCTCATCTCCTTCCGCGATCCTGACTTGGTAGTATCCCGATCTTAAGTCAATCTTGGTGAACCACCGAGCTTCCCCAAGTCTATCGAACAGGTCTGCGATGAGCGGGATCGGGTACTTGTTCTTGATGGTTAGCTTGTTGAGCGCCCTATAGTCGATGCACATGCGTAGGCTCCCGTCGTGCTTCCGCTGGAATAACACTGGTGCTCCATATGGTGCCTTGGACGGTCTGATGTAACCGGCTTCCAATAATTCCTTAAGTTGTCTCCTTAGCTCCTCTAGCTCCAGCGGAGACATGCGATACGGTGCTCGGGCGGGTGGTCGAGCATCGGATACGAGCTCGATCTTGTGATCCACCTCCCTCTTAGGTGGGAGCTTCTTTGGAAGTTCGGGCGGCATAACATCCTTGAAGTCTTCCAAGACATGGCAGACTTCAGCTGGTGTCGGGTCTTCCCCGGATGGTGTCTCGTCCATCTTGAGAGTTGCCAAGAATGTTGGTTCCTCCCGCTTTAGTCCCTTGGAAAGTTGAATTGCCGAGACTACCTTAGCACTTAGCCCCTTTTCCCGATATACCGGCACGATGCAACGGTGATGGGGGTCCAAGATGCATATACAGTTGGCAAATGGCACAAGGAGAGCATTGATACGATCAAGGAATGCTAAACCAATGACTAAGTCATAGTCATCTAGAGGGATTACCTCAATCGTGGCCTTGCCCGACCAATCTCCCAATGATAGCTCTACTCCTTGTGCTACCCCGAGTGTCGGGACCTCCTTGGAGTTCACCGTCTTGATCCATCCATGACTCTTGGTGACCTCGAGCCCCAACTTCTTTGATGTTTCCTCATACATGAATATGTCGGAGGCCCCGGTGTCCACCAACGCGCTTACTTTAGTGCCGCCTACCATGGCGTCTACGAACATAAGTCCCCTTTTGTTGGTGAACCGCTTAGTCTTGATGGAGCTAAGCATCATGGCCCCGAGTCGCAGCTTATCGTCCTCGGGTGGGTCCTCCCGTGTTATGATGGCGCTCAACTTGTTTCTTGAAGGGCAGTCGCGCATCAAGTGCTTCTCCCCGCATAGGAAGCAATTCAAGGGTTGCCTCTCGGCTGGTCTCTTGCCCTTGTCGGTCTTGGTGTACCGCTCCTTGTCTTTTGGCTTGGACGAGTCCTTGGATGAATCCTTGGATGACTCGTCGTTGTCCCGTCTTGGTGGCCTTCCCCGTCCTTGGTCTCCCCCACTTTTTCCTTTGTCACGGGAGAAGTTACTTCGGTCTTGGCTTTTGAATTCAATGAGGGAGTCCGCCTCGGTCATGGCCTCGGTAAGGGTCTGAACCTTCTGTCGGTGAAGCTCTTGTCTTACCCAAGGCTTAAGCCCGTCCATGAATTGGAAGAAGGCTTCCTTCTCGTTCATGTCTGAGATCTGCAACATTAACTCCGAGAACTCCTTCACGTACTCTCGGGCGGTCCCTCTTTGAGTGAGCCTGCGAAGCTTGGCCCGGGCTTCGTCGTCGGCATAGATGGGATAGAATTGTTTCTTGAGCTCTGCCGAGAATTCGGCCCAGGTGGTGATTGGGGTCCCTCCGGTCCTCTCGCAGGTCCTTCTACGCCACCATAATAAAGCTATATCACCGAGATATAGAGAAGCGGTACTTACCTTCTTTTCCTCGTCCCCGATCCCCGTGACGCGGAAGTATTGTTCCATGCCCCACAAGAAGTTCTCTACATCTTTGGCGGAACGACTTCCCTTGAACGTCGTTGGTTTGGGTGCGTCCACTTTCTGCAGTGGGGCAACTCCGACAAGGCCAGCCCCCATAGCTGTCTTGCATGCCGCCAACTCCCTTATGACCGTCTCCAGCTTGTCGGTCAGCGCCTCAAACTTGGCCTTGAGAACTTCATGTTCTGCGGCAAGGGTCTTGTGGGACACGTTCATGGCCCCTTGGAACTCCCCCTTGAGTTCCTCAATAGAGGACTCCATCGTGGATTCGACGTCATCAACCCGCTTGTTGGCGTCGAAGATGGAGTCCCGCATCTCGCCCACGGCCAACTCGACTTTTTCCAGCCTAGCCTCCGTGCTTGACACCACGTCCCTTGATGCATCCCTTGCGGCCTTCTTGCCTTTCTTGCTCACATCAACGACTTCCGACACACCTCCTTGGCTAGCCATCGAAACCTCCCTTTGGAACATTGTTGGCTCTGATACCACTTGTCACGGGCTGAGTTTCCCTAACTCCAAACCGTGCGGCTCTTAGCTTGTCTCGACCCCTTGTCGTGCTAAGATCAGCCTATTCCCGATGTTGCCAACGAAAGAACTTAAGATTGATGGCTAAGAGAACTTTGAAGGTTTTGTGTGTGGGAAAGAAAGCGTTGTATTATAAGAGAGCTTTACAATGCTTGGATGAGAGCTTGGAACTTGGATGATGCAAATGAGGGGGTGGCACTCCCTATTTATAGTCCAAGGCCACCCCTCCTAGGAAGGTTCCGGATTTGGACAAGTCTTGGACAATCCGGATCCTTCTTGGATAGAACTCCTTACAAGCTTCTCTACTTATCTAGAATATTCCGCAAGGCTCTAGCCATGCCTAGATGGTTCCGCATTTCTCTAGGGTCTTCCGGCCATGTCCGGAGACTTCTACGAGCGTCCCGAACGTTCCGGATGCTTCCGGATTGGTTGAGAAGCGCGGTCCGTGTCACTAGTAGTTACTATATTCATGATGGATATTTGTTTAGAGCTTGTAAGTTATGTTTGCCTAATTGTTCCTTGAGAGCCTTGATCGTTTTAGAGGCCCATGGAGGTGGATTGATGGGACATTTTTGGGTTACTAAGACTTTAGGTATCTTGCGGGAGCACTTTTATTGGTCTAAGATGAGAAATGATGTAGAAAAATGTTGTGCTAGTTGTGTTCCTTGTCATAAGGCTAAGTCTAAGGTTAACCCACATGGACTATATTTGCCTTTGCCTATTGCTAGCACACCTTGGGAAGACATTTCTATGGATTTTGTTCTAGGATTGCCTCGTTCTAGGAAAGGACATGATTCCATTTTTGTGGTTGTGGATAGGTTTTCTAAGATGGTGCATTTTATTGCTTGTAGTAAAACTGATGATGCGTCTAATGTGGCTAATCTTTTCTTTGAGCATATTGTTAAGCTACATGGAATACCTAGGTCAATAGTGTCAGATCGAGATTCTAAATTCCTTAGCTATTTTTGGAAGACACTTTGGGCCAAGATGGGGACCAAGCTACTATTTTCAACTTCTTGTCACCCTCAAACAGACGGTCAAATTGAGGTAGTAAACCGGACTCTTGGCACTTTACTTCGTACTATGTTAGATACTAACTTGTGCAGGTGGGAGGATTGTTTGCCCTTTGTGGAGTTTGCTTATAATCGGGCTATTCATTCTGCGACCAAGAAGTCTCCTTTCGAAGTTGTTTATGGCAAGAACCCCCTCGATCCTCTAGATTTGATTCCTCAACCACCCCCACAACCCGTTGATTTGGATGGGCAATCTAGAGCTGATTTTGTGAAAGGTTTGCATGAGCGAGTTCGGGTCCAATTAGAGAAGCATACCGAGCAGTATGTCCGGCAAGCCAACAAGGGACGCCGGGAAATGCTCTTCACGGAGGGAGACCTTGTGTGGGTCCATTTGAGGAAGGACCGTTTTCCATCCCTTCGGCAATCTAAGCTCAAACCACGAGCAGATGGTCCATTCCGGGTCCTTGAGAAAATTAACGATAATGCATATCGCATTGAGCTTCCTAGTACGTATGGGGTACATAATGTGTTTAATGTTTCTGATTTGTCTCCTTTTTATGTAGGTGACGAGGTCGAGGATGCGGAAATGAGCTGGCAGATTCGGGGTCGAATCCTTTCCAAGGAGGAGGGGATGATGTGAGCCCGCCGGACTTAAGCAACGAGAGTGATGTGCCGGCACCTAGGTTATCACCACCTCTCACTCGAGCTAGAGCTCGCATGCTGGGACAAACCACGTTGATCTACCATCCTTTTGGAGCTCCGACATGTTGGTCCGACCTTGAACACAAAATGGTGAACATGCTTGAGGCGATTGAAGCTTCCGGTTCCGGCTCGTCTTGATGGACCTTATAGTTGTATTTTATTTTTTATGTAATAAGTGGTCATGCTTGACTTTATTTCATGATATTTTCATGATATTATGGAATAACGTGGGTTGTTTAATACCAGTGAAATAAAATGTTCACTTGCATTAAACTAACCATTCAAGAGGGTGATTACCACACTTTTATGTTGGGTTTTTGGCAGCCACAAGTTTGCCTCTTAGAGCTTCCAAATGGCCGGCCATGTTATGGTCCTTAGGCACTTTGTTTGCTTGCTTTTATGTGGTGAAAGCCCTTTGTTTTTCCTTTGCTTAATTGCCCCAACTCTTGAACTTGTAACCTTTTAATTGTGGGAGTTTAGGTGCTGATTTTTCAGCCTATATAAGGCCTCTCCCACACCCTTTTCTAACAAGATGAAATATAAGAGTGATTCTTCAATCAAGTTGTGTTTTTACTTTGAACAAAACAACCCTAGAAACTAAGGTGAGAGGCCGAAGTTTCGAAACCCACGAGGTGAGAGGCTGAGTGGTGTCCTTACGGTGAGAGGCTAGGAGGACAAAGGAGATCCAATCCCAAAGTGAGATTCCGAGGGAGAAGATCTCGAGCCAAGGAGATCCAAGGTGAGTGGCTGGATGATCCTTGCTTGGCATATCAAAAAAACATAAAACAACAAAAAGAAGTGAACGGAAGGAACGATCACCGGTGGATCCTCCCGCTCAACCGACGAAGGGCGCATCACCTTTTAAACACAAGCCAGAATGGTGACATCCCAATGGGGGTCTTGTACGCCGTGCGGTACGCCCACAAAGCATCGTGAGCCTTAAGCTCCAATCCTTCCTTCCGGGAGTAACCGTCTTTTCGAGGATCGTCTTGATCTCTCGATTTGACACTTCCGCTTGCCCATTGGTTTGTGGGTGGTATGTCGTGAAAACTCGTTGATGGACATGATATTTCTTGAGGAGGGCGGTGATCGTCTTGTTGCAAAAGTGTGTTCCCCTATCGCTTATCAAAGCCTTAGGGATGCCGACCCTCGCAAAGATGTTGTCCTTAAGAAAAGTTGTCACAACTTTAGATCATCAGTTTTGGTGGCCTTTGCTTCCACCCACTTGAAAACATAGTCCACCGCAAGTAAAATATAAGTATTCCCAAATGAGTTAGGAAAAGGGCCCATAAAATCTATCCCCCAAACATCAAAATTTTCACAAAAAATAAGCGATGATTGAGGCATTTCATTTCTCCTAGAGATATTACCTATTCTTTGACACCTATCACACACTTTACAAAATGCATAAGCGTCTCGAAAAATGTGTGGCCAAAAGAAACCAGCATCTAATACCTTCCTAGTTGTTTTGTTAGCCCCAAAATGTCCTCAACATGCTTCGGAATGACAAAATGATAAGACAGATTGTACCTCGTTGTCCGGGATGCAACGTCGAATTACTTGATCACTAAAATGTTTCCACAAGTAGGGGTCGTCCCAAACATAGTGTCTAGCCTCGGCTTTCACCTTTTCCCTCTGAGCTTTGGTGAAATCTGGTGGATACTCGCCTCTGACAAGGAAATTCACGAGGTCAGCAAACCACGGTTTAAGGAATGGAGCTTATACAACACTTTTGCAGGGTTTGCCGCAGGGGCGGCCAGATCAAGCCGCGGGGGCGGGTTGCCGCAGGGACGGTCGCCAGTAGCCGCGGGTGTGGTTACACAATAGAGAGTTGTGTAAAAGGTGTCGTCCGGGAAACTCCCTACGATGGCCTTCCCTTCTGCTAGATCTTCTTCCTCTTGTACCAACCGACTCAGGTGATCAGCCACAAGGTTCTCCGCTCCTTTCTTGTCCCGGATTTCTAAGTTAAACTCACTTAGAAGTAGGCCCCAACGAATCAACCTTGGCTTGGTCTCCTTCTTAGTCATGAGATAGCGTAACGCTGCATGGTCAGTGTACACTATTACCTTGACACCTAACAAGTACTGCCTAAATTTTTCCAGGGCAAAGACTACTGCCAACATCTCCTTTTCGGTGGTAGAGTAATTCCTTTGAGCTCCGTTCAAGGTCATTGATGCGTAGTGGATTACATGTGAGGCTCTCCCGTCCTTTTGTCCCAAGACCGCACCTACAGCGTAATCACTAGCGTCACACGTAATTTCAAACGGCTTCTCCCAGTTTGGTGATTGGATTATCGGCGCACTTGTGAGGCATTCTTTCAATGTGTCAAAGGCCTTCTGGCATTCCTCATCTACTATGAAAGTGGCATCCTTCTTCAATAGTTCACACAACGGTGCGGAGATCTTTGAAAAATCCTTGATGAACCGCCAGTAAAACCCTGCATGGCCTAAAAAGGAATGGATTTCACGCACATTACTAGGATAAGGTAAATTTTGGATAACATCAATTTTAGCTTTGTCCACTTCTATTCCTTTAGAGGAGATTATGTGGCCTAGTACAATTCTTTGCTCCACCATAAAGTGACATTTTTCCGAGGTGAGAACTAAGTTAGTTTCTACACATCTTTTAAGAACAAGTTTTAGGTGTTCTAAACATGCATCAAAACTATTTCCATGAACGGTGAAATCATCCATGAAAACTTCAATAAAATTTTCAATGTATTCGGAAAAAATACTTATCATGCACCCTTGGAAGGTGTCGGGAGCATTACATAGTCCAAATGGCATTCTACGGTACGCAAAAGTGCCAAAAGGACATGTAAAGGTTGTTTTCTCTTGATCCTCCAGGGCTATGGCTATTTGAAAATACCCTGAATATCCATCTAAGAAACAATAGTAAGGGTGTCCTGCAAGACGTTCAAGCATTTGATCAATAAATGGTAGAGGGAAGTGGTCCTTTCTAGTTACCGTGTTCAACTTACGTTAGTCGATGCAAACCCTCCATCCGGTTTGAGTCTTAGTTGGCACCATTTCTCCATGTTGGTTCTCCACCATGGTGATTCCTCCCAATGGCCAAAGATGTGATGAGGAGCCTTGTGTGGCTATCCACTTGGGCTAGAACATCCTGCATTTTAGAGGTCAAAGCATATTCCGATTTATGAGCATCAATGTCGTTTTCAATTATACTTTTTAGTTCATCAAAATCGGAAATGTTAAACACATCTTGCACAATTGGTTCAATTATGTCAATAGAGCATAGAGAATGGTCATCAATGGGGTGTTTCATGGCATCATATATATTAAATTCAATAACTTCACCATCAAATTCCATGCTCAATTTTCCACTTACATAATCTATTTTTGTTCTAGCCGTTTTCAAGAAAGGTCTTCCTAACAAGATGGTGCAGCATGCGTATCATGTTCCATGTCTAAAACAAAGAAATCTGCCGTAAAAATCAAGTTGTCAACCATTACTAGAACATCTTCAATTATTCCTTTAGGATACACATTAGACCTATCGGCTAGTTGGAAAACAATTCGAGTTTCATGCATTGGTCCAAGACCAAGTGATTGATAGACAGAATATGGCAGTACGTTTATTGATGCACCTAAGTCTAGCATGGCTTTATCGAAACGAGTTTCTCCTATGACACAAGGAATACTTACCATGCCAGGATCACTACATTTCTTGGGCATCCTTTGTTGGAAAACCGTAGAGACATGCTCACTTACTTGGACTTTTTGTTTCCCTTTCAGCTTCTGGTTCCTCTTGACCGTGCAAAGTTCCTTCAAAAACCGAGCATACTTAGGAATACTCTTCACAAGTTTTAAAAGAGGAATGTTTACCTCACATTTGGAAAAGGTCTCAAATAGGTCCTTATCCTCTATAACCCTTCGCTCCCTGAGTGCTTCTAGAAAGGGGGCCGGAGGTTTCTCAGCATATAGTGGTGGGAAATTTGGACCGACGTAAGAATCCTCCTCAACAGAACTTTCTGACGTCTTTTCCGCAGGGGCGGCCATTGGCAGCCGCATGGGCGGCTCAGGGGAAGACGCCGCAGGGGCGAGGTCATCCAGCCGCGGGGGTGGTTTCGGTGCAGAGGAAGACGCTGGGAGACCCGCAGGGGCGGCTTTGGGGGCGGCAGAACCGTTAGAGGACTTTCCCTTTGAAACCAAAGTTGGCTTTGGCTGCACTTGCCTTCCGCTTCTTAATGTTAGAGCACTAACATTCTCGTTAGGGTTCACGACGGTTTGGGAGGGTAGGTTTCCCGAGGATCGAGCTTCGATCCTTGTGATGGCTTCCGCCATTTGTCCAACCTATTTCTCGAGATTTTTGATGCTAGATTATTTGGTTTGGACATGAGTAGCAAAGTGTTTAGTCAAAACATGTAGCATATCATCCGTGGATTGGAACTTACCTTGGCGGGGTTGTTGTTGTTGTTGGTTTTGTTGATCCCTCCATCGGTAGTTTTGTTTATCACGCCAACCCGGCATGTAATTTTGAGCATATGGGTTGTCCCGTTGGCATTGCTATTGTTGTCCATATCCCATGGCGTTCACCTCAGCATCTGAGTCATCTTGGACTTGTGGACACAAGTCCGTGGGGTGGAAAGGATCAGCACATACTCCACAAGCCTTGAGTTGTTGTGGAGTCCCCATCAAGGCTAATCTCTTAACCATTTCCTTCAATTCGGCAATCTCCGTGGATATCTCAGGTTAGCTGGGGTGTACAGCATGTACCCCTCTTTAAAGTCCTACCAAAGTTCCTTGTTCCTTCCGCCAATTCCTGAATTTTATCCAAAGCAAGTTCGGAAGTGGAGTTTAGAATGTTGCCTCCACAAGCGGCATCTATGATCCTCCTTTCATTGTCTAGTAAGCCATTGTACAAGTACAAGACTAGATCTTGGGTAGAGTACACATGGAAAGGACAGCTGGATCTCAATCTTGCGAAGCGTTCAAAATACTCATAAAGAGTTTCGTCCGCCTCTTGCTCGATGTTGCTTATCACCTTCTTCAAGCTATTGGCCTTCTTTGCGGGGGAAGTACTTCTCCAAAAAGGCCTTATGGAGGTTGTCCCACGTATCAATGCACCCGGACAGAAGATGGTAGTACCAATCATCCGCCCCATCTTTTATGGTGAATCCGAAGGCTCTCATTTTGATTTGCTCTTCGGTCAGTTTGCCGGCTTCATGCTCATGCAAACTGTGTGAAACTTCCCCAAGTGCTTGATGGGATCTTCCCCACTTAATCCATGGAAGGACGGGAGTAAGTGGATCAAGCCCGGATTGAGCTCGAAGTTGACCCCTTCTCCAATTGCCGGTATGGTTACCGCAAGAGGGTGTTGAGTCAAATCCGGCTGCGTGAGTTGTCGGAGTGTGCGGTTCGCCATTGCTTCTTCGTTCCGACGTTGTCTTCTTTTCCAATTGTATGACCTCTCGATTTCTGGATCAAAAGGAGCAAATTCTAAGTTAGTAGCACGGGTTTGAACCATGAAAATGGTGCAAACCAATAATCAATAATAAAAAATAATAAAAACTAAAACTAAACTCCTCGGCAACAGCGCCAAATTGGACGAGGCTAAAAACCAATGGTCGTTGCTTTTTAGCTTTTAGTCAAAGTAGAATCCTAACGTTACACTTAACCGATTTGTATAGTGTAAGCAAGGGTCGAACCCAAGGGAGTTTTATCGAGTTTCTATTAGATTTAATTATCGATTTAGTAACAAAAAGGGGGGAAGTTTGGATTGTAATAGGCGACAAGACAAACATGTGATTGAAGCAAAGATTGAGGATGATAAAAATAATAAGACAAACACTACACTAGGTTAGATTTCCGCTTGCATATAACTTGGTTGGTTCTTTTTAGAAGCATTCAAGATTTGTTCTCATCTTGATCATATTTATGCATTAAGCTAACCGGCATTAACACAACTTAACAACTAGTTAATCCGTAAACCTACAAGACCAAATAACAAGTTAGCATTCTACCAAAGATAAAGAGATACATAAAAGAGAAACAACCCGTTAATCTTATTATGTAGTTATATTCCTTTTACACTTAGATAATCACAACCCGTTCATACCTAAGAGTTTTCTACTGGATTAATGACCCGAACTCGGAACCAATTAACCTTAGCCTTTTGCATGCAATTATACAACTTAGGTGATCAAACTAAGTGGAAAATAAACATACAAACTAAGTTAAACACAAGGAATATAACACAAATATATATTGAATAAAACTTCTATTTAAAAGAACTTACAACCAACTTATATGAACCTACAATCCACCCAATGTAGCAAAGGAAGACTTAGCACTCCATACAAAAGACAAATGAAATATAGAGGTTTTTGTGGGAAAAATGAGATGATTCAAGCCTTAGCCAAGGGCTCTATTTATACTACAAAAATGAATTAAAAAGGAGTAAAGAGGTTGTGCAAACAACCACAATTAAGGCCATAAAGACGACGCAAACAGTCGGAGTAAAGTCCTCTGATGCTAAACCGCACCCGCGGCCAAGGGTGGCGCAGGGGCGGTTTAGGCAAAAACGTTCCATCTTCTTCTTGGCCGCAGGGGCGGCTCGTCACTCCCACAGGGGCGGGTCTTTAAATGCTCTTTGAACGTCTGACTCTTCAACTTCGGGACGTTTCGGATGACAACCCGCAGGCGCGGCTTAGTGTCACCGCGGGGCGGTGACACGGGATCTTCGGCTTCACAGGGCCGCTGGCAAGGGCGCAGGAACGAGCGCTGGGGTGCTGTCTTCGCTTCTTCAGGATGGGTCACCGCAGGGGCGGCCATAGGC
Organism: Fagopyrum tataricum; assembly: GCA_002319775.1. Lineage (NCBI taxonomy): Eukaryota > Viridiplantae > Streptophyta > Magnoliopsida > Caryophyllales > Polygonaceae > Fagopyrum > Fagopyrum tataricum. The sequence goes on along the minus strand of CM008281.1, from coordinate 18,717,305 downwards.
AACCGCTGGGGCGGTGACTTGTCTCGGCTTGGGCACGGGTGAAGGCGCTGGCTGCGGCCTCGGCGTGGATCTTCAGGGTTGTCACCGCAGGGGTGGTCAGAGGCGGCCGCGGGGCGGTGACAAGCTTCTCTCGGTGCAGGTGAAGGCGCTGGCTTCGGCTCTCGGCATTGGTGCCACCGCAGGGGTGGTGACTCTACGCCGCGGGGGCGGTGTGGCACCCGAAACTCATCTTCGTCGCTTTACTTCAACTCCTAAGTGTTGCTCATACCTTATTTTGCTTCATTTAGACTCTTTCATCTGGATCAAAGTATTAGCAACACAATATGACTCAAACATAAAAAGGACTCTAAAACTACCTAAATTGATAGTGATTCCATCACCTATCACCGACGCCTTGAGCAGGAAGACGCCTCGAGAGCAGACGATTGCGAGGCTGACAGTTCAGCATCAGCTACAGAGAGACCTGGTCTGGTTAGAGTTGAACATCCAGTTTCCTGATGAGGATGCCCGTTTGAGTACTTTAGAGGTTCTTCCTGATCTGTTGAGCAAGATTCAACAGAAGCAGGAGACCTGGCCGACCTTGATGAGGATTAGAGAGAGGATGTCTCGGGATGAGGTACCACAGTTTCTTCTGGGAGCAGATGGAATATTGAGACGTTCATATTGGTGGGAAGGGCTGAAGCCCGATGTGGCCAGATTTGTGACATAGTGTGCGACCTGCTAGCAGGTCAAGATAGAGCATTGCAGACCTGGAGATGAGTTCCATCCACTTCTTGTTCCACAGAGGAAGTGGGAGGACGTCACCATGGACTTTGTGACTGGGCTGAGACTGAGACGGAATTTTGATGCTATCTGGGTTAGTAGACAGATTAACGAAGACGGCACATTTCATTCCTATTCGGGAGACGTGGCCGGTGAGCAGACTAGCTAAGGAATACACTAGGCAGATAGTGAGACTCCATGGTGTACCGAGGACGATCGTCTCAAATAGAGATTGACGATTTACCTCGAGGTTCTGGCAGCAGATTCAGAATGCCCTAGGGACGAGTTTACACTTTACTACTGCGTTCCATCCTCAGACAGATGGTCAGTCAGAGAGGACCATTCAGACCCTGGAGGATATGTTGCGAGCTTGTGTGTTAGATTGGGGACAAGTTTGGACGGATCATCTCCCACTAGTTGAGATCTCATACAACAACAGCGGGCATGCATCTATTGGGATGGCCCCATATGAGGCATTGTATGGGCAGAAATGTCGTACTCCGTTATACTGGGTTGAGCCTAGTACTGCTAGTGATTTGACACCTGATCAGATTCAGGATGATGTTGCTCGAGTAGCATTGATTAGAGAGCGGATGCTAACTGCACAGAGCCGTCAGAAGTCTTATGCAGATAAGAGGCGTAGACCTCTAGAGTTCAAAGTTGGAGCCCATGTGTGGCTGAGAGTGTCTCCGACACGAGGTGTTAGACGATTTGGCATTAAGGGGAAGTTGAGCCCCGATATATAGGACCGTTCGAGATTCTGGATCGGGTTGGGAGCACAACATACAGATTGGATTTGCCTCCGAGGTTAGAGGGTGTTCACCCTGTGTTTCACGTGTCTGAACTGAGGGAGTACATACCAGATCCGAGACACATCGTGAGTTATGATAATTTGGTGGTTGCGCCGGACCATACTTTTGTGGAGCATCCGATTGTAGTCCTAGAACAAGGTATGAGACGCCTGCGTTCGAAGGACATTCCTATGCTGAGGATACAGTGGTCGAGACGAGGACCTAATGAGGCTACATGGAAGATTGAGGATAGTATTCAGAGGAACTATCCAGAGTTCTATGCCGAGATAGATGTACCAGTAGGATCGACGAGTAGATCTTAGTACTATCTTGGTGATGTTATGATTATGTGCTTATATGCTATGATGTGTTTATTTTCATACTAGCCATGATGTGATTGTGATCTTAGTAGATCTTGTTGTGCTAGTACGACTGATATTTATAGCTGGAGATGGCTCTTTCCTCCATGCTATTGTGATACGATTAGGATTTAGCTGGAGATGGTTATTCCTCCATGCTATTTTGATGGACATAGTATTGCTGGAGATGTTTTTCCTCCATGCCCTTCTGTTATGGTGTTGATGATACGGCTAGGGATGTTTTTCCTCTACGCCTTTGCGATGTGATGATGATACGGCTAGAGATGTTTTTCTTCTAAGCCCTTGGGATATGATTATAGTTTGGCTAGAGATGGTTTACCTCTATGCCTTGGATAGTATAGTAATCTTATGGCTGGAGATGATGAGTTCCTCCATGCTTGTGCTTGAGGTTATAGAGTGATATAGGATGATACCATGTGTGCGGAGATGTGATACCTCCGATAGAGAGAGAGTGTACCTCGGCTTGTGAGTCCGAGTGGTTTGAGGATTTTAAAAGTTTCGGGACGAAACTTGTTTTTAGGTGGGTGAGGTGTAAGAGCCTTAGTCCTTGGAGCCATTTTTGGCCTTAGCCGCCCCTGCGGGCTTAGGGACCCGCCCTTGGGGCTCGTGATGCTTTCCGCCCCTACAGCTCAGGGAACTGCCCCTGCGGTTTCTTGCGGCTGCAGCCGACTTTGTTGACTCTTGATCTGTGCTTTACTCTTCTTGCCTCTTAACCTTTCCTTACCTTAGGATGAAGGGTTTCTTCATTCTTCATCTCCCCATCTGCCTTCACGTCCTTCTTCCTCCTTCTTTCTCCTTTGATCTCTTCTTGAGTGTTTCTTTGAGTTTTGGGAAGGAAGTTGTGTGGTCTTGTGTTGAGTGTTGTGGCTGAGCTTGAGAGCCAGTGGACAGTGTGTGGTTGATCTTCCTTGCAGCCTAGGACCACAAGTGTGGTATGTCTTCTTCTTCTCTTATTTCTTCCTTTCTTGAATTCCTTTGCTTAGCTTAGGATTAGATGCATGTATAGATGTATGGTGATGTGGGATTGTGTATGTATATGGTTGTATGTGACGTTGGAATGAAGAAGACGTGAGTTAATCACGTGAAGAGCCGAAGAGGAACCGCGGGATCATCTTCTGCGTTGTCGCCGCCCCCGCGGTCCAGAGAAGCCGCCCCTGCGGGACCCTTGTCGCCGCACCCGCGCCTGGAAGCCGCCGCCCCTGCGGGAGCCGTGTCACAGCGCCTGCACCCGTGCCTGCACTTGCCTGCAACCGCTATCACCGCGCCTGCGGCCGAGCCTTGCCGCGCCTGCGGGTTGCCTGTTCCGCCCTGCGTCTTTCCGTCACGCAGGTGCGTCTTGTCCCGGGTCTACCTACAGTAAGGTAGATCCTTTCCTTTCCTAGTATGAGCGGGTTAGTAGCATGCTAGGTATATGTATGAGGATAGAATGAGGATGAAAATGATAGCGTTTATGCCGGTTATGGCTTTGAGGTTTATGAGTTAGGATACGATCCTTATGGATCCCTTGGGTCTAGGTGTGACCCTGTGATGGATATGAGTTTGATATATGTTGTTATGCCTTGTTTAGGAAGTGTTGATCTCTAGAGTTGGAGCTGATTGGGTTTGAGACTTCTGAGGTTGAGGTAAGTTCATAGGACTTACTTAGCTACCATCCTTATATTGGATGTATGCTTGAGTGGTGTGTGTTATATGTTTCATAGAATGCGTTATGATGAGTACCTACCTATGGTTTAGTGACTGGACTTGAGTGGTGTTATATATATATATATATATATATATATATATATATATATATATATATATATATATATATATATATATATATATATAAATATATATATATATATATATACACACGCTTGAGTGATTGGACTTTATAAAGATAATAAACCGGGTAAATGTGTGAAAGCATGATGATGTGTTATGATTCCTGATGTGTGTTTGTGCTCTTGCATCTCTATATATATGTGTATGGTTTGCTAACGGTTTTATACCGTGTTGTAGATCCTTTGCAGGTTAGGAGAGCTGTAGAGTGATCCAGAGGGGTGATCCGCTGAGGGCTCCGTACACTGGGGCGTTATCGTGGGATATGGGATATTTATGATGTACGGATATACATTTTGATTTGTACTCAGCGGTTACTCTGTATCACCTTTTGATATGTATATATCTATATATCAGTTTTATGTTTTGTTTGAATCTATTTGTGCCTTGTTGTAAGATCCAGTGAACTTGTTGTCAAGCTAGGGTCAGGATCCATTGTGAGATCCTAGCCCAGTAGCGCCTCGAGTCCCACGGATTCGGGGTGTTACATACACCACTATGGAGAAAGAAATACTTGCTATCCTAAAAGGGATAGATAAATTTATAATTTTTCTTGCTCCAAAACATTTCACTATTAGAACTGATTGCAAAGGAATATTAGGTTTTGTTCGTAATAATTTGAGTAATATGAAAGTGCAAGGGAGGCTCCTGCGTTAGCAACTCACACTTAATCAATATTCCTTTGACATTGAACATGTGCAGGGATCAAAGAACTCTCTGGCAGATAGCCTAAAAGAAATGGTATGGTCTGCCCTCTTGATGCCAATAAAGGAGGCAGACAAGCAAAAGTATAAAGAAGAAACTAATTATCATCTAAGATGGGTTTCTCCTCTTAGTTATTATTATGTCAATCTTATGCAAAAATTTTCAGAAAAAAGATCTCGAAATGGTTTGATCTTATCCTGCGACAGAATGACTCGGAGAATTCTGGAGCTGGAAATAGTTAAGTTCATGATTTGCCTTCCTTTTGATGTTCAAAAAAAGATGAGAGGCTACTGGAAGTACAAAGAGTTTCCTAGCTGGTATACATATGTGATGAGCAGTACTGAATGTCCATACTACGATATATACCATGAATGGAGTACCATGGCACACGGATTCAATAGATCTGGTATGAAGGGATTAAGTTTGCCATCAAACCCAACTAGAGAAGAAGACATTCTATATGCTTGGGATTATGGGATGTGTCACGGTCTATTCGGAAGCCTTCCAACACCATGGAGTCCACTTAGAAAGAATTTTTCAAAATTTCAAAATTATGTGTTTAACAGGGCCAAGAAATGGAAAGGATCTGGGAACCTATTTTATTATATTCACCCAACAGCTATGGAGGTTGAAGGAGGAAGATCAAGGGCACCACATTACTTAATCATATTCAGAACACATACAGATCAGTTCTCTCAAGATCCAATCGTTGTAACTCAACCTACCATTAAAGATCATATCAAAGCCAAAGGAACCGGGTTTTTCTACATTTATGAATATATCAAGTAACACATGAAAGATAAGAATAGTATTATATTCAAAATTGGTTTCACTACGGTGGTAATTCCTGAAGTCTTACGACCACATTTCTCAGAAGCCATCGATCCTCAGATTCCATTTCAGACTACATAAAGTACTTGGAGTTGGGAACATTCATGTCTTTAAAATGTCAAGATGCTTTCTACGACACCCTCTTAAGTTGGGATGAAGAATATGCTAAGAATATTTATGACGCCATTAATGAGGATTGCGATAGTGATCACGAAAACAGCATCGGAGAAGATGGAATGTACAATATCAATAATTGCATGGATTAGTCAAGAAACATCATCATCACAAGCCTGAAGGAATCTCGTGAGTGTTGTGTCAGAGTATGTCACTTTCTTTCAACTTTTTCTTTTCTTTTTGAATTATTGAACGTTGGCACTGTTAGCCATGTGAGTGAGTCAGAGTCACTAGTGTGTGTCGGGGGTAAAATGGTAATAGAGTAAAGGCATCCAATGCCTCTCCGCCTCTATAAATAGACCCCTTGTGAGTCATTGTAAGGCATTGAAAGCCATAGAGTCTAAGAGTGAGAAAACACCAAAAACTAGAAAGAGAAAGAGAAACGATTTTGAGCTTACAGAGAAGTGGTTCCTCCTCTCTCTAAGATCAAAACACCTCGATGGATCTTTCTAGCTTGAAGTGTTTGAAGTGAGTCGAGTCTTTAATTTCCAGTGTGCTTGAGTGCTTATTATCCTCTTTCAAATTCAATAAAAGTTTGTGTTTAAGTCAGGGAAAGCTACTAAATTGAAAGCTATGTTTTGAATAATCTATTTTGTTGATTACATTTCCTCCATCCTCATAAAAGAGAGATTTGAGTGAGAGACTACGGTCTGATGTAGGAAACGAAACAGATCTGTGTTGTGCTTGGGCTAAGGTAGTCCTGGTTGAGGATTAGCAACCCCTAAAAAGCCGGAAGCTACAAGAACACCGGAGGTCCAGTGATATTACGTCCAGGTAACGGTCAAAACTCTCTCATTTTAATTTCTTAATTACGGAGCATGGTGGGCATGTGATCATATAAAATTTATTATTCATAATATAGTTAGTAGATTATGGTAGCAAGTACCACGTAAAGTCCATAAATTAAATCAAGTGTGTCAGTTTGGATAAGTTTGTGCAATATATAAAATTGTGGCTAAAATCTATAATTTTGCAAAAAGTAGGGAAAAAACAAAACCTGAAAAAGTACCCAATGGTTGCTGGAAATTGGGTGTAAATATTACAGCCCTTTCTAATTTCTACTAGGTTTAGTTTATAAAATTTGGATTTATGTTATTACATTGAAAATAAGTACACTTATATTAAAACATTAAATATTAAGTATTAGATTAATATATAATACATGTTAATTATTTTACAAATTTTTATTTTTTAATATATTTTAATTTAATTTAATTTTAATTTTTTTGAGCTTCAGCAATAAAGCACGTGAAGACCGACATTCGCAATAAAATGGCAGATGAGTTTCTTGGTGACGCTTTGACAATTTATATTGAAGGGAAATTTGTTGGAAAAATTGACATAAATTCGGTTATCGATGATTTTGCTAAGGCAAAAAATCGTCATGGTTGCTTTACTTTTAAGTTTAAAACTACAATAAACTATTTATTTGGATATTTTACTATATATTATAGCTATATTAAATTTTGCGCATCCCTAAAACTTTCCGGCTCCGCCCCTGTCTGAGTTGATGTGATTTGTGTACTCATATGATAACTCGTGAATCTTTCTTGGCAATTTGCAGGATATTGAGAAGAAGAGAAGAAGCGAAAACCCAGAGGCCATGGAAGAGGACATGAAAGATGAAGTGTCTGAAATCATAGATGACTCTAATTCACTTCATTGTTTATTCTAATTTTATAATTTTGGCAAGGGAATAGTTATTGTAATTTCTTTTCCTATGTACTTATATTAAATCCACTTTTCTTTGTTTACTTGTATCTTTTACCTATATAATTATGTATATAAAAAACCGTCAATACACCGCTTCTTCATATTGTGTGTACGAAATCAAAATGCTTGTCTTTAGCCATTACGCAAGTTAATATTTTACAAGGAGGGTAACGGTTGCACGTGCTACACACACGCAGCGTGCCTAGTATATATATAAAACAAGAGTTGAGTCCATACTTTGAGTAATCATATAATTATCAAGGCAACGTCTAAGCAATTACTATATACGGATAGTCATGGGCTGCAAACCTAAACCGTCGGTTTAGGTCTGCAAACCGGCGGTTTAGGTTTGGCCCAAGGCCAAACCTAAACCGAAACCGGGGCCCTTGAAACCGGCGGTTTAGATTTAACTTAAACCGCCGGTTTAGCACGGTTTATAAAAAAAATTTAAAATACAAAGTAGTTATGTTAAAAAAAATATATTAATATTATATAAAAATAAAAAAATTACTATAAAAAAATTAGTATATAAAAACTAGTAATTAAAATTTATGCCAATTAAATAAAAGAAACATAAATTCAATTTTTTAAAAAAAACTCGGAAAAATTAAAGGGCTTGAACCGGTTTTCCGGTTGCCTACGTATCCTCTCGGGATTAAGAGGAATCAAAGCCCACGTAGTTCTCTTACCTTGACTTACCTTTTTTCGGACTTCCGAGTTTTAATCCCGCTTACCTTTCGATGTCGGACTCGGAAATAGTGCCGGCGTCTTCGGAGTTGGAATCCGATTTGGAGTCGTACACCGGTGCATTCCTTTGTTTCCGCTTAGCCGCCCTTATCCAATCTTGAATACAAACTTGCATCTCCAACTTCTCGAGCTTCAATTGAGTTCGGTTGTGACCGAGAATGTTCCCGCCTCGGCTAAATGTTTGCTCAACCGCAACCGTTGATGCGGGCACAGCCATGATTTGTTGTACAATTTTAACTAAGGTTGGATATTTGGGAGCTAATCTCTTCCACCAATCCAAAATAACAAATTCAACATTATCATCAAAATTAAAACAAGTGTTAAGATAATCTTGATATTCCGCATTTGAAGTTGAATGTCTAGGTGTTTTTGTTCTTCTAGCAAAAACTTGTTGTGCAAGTGAAAGAGAAGAAGATGAACTAGTAGAAGAGGGAGATGGACTAGGTGCGGTAGAAGAAGAGCTAGCACTAGATTCAAATGTACTAAGTAATTTTCCAATTTCGGTATTAACTTATTGCACAATGTTAGGAATATTATAGTCTTCTTGTGTTAAGTTTACACACAAACAATCATAATAAATAGTCAATAAATCGGAAAGACCATCTAGTTTAAAAGTCTATGATCAAAAACGGTGGTTACAAGATAAATCATGGGGATGTTTTTATAATATTTAAGCCATTTTTCTTTCATATCAAGCATTGTTATAATAAGACAATAAATCTAGGTGTACTGATACAATGGGCCAAGGGAAACATATTTTGGGCCCATGGATTAATGGGCCCGGGGCGACAGGGGGTGCGTGGGGCGGAGCCCCCCGCGGAGGATTCTATCTATTTATAGAATCCTATCTATTTATAAGGAATTCTATCTATTTGTAGGATTCTATTATTTATAGGACTCTATCTATTTATAGAGGATTCTATCTATTTATGGTTTTAAATAGATAGGTGTAGGCTTATATTCATTATCCACCAAAGTATATTGAAAACCCTAGCTGCAAGGTTTGTGCAGCAACACCACAAAACGTCTTGTTTTCTCTTCTCTCTCTATTTTTGAAGTAACTCGTTGAAAGATCACAACAATTCGTATCAAGAGCAAGGTTGTCGATGAGTTCCGTTGCAAAAATTTGAGGTTCCGCGATTCAACGGAACTGACAACTTCGGTCTTTGGCAGCGACGAGTTAAGGATCTGCTAATGCAGCAGAGGATGTTGAAGACGAAGAAGACGAGCTTCTGCAGCGTGACCGCGGGGGTGGATCAACAGAGCCGCGGGTGCGGATCCACGAACCGCAGGGGCGGCACCAGGAGGCGCCAGGAGCCGCAGGGGCGGCGCCAGGAGGCGCCAGGAAACGCAGAGGCGACGCGTTTTTGTGACAGATCCGCAGGGGCGCCAGCTTGACTCCACGGCTGCGTTTTTGTGAGAGCCTTTTCTTTCGGACCGAGTTCCGTCCTTAGCCGAGATTTCCTTTGGCCGAGATTGGCCTAGCCGCACCCGCGGGCACGTATGCCGCCCCTGCGGGTTCCCGCCCCTACGGCCCTGTGATCCGCCCCTGCGGGTTACGGCGGCTGCAGCCGGTTTTGTTGACTCTTTGACCTACGCTTTACCCTTCTTTACCCTCTTTGTTTCACCTTGCTGAGCAAGGGTTTCCTCATACTTTCCAATGCAGTTCACGTCCTTCTTGCTTCTCCTTGGTTCCCTCTTGATCTTGTTTTGGTTTGGAAGAGTTTGGATTGAGTTGGATGTGTTGTGGCTTTTGTAGTTGATGATGGTGAGTATTGTTGTGCTTGGAAGCCAGTAAGTTGTTGGTGATCAGTACCTGAGCTAACCACAGCCGTGAGAGTAGACGTGATTGATCAAGTGAAGAGTTAAAGAGAAGCCGCGAGGTTTCATTCTGCATTGTCGCCGCCCTCGCGGCCAGAAGTCACCGCCCCTGCGGCCAGAAGTCACCGCCCCCGCGGTTACCGTGTCACAGCGCCCGCGTCGTGCCAGCGGCGTGCCTGCGTTTGCCAGAGTCCCTTGTCGCCGCCCCCGCGGCAACGTTCCGCCGCACCCGCGGTTGCTTGCCTCCGCCCCTGCGCCCCTTTGTTACGCAGGTGCGCTTTGTCCCTGGTCTACCTAAAGTTAGGTAGTTCCTTTCCTTTCTAGTATGAGGAACTTAGTACCATGCTAGGATTCGGATGTTGATGAGTATGATATGGAATTGCCGATTAGGGCTTTGAGGTTACGAGTTGGATATGATCCCTTATGGATCCCTTGGGTCTAGGTGTGACCCTTTGTGTGATAGGAGTTTGATATCTGTGTATGCCTTGTATAGGCTGTGTTATCCTCCAGTTTGGAGTGGACTGAGTTGAGGTTGATCCAGTGAGACGACTACGAGGTTGAGGTAAGTCCGTGGGACTTACTTAGTTGCCATTCCTTTATAGGATGTTGTGCATGAGTGGTGTGTGTGTTATATGTTTATAGCATGTGTTATGATGGTCACCAACCTATGGTATATTTCTTGCCCATTGGAGCTGAAGAAGCAACTCGAGGAGTTTGCTGAGAAGGGCTTCATTCGCCCTAGTGTGTCCCTCTGGGGAGCACCTGTCTTCTTCGTACGGAAGAAGGACGGATCGCTGAGGTTATGCATAGATTACAGAGAGCTGAACAAGGTGACCATCAAGAACAAGTATCCACTGCCACACATTGATGATTTGTTAGATCAGCTACAGGGAGCTATTGTGTTCTCCAAGATTGACCTGCGTTCCGGGTATCACCAGCTGAGGGTGAGGGAGCAGGATATGCACAGGACAGCATTCCGGACCAGATATGGCCACTACGAGTTTGTAGTGATGTCATTTGGGCTTACGAATGCCCCAGCCGTCTTTATGGAGTTGATGAACAGTATCTTCATCGACTTTCTGGATCAGTTTGTGGTGGTTTTCATTGATGACATTCTGGTATATTCTCGTAGCAGTGAGGAGCATTCAGGACATCTGAGGACTGTATTGCATGTTTTGCGGGATAGAGAACTTTATGCAAAGTTCTCTAAGTGCGAGTTTTGGATACCCGAGGTAGCATTCCTGGGTCACATTGTATCCGCCGAGGGGATCAAGGTTGATCCGGGGAAGATAGAGGCAGTAGCTGCATGGCCGACACCGATGAACGTCAAGGAAGTACGTAGCTTCCTTGGCCTAGCTGGTTATTACAGACGCTTTGTGGAGGGATTTTCTGTGATTGCCCGTCCACTGACGAGTTTGCTGAGGAAGACTACCAGGTTTGTGTGGTCTGATCAGTGTATGCAGAGTTTTGAGGAGCTGAAGAGACGTCTGACTTCTGCTCCTGTTTTGGCACAGCCAGAGGGTACTGAGGATTTCGTAGTATACAGTGATGCATCCAAGCTAAGCTTGGGATGTGTGTTGATGCAGAGAGGCAAGGTGATTGCATATGCGTCTCGACAGTTGAAGACGTATGAGGAGAACTACCCGACTCATGATCTGGAGTTGGCAGCGGTAGTTCATGCACTGAAGATCTGGAGACAGTACCTGTATGGTGTTACATGTCAGATCTTCACAGACCATCAGAGTCTGAAGTACATTTTCACGCAGCGGGAATTGAATAACCGCCAGCGTAGGTGGCTCGAGCTGATCAAGGATTTTGATCACTGTACACCTTACTCGGTACATCCAGGTACGAGTAAGATGTATCAGGACTTGAGACGTATATATTGGTGGGGAGGGGTGAAGCCCGATGTGGCCAGATTTGTGGCATAGTGTGCGACCTGCCAGCAGGTCAAGATCGAGCATTTCAGACCTGGAGGTGAGCTCCATCCACTTCCTGTTCCACAGAGGAAGTGGGAGGACGTCACCATGGACTTTGTGACTGGGCTGAGACTGAGCCGGAATTTTGATGCTATCTGGGTTAGTAGACAGATTAACGAAGACGGCACATTTCATTCCTATTCGAGAGACGTGGCCGGTGAGCAGATAAGTAGAGGAGTACACTAGGCAGATAGTGAGACTCCATGGTGTACCGAGGACGATCGTCTCTAACAGAGATGGACGATTTACCTCGAGATTCTGGCAGCAGATTCAGACTGCCCTGGGGACGAGTTTGCACTTCACGACTGCGTTTCATCCTCAGACAGATGGTCAGTCAGAGAGGACCATTCAGACGCTGGAGGATATGTTGCGAGCTTGTGTGTTGGATTGGGGACAGGTGTGGCCGGATCATCACCCACTTGTTGAGTTCACCTACAACAACAGTTGGCATGCATCTATTGGGATGGCCCCATATGAGGCACTGTATGGACAGAGATGTCGAACACCGTTATGCTGGGATGAGCAGAGCAGTGTCAGTGGGTTAGCACCTGATCAGATTCAGGATGATATGGCTCGAGTAGCATTGATCAGATAGCGTATGCTGACTGCGCAGAGCCGTCAGAAGTCGTATGTTGATAGGAGGCGTAGACCTCTGGAGTTCAGAGTTGGAGCCCATGTGTGGCTGAGAGTGTCCCCGACACGAGGTGTTAGGCGTTTTGGCATTAAGGGGAAGTTGAGTCCCCGATATGTCGGACCGTTCGAGATACTAGATCGGGTGGGGAGCGCAACTTACAGATTAGCCTTGCCTCCGAGATAAGAGGGTGTTCACCCTGTGTTTCACGTGTCTCAACTGAGGGAGTATATACCAGATCCGAGACACATCTTGAGTTATGAGGATTTGGTGGTTGAGCCGGACCACACTTTTGTTGAGCATCCGATTGCAGTCTTAGAACGAGGTATGAGACGCCTGCATTCGAAGGACATACCTATGCTTAGGATACAGTGGTCGAGACGAGGACCCGAGGAGGCTACATGGGAGACTGAGGATAGTATCCAGAGGAACTATCCAGAGTTCTATGCAGAGATAGGTGCACCAATAGGATCACCGAGTAGATCTTAGTACTAGCTTGGTGAGTCTTATGTGCTTACATGCTTATATGTTATGATATGTTATTTCATGCTAGCTTGTTGTGCTTATGATCTTATTAGATCTTGTTGTGCTAGTATGATTTTTGTTATAGCTGGAGATGGCTCTTTCTTCCATGCTATTGGGATATATGATGTTTTGGCTAGAGATGGTTTCCCTCTAGGCCTTGGACAGTATAGTTTGCTGCTGGAGTGGATGGTTTCCTCCATGCTTATGTTGAGGTTATAGAGAGAGTTGTACCTCGGCTTTTGAGTCCGAGTGTTATCTGGATCTTGCAAGTTTCGGGACGAAACTTGTTTTTAGGGGGGTGAGATGCGAGAGCCTTTTCTTTCGGACCGAGTTCCGTCCTTAGCCGAGATTTCCTTTGGCCGAGATTGGCCTAGCCGCACCCACGGGCACGTATGCCGCCCCTGCGGGTTCCCGCCCCTGCGGGTTCCCGCCCCTGCGGCCCTGTGATCCGTCCCTGCGGGTTACGGCGGCTGCACCCGGTTTTGTTGACTCTTTGACCTACGCTTTACCCTTCTTTACCCTCTTTGTTTCACCTTGTTGAGCAAGGGTTTCCTCATACTTTCCAATCCAGTTCACGTCCTTCTTGCTTCTCCTTGTTCCCTCTTGATCTTGTTTTGGTTTGGAAGAGTTTGGATTGAGTTGGATGTGTTGTGGCTTTTGTGGTTGATGATGGTGAGTACTGCTGTGCTTGGAAGCCAGTAAGTTGTTGGTGATCAGTACCTGAGCTAACCACAGCCGTGAGAGTAGACGTGATTGATCAAGTGAAGAGTTAAAGAGAAGCCGCGAGGTTTCATTCTGCACTGTCGCCGCCCCCGCGGCCAGAAGTCACCGCCCCCGCAGTTACCGTGTCACAGCGCCCGCGTCGTGCCAGCGGCGTGCCTGCGTTTGCCAGAGTCCCTTGTCACCGCCCCCGCGGCTACGTTCCGCCGCACCCGCGGTTGCTTGCCTCCGCCCCTGCGCCCCTTTGTTACGCAGGTGCGCTTTGTCCCGGGTCTACCTAAAGCTTGGTAGATCCTTTCCTTTCTAGTATGAGGAACTTAGTACCATGCTAGGATTCGGATGTTGATGAGTATGATATGGAATTGCCGGTTAGGGCTTTGAGGTTACGAGTTGGATATGATCCCTTATGGATCCCTTGGGTGGTGTGTGTGTTATATGTTTATAGCATGTGTTATGATGGTCACCGACCTATGGTATATTTCTTGCCCATTGTAGGACCGTGATAACTTGCCCTTTCATCCCGCTGGGAGTATGGGAGGTTCTCTGTAGGCAGGCCAGACCTGGTAAACGGTTCGGGCACTTCCCATTCCCTTAGGGTACACGGGGTAGTGTTCCAGGCACCATTCCAGCTGGTTATTGGACCCAGAGGCAAGGTTTATATTCCTCGTGTCACTTATGTTTATATAGATATTATATATGAGTTGATTGTTGGACTTTATAAAGATAATGAACCGGGTAAATGTATGAAAGCATGTGGATATGTTAAGATTTCTGATGTGTGTTTGTGCTCTAGCATATTCCTATATTTGTGTATGGTTAGCTAACGGTTTTATACCGTGTTGTAGACACTTTGCAGGATAGGAGAGCTGCAGAGTGATCCAGAGTGGGTGATCCCCTGAGGGCTCCGTACATTGGGGCGGTATCGGGGATATGGGTTATTTTGATGTATAGTTTGGTTTGTTTGTACTCAGCGGTATATTGTATTACCTTTTGATCTATATATATATATATATATATATATATATATATATATATATATATATATATATATATATATATATATATCAGTTTCATGTTTTGTTTTAATCTATCGATGTCTTGTTGTAAGATCAGTGAAATTGTTGGCAGGCTAGGGTCAGGATCCATTGTGAGATCCTAGCCCAGTAGCACTCCGAGTCCTGCGGATTTGGGATGTTACAGTTTTCTTCAACAATGCCTTGCAGGTTAGGGACGCCGCCGAGTGAGGTGGAGTCGGGGTCTCCGTACATTATAGGACGGGGACGTTTTTTGGGTCATGTCTTTGTGTTGGATGAGTGAGAAAGCCCCCTGTCAAGAGAAACAAGGAGGATCTGGTTACAAGATCCTGGAGTTGTATGTTTTTTCCAATTTTTGTATTAGATTATGTTGTCTAGGTGAAGATTGTTATAATAAGACAATAAATCTAGGTGTACTGATACAATAGGCCAGGGGAAACATATATTTGGGCCCATGGATTTAATGGGCCCGGGGTGACAGGGGGTGCGGGGGGCGGAGCCCCCCGCGGAGGATTCTATCTATTTATAGAATCCTATCTATTTATAAGGAATTCTATCTATTTGTAGGATTCTATTATTTATAGGATTCTATCTATTTATAGAGGATTCTATCTATTTATGGTTATAAATAGAT
Organism: Fagopyrum tataricum; assembly: GCA_002319775.1. NCBI lineage: Eukaryota > Viridiplantae > Streptophyta > Magnoliopsida > Caryophyllales > Polygonaceae > Fagopyrum > Fagopyrum tataricum. The sequence continues at coordinate 18,702,034 of CM008281.1, read as the reverse complement.
AGGTTTAGGGTTGTATTTATTATCCACCAAAGTATATTGAAAACCCTAGCTGTAAGGTTTGTGCAGCAAAACCACAAAACGTTTTGTCTTCCCTTTTTCTCTCTATTTCTGAAGTAACTCGTTGAAAGATCACAACAAGCATACATTCTAGAAGGCAAGGTATGTTAAAACATTTTACAAAAGCTTCGGAAACATTAACGAAAATTTCTAAAAATCTATGAGATGTTGGAGTGTAAACACAACTCATGGTATTAGTTGCATCATTAAAAGTTTTTAAAACATTACAAATATGGGCACAAGTTTCCCAAACATTTTCATCATCTAAAATTGACCAAGGAACATGAATTGAAGCAAATTCTTGTAACAAAACTTATAACGTACGGCTTCACAAAGTAGTTTGTAAGTCGAGTTCCAACGAGTTCCAACATCTTTTGAAAAAGCAATAGGATGAACATTTTTGTTTAAACATAAATTTCTCAATTTTCTTCTTAAATCGGAGTCATGCCAAATATGATCAATAACAAGTTTGATTGGGGTTAGCATATCTCCTAAAACCTTATGTCCATCTTGACACATAAGTTTAAAATATGACATGCACATCTTTGATGAGTATAAGGAGTTTTTATATATCGTCCCGCATCCTCAATCAAATGGTTTACGGCGGCGGTATTTGCGGATGCATTATCAAAAGAATATGAAAAAATTCGATGTTGTAAATTATATTCTTGTAAAACCGTTTTAATCATGCTTGCAATGCCTAGTGCATTATGTCTTTGATTAAAATGCCGAAAACCAATAACATATTTATGCAAAAACATAGCGTTATCAATAAAATGTAAAGTAATGCCCATGTAAAAATGTTGTTGTGATTGTGTATCCAAATATCACTACAAATTGAAACTTGATGTTCAAAACTAGCCAAATTCGGTAAAAAAATTTCTTTCTTTTTTAAGTAAGATTTATTAACTAATTTTGAAACGGTTTTCCTAGAAGTTGGTTTAAAAGAAGGTTGAACATATCTAGTGTTATATTCCCTAACTTCTTCATATTCAGCATGAGAAAACGGTAATGAATGTGAACAAATAACATCGGTCAATCCTAAACTTTCTTCACTATGATTATATGTAAATAAAGGAGAATGAGAGGTAGAAGATGCAACCCGTGGGACAATTGTGTTTCTCCCCGTGAAATCCTGAGCTTCTCCAGATGGACGTTTGCCATGTGAGTTTGCAATGTCCCGTAGCCGCCCTTCACCTTCCACTTGTACACCTTCGGGCAATAGTTGCATGCCACTTGACAATACTCGTTCACCGGCTCCCCCTTGGTGTAATGCTTCGTAAATATTTCGGATGTAAGCACTTTCGGAGGGGGGAGACTTCTTCGTGAAACTTCGGTAACATCGGGATTGTCGGGCATTTGTGTTTCGCTCTCTTGGGTGCTAGGAAAGTATTGAGAAGAGGGAATTTGATCACTTGGGTTTGCCATTATGAGAAATCGAGATATCGAGAATACGAGGAATCGAGAATTCGAGAATAAGAGATTAGGAGAGTAGAGAAGATGAGTTGTAGATTGTGTGATTTGTAGAGGAAGAGAGAATGGGTATTTATAGGAAATTAGGATAAATTGTGGGGGGATTTTTTATTTTTTTATTTTTTTTTATATTTTTTTTAATATTATAAAAGGCTCCAACGGCTCATGGCCTAATCTTCCAACGGCTCTTTTAAAAGAGCCGTTGGGATTTTTTTTTAAAAAAAAACGGCAGGAGGCCCAAACCGCCGGTTTAGTTTTTCGGAAAACACAAACCGAAACCTAAACCTTGAACCGGCCCAAACCTAAACCGGCGGTTTGGGCCGGTTTGAAAACCTGCGGTTTGGCGGTTCGGTTCAAACCGGCCCCATGCCTATATACGGATATTTGTTGAAGCACTGTTGAGTTTAGAAGACTAGTTGGTACTTGTCAACCAAAATCTGAAATAAAGTATTCAAATCTTGTCCCTTTATTTATAAAACTTCATTTTTTTTGTTTTTAATTAAGAGAACGTAGTTTTTATAATTAATAGATATAAATAATAACTATTTACCATACAAATCTGCATAATTTCCGTGTCTTACCCAAGATGTAGACCATTTTATTATCACCTAGAAAATTAATCGGACGACAATTGGAAAGTAAGGTTGACTATAGAGCCCGGTTCTGAATAATCCCTTCATCACTAATTAAATAAGATTAATCAAATAAATAGTATCGAAGCCGTCCTAGCTCAGTGGTAGAGCGCGTGGCTTTTAACCACGTGGTCGTGGGTTCGATCCCCACGGACGGCGCTGTTTTCATCCAACAGAGGTTCAAATTATTATCGTCATGTTTGGTTACGGTCCATGGATAACGAAAAGTATCAGAGCATATGCCGTAATCTAAACCATTTTTAAAGGTGTTTATTTTCGCACGCACCAATGATCGGAATGAAAGGCATGGCATGTCAATTCCCGAAATTAAGTTCCGGAGTTAAAGTTCTTAAAGTCTATTATTTAAATTGCAAAATTATAATAATATATGATAGCTTAATGTCGTGGCGCCTGAAAGACGAGACATGCCGCTAGCGGGCCAAGTGTGGACGGAGCCGGTATCCTATGTCATGGTGGAGCGGAGACATGACATGCCACTAACAGGTCCGAGTGAAGCGATGGTGCGTCTGATGATTGAGCTGGTAGCTTGGGCGATGGCTTTGGCTCGGGAGCAAGTGAGCGATCTATCGAAGCGAACCCGCAAAGCATCGTCCTCCGCATCAACTAGTACTAATAGAGTTTTTTAAAAAAACCTCAAAAGTTCATTATAGTCGTTTGAAAATATTTGAATTTAACGAGTGTATTTTTGAATTTCAATGCCGCCAAAAACGCTAAAGTTTGAAATTTTGGCCGTCGTAAAAAATGTTTAAGTTTGAAAATCTGACAGCAACCGAAACAAATTGTGTTGTTTAATTTGTAATTATTGGTGCGTGCGAAAATAAACCCCTTTAAAAATTGTTTAGACTACGGTAGTTTGATGCAAATATGTGAATTTTATTTGAACTAGTGTTTAACCATGGACAGTGAGCAATACATGACGATAACACGTTACACGATTCGTTTTAACATATATGGACCGTGATAATCAACTTAATTTGTTGGAAGAAAATAAAAAACGCCGTATGTGAGGATCAAAATGATCAAAATATAAACAAATATAATGGTTGGAAATTAGACAAGAAAATAGAAATGTGGGAAGAAGGATGGACGAATTTGGCCTTATCAATCAAAAGTTATGAGCAAAAGAAGTTGTGATGTAGAACTAACAAGAGCAATTGAATCCTACTGGCGGCATGTATGGGAAAATTGATATTGGGAGGGTATCCCAAGCAATGGGCCACGACTTTCTACCCGATCCGGACGTAGATTGGCTAAGCCGATCGAACCGGTTGTCTCCGAATTTACCATTACCAAAAAAAAAACCAAGAGCAATTGAAGAACATCAAAGCTTCTCTTGACTAATCCAAAATTCCGACCAAATCTCTTCCAAAATGTGTTTCTAGATCTAAGATAGTAACTAAGAGAGTAATACGAGAGGTGTATGAAGGCTTGATACAAGTACATTAAACAATATGCTTATATAGGCATCTAAAGTTGTGGGCCCCTGTTGGATGCAAGTTGTAAAGTTTGTTAGGATGAACATCCTAGAAGGAGTTGATGCAGAAACTCGGACAAGGCTACCTTAAGCGGTTTGTCTTTTTTGGTAGAGTTTCTTCCACCGACTTAGTCGTGTCTTTTTTGATCAAAGCGTTTTTTCTTCTTCTCTCAAGTATTGTCGTCTTCCTTGTTCAAGTGAGGTGTCACCCGAGGTTCCACTCAAGCAATGTTGAATCTTCTGCAAATAAGTGTCTTCCTTGTTCGAGTGAAGTGTCTTCTTTGCTCGAGTTTTTCTGGCTTTTTTGCTCGAGTTTGAGTTCACTAGAGCTAAGTTGACATTTTCTCTCCCTTGGCTTCTTCGATCGAGTTTAAGCTTCCTCTTTGCTCGAGTTTGGCTTCACTCGTTGCTCATTGCTTGGATTTTCCTTGGTTCTATTGGCTTCATGTATGCATCTTTGCTTTCCTTTCCTCCTTCCTTTGCTCCATGAGGTTGGTGATGGATTGATGTATGATGCTTTGGATGGTTGAGTGACTAAATATCTTCATTTGAGCTCCTCTTTAGACCAAAGTACCTACAAAGACATAAAAGAAGGGAAGTATACATCCTTTTGACACTTTAAGCTCTATCTAAGATATGAATGCCCAAACCATGCAAAATAAAGGTAAAATCACATAAAAAAACATAACATTAGTTAAATTTACAAAAAAAAATTAATTGATTTTCAAAAACTTTTATCAACAAACTAGTTTATCGGCCGCACCTTATGCGGGATTGTTAATTAAAAAACTTATGGTATTATATTTACAAACCTCATATCTACATTTATTAGTTATTAGGAAAAATGCTATTCATTTAGTGAAAAAAATAGGTTATATGACTTATTCATTTTTTAACAATTATTAATTATTAAGATTAATTGTTAAAAAATCGGTTAAGATATTGATTCTCTAGTGCATACATTTTATTCTAATTCTTTTTTGATATGAAAAAAGTTTTAATTAAAATTAAGTAAAACAGACGTGACATATAAAGTTGATGTGACATTTTTGAGCTTATTCTTTAATTGAAAAAGAAGTAGACATTCTTTGACATTTTAAACTCTAACTAAGATTTTAAATCGGTCAAATTTAGAAGCTTTCATAAAAAGTTTAAATTAGTTTCAGGTGAGACATGATCAAAATTTTCATTAACTATACACAACTTTATTTTAAATTCTAAATTAATCCGTCGTGCAACTTTATAAGAGATATAACTAAGGATTGATAACTCCAATCATATTTTGATTTGACGAAGAAAATGTGTTATGAATTCCTTTTTTTTTATATTATATTTTTATATTATATAGGTGTGACTGCAAATGATTTTTGACTCAATTATAAACTTACATCCAACCAATTACATGCTTAACTTATATTTTATCTATAATTTTTTTTGAACTTTTATCAACAAATTCATGCATTCATTAATAGAAGATTCACCTTGAAAATTATTTTTGAGCTTCTTCTTTAAATGAAAAAGAAGTGACTTTTTTTTAGCTTCTTCTTTAATTGGAAAAGAAGTGCACCACCCATATCATTCACTTATTTTCTTCCATAACTCACGAATTCGGAAGGATTGAATTCATGATCCAACAACGCACCATGTAATAAACTTTTATCCATCAGGGCAAATCCACAAACTCTTTATTTAGACGTTTGACGTGTTCATAAACGAACCTTGATTTGGATTTCGTCCATAAAACCATCTTTATAATTGTGCTTCAATTAGATAAATGTTCCCATAAAACGAGTTCGCAACCAATTGTGCACCAAATAGACAAATTCAATGAATCATTGATATTAACGACCACATCTTTAGGGATCATAACATTCGGTTGATTATATGAATTGATATTCTCCATTGTGATTGAACGTAGAATAGAACCGAAATCAAAATTATTCAAGGAATAAGAATTTCTTATAATGATACATTAAAAACTAGTTCAATGCCCGCACTTTGTGCGGGTTTTACTAAATAAACAATATTATATTATAATTTTTACGTATGTATCAATATTAATTTAAATAAAATTTAATTATAGGTTAACAAACTTTTAAACATAAAAATAGATATTTTAATAACCGAAAATTGACCAAAATTTTTTAATCAGAAATTTAAAAAGATGTATCAAATATAAAAGAAAACAAAATTTAGTTAAAAAATTTACTTGCCCCACTATATCAGTTTTAACATGTATTTTGGATATTATCTTCAAATGACCTTTAAGTTTAAAAAATAAAAAATTATTTGAAGATTTAGTACGACTAATTAGATATGGAAAATTTATTTGGATTACATAGGATCATTTAGATTTAAAATTAATTATTTGTACAAAATTTGGCATGTGAGATAACTATGTGACAAGTAATTAGCCTAAATAATAAGATTAATAAAGTTGATTAAACTGTAAATCTTTAAATTATTATATCATAGTTTTAGTTAGTAGTGTTTAAATCAGTTAATTAAAAATTATTATCTTATTTTATAAAGTAAATTGTGGAATAAAAAGAGATTATTTTTAGTGTAATATAGAATTGTTGGTTAAGGATTTGCAATTTTGAAACTATTACTTTCATTATTGTTTAATTATGAGATTCGGTTTTCAACTGTATTTTTGTTAGAATATAAATTAACTTAAATATGGCAAGATTCATGGTAATATATTTGATGAAAGATGATGTGACGTGACTATTTAGTAATTTTAGTAAGAATTTTTTTTATAAAAAATCAATGACAAATAAATAAATATATTATGACAAATCTATAAATAACTCTTCTATGTTTACATTAGAAAGTGTATTACAAAGTGTGTTGAACAACATACCTATGCTCTAACAACCAATATAAGAATTTTTTAGCTAAGGGCTTGTTTACTTTTAGTTTATTTGTGTTTCATTTAGTTTATAAACCCAAAATTTAATTTGTAGCGTTTACTTGGGGAGGTTTATTTCTCTACGGGTTTTTTTTAGTTTATAAACCATTCAAAAATAAACTTCTCAATGTTATTTTTTCTTGAATGAATTTATTTTTGTTTAAAACCCGATTTTGGCCTTGTGTTTTACCATCCCGATAATCGTTTTTCATCCTTAGGTATTCAACGTTATTCTTCGATTTTTGGCATACATGTATTTTGAAGTAAAATAAACCCCAAAACTTAACGCTAAGTAAACAATCTTATCTGATTTATTCATATAAACTCACTGACAAATAAACCCAAAAATAAACTGTAAACACATATAAGTCTGTTTACTTGTAGTTTATTTATGTTTCATTTAATTTATAAACCCTGAGTTTAATTTTTGTGCGTATTCACTTGGGGATTGGTATATTTCTCTATGAGTTCATTCGGATTTTACACCACTCAAAAATAAACTTATCAGACCAATATTATTTTTGCTTGGATGAGTTTATTTTTGTTTAAAATCCGATTTTGGCCTTGTGCTTTTCCAACCCGATATTCTTTGTTCATCCCTATGTATTCCCCGTTATTTTTGGATTTTTTGTAGGGGCTAAGTATACTTTGAACGAAAATAAACCCAAAAATAAATTTCAAATAACCTTACATGATTTATTTATATAAACCCATTGATAAATAAACTCAAAAATAAACTATAAACTAGGGTTGGGCATGAGACGGGACGGATTAAGGTCATCCCACGTCCCATCCTGGCCATTATATATGGGACGGGACCGGGACGGGCCTTGAGTTTTTTTAATAAAAACCACCGGGTCCTATCCCAGTTTGGACTGGGACGGGATGGGACGGGACTAATCCCGCATTATCTATATAAAATTTCTTTTTGCCTTTTCGGTTTAAAGTTAACAACTTACGAAAGCAAATATTCGTTGATATCCTTAAAATGAAAGACATCAAAATAAAATGTCGCAGCAAAGTTTACAAAACATAATTAACTTGACAACTCTAAACATCCAAAATAAAATATAAGAACAAAATTACATAATTATCACTACTCCTTAAACAATGTCGCAATTGAGTTCAATTTTGCATTGCCATTTGTAGATGAATTTAGACAATTGTTATTTATAATAACAAAATTATATAATGATCACTGCTCCTTAGGTTTATATATAATTTATATTTAAATTATAATATATGCGGGACGAGGAAGGTAAGGCCCATATCCCGTCCCGCAATATTTTTGGTGGGACGGGACGGGATTTAAAATTTCTAGATGAAAAACCACCGGGATTGGGACGGGATCGGGACGGGACTGGGACGGGCCCGGGATTTGTGCTCAGCCCTACTATAAACCCACGTAAACTCACCTCCTAAAATAAATCAATCTTCAAGTTAACAAACCCATAAACTCATTCAATTTATAAACCCGGAAAAAAAAACTGCAAGTAAACATACCCTAAATGTTTGTTTAGAATACTTCACTTGGGGATTGATATATTTCTCTATGGGTATATTCGGATTTATACACCACTCAAAAATATCAGACCAATATTATTTTTGCTTGCATGAGTTTATTTTTGTTCAAAATCCAATTTTGACCTTGTGCTTTTTTAACCCGATATTCTTTGTTCATCCCTATGTATTTTCCGTTATTCTTCGATTATTTTTAAGGACCTAAGTGTATTTTGAAAAAAAATAAACAAAAAAAAAAACTTCAAGTAACCTTATATGATTTATTTATATAAACTCATTCAAAAAAAAACTATAAACTCATTTAGTTTATAAACCTGAAAATAAATCAATTTGCAAGTAAACGAACCCATAAACTCATTTAATTTATAAACCTTATATGATTTATTTATATAAACTCATTCAAAAAAAACTATAAATTCATTTAGTTTATAAACCTGAAAATAAATCAATTTGCAAGTAAACGAACCCATAAACTCTTTTAATTTATAAACCCAGGAAAAAAAAATCTGCAAGTAAACGTACCCTAAATGTTTATTTACAATATTGCGCTCGTGTACATAATAATCTATACTAAATAGAATGACAAATATACAAGACGAATAGTTTATATCAAGGCATTTGATATTCTTTTCTTTTGTTTAAGTGATAGAAACGAAATTTACATAATTTACAAATTTACAAGAACACAGATTTACAAGGAGACAGAAGGTTGAACAACAATTTACATACCCAAACTGAGAGTATATAGTTATGTGATTGAAACGATAGAAACAAACCTGGCAACACACTCAGAGCAATAGCCACGTTGTCTGGTTGGTTTGACAACTCCATGGGATAGATTGAATGTTAGGCACAGAAATCTGCACACGAATGACTTCACAGACAGTGCCTCGTTGAAGCAATGCAAGAATTTCATCTTGTTTAGCCATGGCAAGATCACCCAATGAAACACGACAACTACGAGACTCGTCTTTGAGACGGAACCCATGAAACCATCTCCCAACTTTCCACCACTCTACACAGACTTGCCTTTCAGAGATTTTGCACTTGTCAATGGCTTCCATTACGGAATTATACTGCCAAAATCAAGTTTTTACAAATGATCATCTATGTTAAGTTAGGGTTTCAGCAATATGAACTTACCGGGACATGAAGCCAACTCAGACAATAGTGCATTCCGATCAAGTTCAATACCGCGCTTAGCTCTGGCCTAAAGAGAAACAGCTCAACATCCTTGAAACTTAGATCCATGGATTGCATTTCTACTATAGCGTTGAGGTAATCTTTGACCTCAATTGATGAAGAGGAAGAACATTGCTTCACAAAGTTCACCACAGATGAGGCTTTACCTGACATCTCGCTGTGCCTTTGAATGTGAAAGCCTCTCCAATCCTATTCAGTAAATCAGATTCATGGATACATTCAATTCAGGCTGAAATTAAAATAACCAACACAATTTCTTCCAAAATTGATTGTTTCGTTAATTGGTTGTTTCGTTAACCAACACAATTTCTTCCAAAATCGAATTGAGGCTGAAATTAAATCAACGGGTGGAGAGAAGTGGATCATACCATGAATTTTAGATCCGAATTGTGGGAGAGGTCTAGGGAAGGCCATCGATGTGTAGAGAGTGAAAGCCAGATAGGATCCGAGCCGCATAATTCCCTCCAGAAACGAGAACAGCTCCCTAAAGCACAAACTTCCTTCACCTTCAAAATTCAAACCACAAACCCTAAAACCAAAATTCGATAGACATATATTACAAAGAAGATCGAAAGAAGAAAACAGTTGAATTAACCGGAAGGTAAGATGCAACTTTGACGGCGACGTCAAAAGGAAGAACGTTCTCGATGTTCTCCTGCAACTTCATCATTTGATTTTAACAGATTAGGTTATCCTCCCTTGTTTCATGTGAATTTGTATAGGAAGGCGATGAATTTGCAGAGGCCTATGGGAAGAAAACTCTCTTGTTGAGACGAAAGGGAAGAGAAACGGTCTTGAAGGGAAGAGAAACGTTTCGACATGCGTAGGAGGAATAGAATGCCCGTAAGCACGCAACGTGTTGGCTCAGAATCACTACTCCACACAACATTGATAATTGGGAAATACTTTTCTTTTATTGGATTTTTAAATAAAATTAATAACATATTTAAGCCCCTTCACAATAAAGGCTAGAGTGGACTTTTAAACCCCTTTCATATTATTAAAATGATAAGCGACAAATAATTGCTTTTATTAGATTATTGGGTTAAATGGGAGAGTAGACCCTTTTTGTATAAATGAGCACTAACTAGGCTCCTTTTTATATTAATGGACTAATTAGGCCTTATTTACTTATTTTTAAAGATTAAATGAAAGGATAAATTAGGAATATAAAATTATTTAAATCCAAGTTCAATTGGTTTAATGAAAGCTCAATTGTTTTAATGAAGGCCCAAGCCCAATTGGTTTAATGAAGGCTCAAGTGTTTTAATAAAAGTCCAAGTCCAATTGGCTTAATGAAAGTCCAATTGTTTTAATGAAAGTCCAAATGTTTTAATAAAGTCCAAATATTTTAATAAAACCCGAGCCAATAAACAAGCCTACGCTCAGGTCCAATACACAAGCCTACGCTCAGGTCCAATACACAAGCCTACGTCAGGGCCCAATACACATGCCGACGTCGGGGCCCAATACACAAGCCTCCGCCGGGGCCCAATACACAAGGCTACGTCAAGGCCCAATACACAAGCCTATACTCGGGCCCAATACACAAGCATACGTCCGGGCCCAATACACAAGCATACGTCCGGGCCCAATACACAAGCATACGTCCGGGTCCAATACACAAGCATACGTCCGGCCCCAATACACAAGCATACGTCCGGGCCCAATACCAATTGGACTAGTTGAACTTGTATATTTCATTATTGTTTTTTGTAATGTTATACTTAAAACCGAAGATTAATACACAATATTGATACACAATTTCAAATACACACTTCCTTCATTTACAAAAATATGTCGTTTACACAAGGTCAGTTACACAAGTCTAAGCTTCAAATACACACTTCCGTCGTTTACAAAAGTCCGTCGTTTACACAAGATTCAAAGTTACACAAGCCTAAGCTCAATCGAGTTACACAAGCCCATTTGAGTTACACAAGTTCAAGCGCAATCGAGATACACAAGTTCAAGCGCAATCGAGATACACAAGTTCAAGCCCGTCATTTACACAAGGTCAAAATTAACAAAATCAAGCAAATCCAAATACTGAATTTGACATATTGTTTCATCAAAATCAACTTCCACGTCCAATTTGGTACCACAAAACCCCTGAAATAATCCAATTACTGCTGAAATTCAAATAAACCCAGATGCCTACATAAAAAAGGAGCTTCTACTTGATGAACGCACAAGTTGCAATATAGCATTACACATCCAGTCACTAATTCAAACAAAATTAAAACCAATTTTACATAGACTTCCTAACCCTTTATTGAAAAGCAGTTACCGAATTTCAATGGGCTTTTCCAATTCTGCACAAAGAGATGAGAAGCTTACACAAAACCTTATCCAATCATCCATCAAATTCTAACCAAACAACCCACAACAGAAGGCACGAAATCATAAGCCTAATAGATTTAATTGGGGGAAATCACACATTCACTTCCCAAATCGCATGATTTTCAATAGAATTAACCATTCAAATAACAAGAATTGCAAGCAATAAGCACTAGTGACCACCAAAGAACCATCCAACTAGCATAATTACTTGCAAGAGAGTGTTGTTCAAAAGCCATTTGAAACAGTCCCAAGTTGAGCATCAAATTCGTCGGAAAGTGTATTTGAACTGAATAAATAATCGTTGTCAGGAATAGTAATCTTGTATTTATGCTCTTAAAACCCCATTAATCTTGTATTTGGACTTAATAAACAAACAACTTCACCAGGTTATAATTATACCCAAATTCATCAAAATCATAATAGGGCTAGAAGAGGTGAGGACGGATTAACGGAATTGCGGCCGGAATTGAGCACCACCAGCGGTGGAGGCGGCCGGAGCTGACTCGAGGTGGCCGGTGGAGGGTTCGATCGGACCGAGACGAGCTGTCAGAGGGCGTACTGCAGATCTGGGCTCGCGCAGGTTTGACGGTGTGCGAACAGGGCTCGCGCGAGAGAAGGCAGCAACAGGTATGGCTCGGTGGCGGTGATCCTGGGCTCCGGCGGTGGTCTTGGACTCCGGCGGTGGCGTGAGCAGATGCAGCGCAGGTGACTCGCGCAAATCTGGACGGAGGCTTGCGCAGGAGGAGGAGGAGAAGACGGGTTGCCTCGCGCAAGGGTCCGGTCTGGTGTTCCGGCAACGGGGCGGCAGCGGTGGATTTGTCCGGCTCCGACAACAGCAGGTGGAGGTGAGGCTGAAGAAGAGCCGTTCGTGATTTTTTCGGGACGGAGAAATGCAGAAGGAGAGAGGAAATGTGGAGAGAGTAGGCATAGAAGAAGTTAGAAGTTAGGGTTTTTATTTTTTTAGTTCCCCTTATACCCCTCTAAATAATGAAGGTTAGATTTAAAATTTGTAAATAAAAATAGGAGGGCCTATCTAATATTAGTAAAACGAAAAATGCCCCACTCTCTCATTATTCTCTAGATTATTCTTTAGAAAATTTTAGAGTACTTTTTTTTATTGAGTTTTAAAATATTAAAACAAAATATACTATCAAGTCAGCTAGCTTTTTGAAGGTTTTTAAAATAAAATGACTCTCGGTGTATCAATCAAATCAAATACATATAGACTAATATTCCGCATGTAATTTGTAAATAAATTGACTGTGGAGATATTATTTACACATGAAAAATTACTTGTTAAAGAATTGATTGCATCTAGTTTAGCGTGTTATTTTTACCCATTTCTGGAGTATATTTCTAACCCAATTGGAGAGTTGATAAAATTATTTATTGTCCTAGTTTAGGCATGCATTTAGGTAGATTTTCCATTTTCGCATACATGCCTTAGTTTGTGTCATTTATACTTGTTTTGTTCTACATTGCAAGAATAAATGTCTACACACTCTATTGGTGTCTTTGTAGGTGATTTGACGCATTTCGGAGCTAAAACGACGCATTTAAGGATCAAGTCTCGGTGTGGATGCATTGGAGCGAGTACACGTACAAAGGGAAGGACAAAAGATCGGAGTCGAGCTAAAGGCATGAAGAAGATTTTAGAGCAATCTCGTACACAAATCTCGACTGAGATCGGCTTCACTGGACGATATTTTCACAACTGAGAGTGATCTTGGGTGGTATCTCGGCCCGAGATCCCAACAACGTGACCGAGATTTCAAAACGATGAAGAGATCGAAGACATGGCAAAAATCTCGGGCCCGATATGCCTGAATCTCGGCCAAAATTTCTATCCGAGATTTTTCATCTGAACGCGATATTTTATTTTCGGACTTTTCCTATTCGGTCCATACTTTTTGGCAGAGGTTTGGGTATAAAAAGAAGGCCTGAATATCTTCCAAGGGGAGGCGAAAGAGAGTTATATTTTACCCTAGATTGGGATTCGTCTCCCACCTTGCCTCATCTTCCAGATTTCTTCTTCCTTGCATCTTTCATAGCTTTAGATTAAAGATTCAGACTTTATTGTCAGTTATTCTTCGGATACACTTTGTGATCGGAGTTTTATTTCATTTGCTGGATTTCAAATCATAAAGCCGAGTTCATTTCTTTTCCCTATTTTCCTTTTCCATTTTATAAAGTGTATGTCTTTCTTCAATTTAACTGCTGAATTTGATATGATGATTATTGGCTAGAACCATTGTGATTCCAAGGTGAATAGAGATTTGTTTATGGCTTGGACTATGATGGATTAGGTTGTATTTTATATTTGGTTTGAATTAGCTTGAAACCCTAATGGTTGGTTTGAATTGAATCTAGGTTAGAATCTTCTAAGCTAGCAACATGAGTTGGAATTGACACTTACCCGGTGATATTCCTTCTTAGATACTGAAGTAGATTGACCATAGGTAATAGAGGTGAAAACCTCTATTGGATTGAATGTGTCTGATTACTACATGAGTTAGGTAATTCCCGAGACTTACCCGGTAAGGGGTTACTTAATCCTTAGTTAGAGAATCCGGTTTGTACTGAATTTCTGTCCTAGATACCTTGAGACTTACCCGGTAATAGGTAATTAGGATTGGAATTAGATGATCTCGAGACTTACCCGGCAATAGATCAACATTGGAGAAATGTTCATCCATGTAGCTTTTCTACCATAGCTTTGCGAGTTGTATTAAGTTTAGTTGTCATAAACAATGATCTTGAAATCTTGGAATCCATTCTTCCATATATTTGATTATCCTTTGTTTGTTTGTTTTATTAAAATTTTTTTGATTGAATTCGATATTCAATTAAGAACATAAAAAAAACCTTTCCAAAAATATAGATCTTCTTTCCCTTATTTTTTCCTTCTATTTCTTAATTTAGATTTACACCATCTTTGATCATAATTGCAAACTGAACCACCATAGTCCTTGTGTTCGACCTTGGAATACTTGCTCTACTCCGTACGATCCATACACTGTGGGTTCGCTACTTATTGAATCATTATTTACAAGTTATAAATTTAAACAAGTACATCGTGTGTTGGGAACTTACGAGTCTTTATCATTATTGATATTGATTTATAAGGTCACAACTCTAGCGAACAAGAGTAAATAGAGAATTTTTGGAGGAATATCTACTATTGGATAAGGTTCTCCGTGAGATCGAAGAAGAAGTTTAGAACAAGACATAATCGATTGAATGTGGAGAGTTGAATAAATGAAGAATTACTCGGAAGGATACAAGTAGTTGGCCGACCACATCGATCGAGCAAACTGATGCCCATGTAAGGAGCATGTGATAATTGATAATAACTGAAACGTGAGCTTCAAATCTTGTAAACAAATTTGTGCAGGAGCATCTTCGGACCTACCTCAATTCGACATCATAATAATGGAAGCTATGAGGCAAGGAGTGACCGAGTGAAGATCACTCTAAGGAGGAAAAGAGGAAGAATCAAATCCATTTCTATGAGAGAAATGAAAACCATTTCCAAGAGATAAATGAAGACCATTCCAAGAGAGAAATAAAGATCGTTTCTCGGGGAGAAATGAAGCTCGTTTATCAGCGAGAAAATAAGACCATTGATTGGATATGAAAGTTATCAAAGATCACGTGTGCATGTAAGCTCAATTCTTCATGCATGACCACGTGTGAAGGAAGAAAAGGTATACACGAACTTGGTGGCTGATTTCATCCAATTCGGATCTTATTTTTCGGCTCATAATTGACATTTATTATTATGGGTTTTGCTTTATGTTTTGTGTCTTTTAATTTTATTTTTTCAATCCAAGTTATTTTATTATTTTGCAAATTAAGTTAGATCGAAGAATAGGCAGATCCAAATATGGTGCGGAAAAACCCAAATCGATATGAATATAAGATGCCTCAATTGGCCGTACGGATTGATTAGGCCTAAACTTATAAGTCGATATGCTAGAAGCCCATATTTCACTTTTACACATTGAACCGGGAACAAAAAGGGGAAAAAGTCAAGTCTAAGCGCACACGACACATGAAAAAGGGGGGAAAGGGAAAAACCAAAATCCAAGTTATTTTATTATTTTTTTATTGAGTTTTGTAATTTTTAAACAAATATACTATCAAGTCAGCTAGATTTGAAGGTTTTTAAAATAAAATGACTCTCGATGCATCAGTCAAATACGATAATATAGACTTAGACTAATATTTCGAATGTAATCCGTAAATAAATTGACTATGGGATATTATTTACACATGAAAAGTTACTTGTTACACAATTGATTTCTATTTTAGCGTGTTTTTTTATCCATTTCCGGAAAATATAAAATAATTTTGTATAGTTTTATAGTAGATTTTCTTCAATTTGTCGTTTTGGAGATCTACTCTTTTTTTTTTTTATGGAAATAAAGGTATTCTAGCTCATTTGGAGTGTAAATAGAGAATTTTTGGAGGAATATCTACTATTGGATTAGGTTCTCTGTGAGATTAAAGAATAAGTTCAGAACAAGACTGAATCGATAGAAAGTTGAGAGTTGAATAAATGAAGAATTGCTAGGAAGAATACAAGTAGTCAGCCGACCACATCGATCGAGCAAACTGACGCCTGTGTAAGGAGTATTTGACAATTGATAATGACTGAAACATGAGCTTCAAATCTTGCAAACAAATGTGTGCACGAGCATCTCCGGACCTACCTCAATTCGACATGATGATATTGGAAGCTAGGAGGCAAGAAGTGACTGAGTGAAAATCACTCTAAGGAGGAAAAGAGGAAAAATTAAATCCATTTCTATGAGAGAAATGAAAACCATTTCCACAAGATAAATGAAGACCATTTCAAAAGAGAAATAAAGATCATTTCTCGGAGAAAAATGAAGCTCGTTTATCGGAGAGATATGATGACCATTGATTGGATATGGAACATATCAAATATCACGTGTGCATGTAAGCTCAATTCATCATGCATGACCACGTGTGAAGGAAGAAAAGGAATACACGAACTTGGTGCCTGATTTTATCCAATTCGGATCTTATTTTTCGGCCCATAATTGACATTTATTATTATGAGTTTTGCTTTATATATGGTTTGTGTCTTTTAATTTTATTTTTTCAATCCAAGTTATTTTTTTATTTTGCAAATTAATTCATCTAATAGAGGATGATTAAAGATAGATATTATTTAGATCTTACTCATGTAGGAGATATATCTTATTTTATCTTAGCAAGATCTTATCTTATCTTATACAAGATAGATCTTATCCTATCCTATCATAACTAGTAGGATTTTCGAACCAAGGTCTATATAAGGTTAAGGTTACACGTTTTATATATTAAATACCAATTCATTAATACTATTATAACACTTTCAAGTATTTTATGCACATAATTCGTATGTCTTCCCGTGCAAGAGAGAGAGAGTGGATTTCTCGTTTGACCTTATAACTTGGATTGTTTTGTGTTTTTGTCACCTTGAATTGTCTAGTTGGTGCTCTCAATCATTCACAAACCTCCTTCTTCTGCTCTAGGGACAATCATTTTCCCTTTTGTGTAAGATTGTAGCTGAAGGATTATACGGCCATTCCTGATTGTGTGTTTGGGCCTTAGTTTCCCTAGTGTGCTCCACGTTATTTCATAGGATTCGGCCTTGATCTATCCATCTACCGATCCATATCATCACGATCATTCACCCGACCCCCTTCATTCATTCGGCCAAACCTACCCACACGTCATCATCACCCTACATTTGGTCGATCCCAATAATAAGGATTGATATCGTGGCTTCATTGTTCTTGTCGAATGATCGGGACATTCAAGATGCTAGTCCCCGTATAAAAATGGTTTCAGATTAGTCTTTATCGACATCAGGAAAATCAAGAACTCAAGATTCGTCAAGAAGTTCACAAAAAAAAGAGTCACCGAAGCAATCACTTTTTCGGTTAGTCTACTATTCTTGTTCTTTTAACTAATTAAATTGCGGTCTATTTTAAAACTCATTTAAACCCGACCATATTTGATATTTTCTACCCTTTTATTGCCGTGAAACCGGTCCCACAAACCCCAATCGGATTGCCTATAAAATCTGCTCCTCATGCCCGGTTTTTGTGCAAACCCGATGCTGGAACTACCCATCCGCCATCCCCAGCCAGTCCACTGATGTGGCCGCCAATCCCTTTGCTGCACCACCTACTTCCGTAACCCTAACTAGAACCCACCCTAGTCCCGCCATTGCCCATCAAAACCCTTACCCGAACCCAAACCGCCGCTAAACCTAAACTAACTAAACATTAAACCTTTAAACCCTAACCCTAAAACCTGCTCACACCCAAAACCGAAACCTAAACCTACCCACTTCAAACCTGAGCCCGAACCCCCTCCCCCCAACAAAAAAACAATATTGATTGGGGTTACTACATCCTCTACTATAATGATTCAAACCTACACCTACATGGCTCAAACGGGATCACTTATATTATACGGGTTATCGAACTCAAGGACTGTGTCTGATTTAGAAAACAGTAACAATTCATTGTTTTAAGTAAAAAGGAAGCGATAAAGAAAACAACAAATCAATTCTGGATTGTAGACAATTATAGGAAGAATGATCTAAAGATGTAGAGATTTCCTACTATAATGTTTGAAAGGTATTGTGGCAAATATAATGTTTATGAACATTGAAAATCTTTAAAACAAGTAACCATCTAAAGTAGCATTGGGCATTGACAAATCAAGACCGTGCTTTCCAACTCATGTATCCATATACAACGGTTCAACAAGTATAGGAAAACCATGTTAGAAACCCTGAAAAACCAAGAAAACCTTCACGGTTAAGTCCTTCAGTTTAAAATCTTCAAAGACCGATGATTTCAACGATGATTAAGAATCCCCGAGTCTTTGATAGACAATATTCTCATCGCCAAGCTCTTTTCAAATCTTTCCAATAAAACAAAACTATTTGGCTCTTCACTTTGTATTATCTAAACCAATTAAAAACGTCACTCCGGATTAATGAAGGTAATTAAAAGGAAGAATTAAGCCCTTTGAAAAGAAGGATTATCAAAGATCTCAATATATAAGTATATATGCAATCAATAATATTAAAGCATTATATGGTTCATACCAATCCTTAGATCAAGAAAGGAGACTAGCCAGACTTGCTGAGATATAAAGTGAAAAAAATATATTCAAACAAGAAAGAGTAAAACCCACAAAGTATTGGTTCTAGGGAGAACGTAACATAACTCTAACAATTGACAACCTACAAAAACAAGGGAGAGGAGAAGAATGAATGAGAGAGAACTAGAGAGCAGTGGATGATTTAAACCTTATCCCAACATGTGCTTATATAGGGGGAATTTGGCATCTAGGGTTACATAGGTTTACAAAAAGATCCACGAATAAAATCGTGGAATCGAAGCTTGCGCCACGGACGAAAGATCTCGTCGTGACATTCACCCTTACGGGCACTTATGGCAGTAACTGGCCATAACGGAGAACATAACTCCTCTTTTTGGGTTGGACCACGAACTGGTATTCTCACGCTCTTGCGATGATCGCTATGGCTACCTTACGGCCGTAACCCTTTTCGTAACCTAGCTATAATGGTGATTGTAAGCCACATTGTCTTGTAATTCTCGATTCTCTTTTTCGAAGTAGTTGAGGGTAGACTTTGTGTTCCAGTTCCTCAGTCATTTTGATCTTTTTAAGCTCTGACTTTAGGGAGGATGTGATTTCGGTGTATTTAGCACCAAAAATGCATGAAACATAGAAAAGACAAGGTAGATACCAAAATATAGAAAATGTGAGTTTTCCATATAAAAAGGCATATGTGAGATGAAAATGAGAATACGAAATGCATGAAAACATAAGGGGAAAATTGATACTTTTGACACTCATCACATGCTACTAATGTTTATCACTCAGCTACTAAAAGAGCTCTAAGTGTTTCTCCTATTTCCGTTACTGTTGATGAGCTTATATGCAGATAAGCAAGTGCTAGATGATGATCGTGATCCTAATGGTGATGATTGTTCGCTAAATTGTGACCCTACAAATCCGTGTCAATAGTGACAAAGACTCGTATGCTCACATGACACGATATGCTTAGTTTTAAAATTCCTAACTACTTATTACCGGGTAAGTCTAAAGGTATCTACGACGGAAATTCAGCACAAACCGGATTCTCTATCTAAGGACTAAGTAACCCCTTACCGGGTAAGTCTCGGGAATTACCTAACTTGGTAGTAAGCCGGCACATCCAATCCAATAGAGGTTTTCACCTCTATTACCTATGGTTCATCTACTTTTGTATCCAAGAAGGAATATCACCGGGTAAGTCTCAATTCCAACTTAGTTTGCTAGCTTAGAAGATTCTAACCTAGATTCATTCCAAATCAACCATAGGGTTTTAAGCAATTTCACACCAAACTAACATACAACTTAATACATCATAGTCCAAGCCATAAACAAAGATCTATCCACCCTACAATCATCATATTAAAATCTGAAATTTAATTAGAAAAAGACAAACAATTATTTATAGAATGAAAATGCAACTAAGGGAAAAGAAACAAACTCAGTTTTATAACGCCAACATCCAGCAAATGAAGTAAATCTCTGTTACAAACTGATTCCGACCAATATCCAGCAACAAAGTATAAATCTTTCGCTCTAAAGCTCTATGAAATGTCCGGAAGAAGAAGATTCAAGAAGAAGACAAGGTAGGAGATAATTCTCACTTCAATAGGACTCTAGGGTAAAATTCAACTCCCTTTAGAAAGTATTCACACTTTCCTTTTATATTCAAACCTTTGTCAAAAACCACGGGTTGGATAAAAAAGCCCGAAATTAAAATAACACGCTCAGATAGGAAATATCGGACATGAATCTCGGGCCGAGATGTCGGCAAATTGGGCCCGAGATTGTAGGCTTTGTTCTTCAGCGATGGAAGATCTCGGTCGGTTTGCAGGGATCTCGGGCCGAGATACCACCCGAGATTTCTCTCGACTTGGTGGATCTCGCCATTAATTAATTGAATTAAATAGATTTGGCCGAGATGGTGTCCGAGATTTCTTTAATGCCCTTTCCCTTGCACATGTGATCGCTCTAAGACATCCACTCCGAAGCTTGATCCTCATATGCGTCGTTTTAGCTCCGAAATACGCCAAATCACCTACAAAGACACCAATATAATGTGTAGACATCTATTCTTGCAAAGTAGAACAAAACAAGCATAAATGCCACAAACTAAGGCCTATTCATGGATGCGGAAAGGGAAAATCTACCTAAATGCATGCCTAAACTAGGGCAATAAACCATGTTATCAAATACCCCATACTTACTCCTTCCTTGTCCTCAAGCAAGAATCAAATAAAAGACAAAGATAACATGGTTCATGCGTGCAAAAACAAAGACGAAAATATTTTTCAAGTGCTTCTATTCATTGATCACACTCAAAGTCCAGTTTTATAGCCAAAGATATATTTGTTCTAGGTCAAATAAAATTGGCATGAAAAGGATAATCACACTTTGCAAGAAATCCATGTTCATCATTACAACCACCATTGTCTAATTATCATGAGAAATTCAAGTCTAAGCTACCAAGCCAAACACATGTGTACATAGGTCAATAGGACTTAGAAAGAAAGAGGTCAAGAAACGTGATGAGAGTAGGACGTTTTTAGGCATTGTGGTGCTAATTCGGGAAGAAGAATAACATAACTCATACTTTTCTCCTTAACATCCACCTTTCGCATATTTTTTTTTTCTTTTTCTCTTCACTTTTTTTCTTTTCTTTTGGAGTAAAGGGCATTGGTGCACAATAGCAGAAACCTTGGTGATTAGCAAGCCTTTGGGAAATTCCAAGGTGTCTCACCGGCCACCTTACCAATCACTCGTTAGGACGTTTAGCTAATCCAACTTTGGCAAGATGCAAACACCCGACTATGTGAATGGTACCGAGTTACTCATATAATAGCCAACATCCCCTTATAAACTTTGTTCACATTTTCCTTCACATTTTACATCATTCACACTTCTTCATACAATTCACACCAAAGTTTGTTTTCAACACACATCCTCAAACTACACATTCGTAATTCCCGGATAGGTAAAAGGAGGCAATATTTTTCATTGTTTGAGGGGCTAAGCATGATCAAGATATAAAAGAAGAGTGAAATCGAATTGCCTAAATCATTCATATGCAATGTGCAAGAACTTATCATGTAGCTTCAACTATTCTAACTCAATCCGACTAGACAAGGCAATTTTCATAAATCACATAAAATTCAAGCAAAGTATTCAAATCCCACATATGCCATTAATCAAGTTAAGCTCAAAATAATCATCAATGGTCAGTTTACCAACACAATATCATCAAAGGGGTCATATCAATCCTAGAAGAACAAATGTTTTTCTGTTTTTTTTATTGATGCATACTAAAAGAGTAAACGTATGACAATAAAAGAAAACTAACTCACTAAATGCAATGCAATGAAAGTAAACATGCTAAGATGATTGCAAGTACCCTACCCCATACTTAAAAATCACATTGTCCTCAATGTGAAAAATAAATAGTAAAGTGAAAAAGAATACTCACAATGTAAAATGATGAAGTGGTTCACTCGTACGGAGAGGTAGTGGAGGTGGATACCGAGGGTGCGTCGGATCATAGTATGCGCCGAAGAGTTGGTGATACATATCACCAAGCATGCCCTCGGGAACTAAATATCTCTTCTAGTTCTCCTCCTCGATCCTCCGGTTCTTTCGCTCGATCCTATCAAGTTGCTCCCCGGCAACGGAGCCAAAAACCCGTTCGCTAAATTGTGACTCTACAACTCTGTGTCAATAGTGACAAAGACTCGTAAGCTCACAAGACACGATATGCTTAGTTTTAAAATTTATAACTTGTAATAAACACCTAACTAGTAGCGAACCCACAGTGTATGAATCGATACGTAGTACGGTAAGTACTCCAAGGTCGAACACAAGGACGTTGGTAGTTCAATTTTCACGAATTGATCAAGATTAGTATGAGTTTAGATTAAGAAATAGAAAGAAGAAGTGAAGGTTAGAAAATTCATGTTTTTGGTTGGGTGTTTGTTTTGTTCTTGATCGAATATCGATTTCAATCAAAAATAATTAATAATACTAAAGACACAAAGGATATCAAATTATAGGGAAAAATGGATTCTAAGGTTTCAAGATCGTTATTTATGACTTTGGACTCAAGACAACTCGTAAAGATATGGTAAGAAATGCTATAGGGATGGATGTTTCTTCGGTGATAATCTATTACCGGGTAAGTCTCAAGATCATCTAATTTCAATCTTAACTACCTATTACCGGGTAAGTCTCAAGGTATCTAGGACGGAAATTCAGCACAAACCGGATTCTCTATCTAAGGACTAAGTAACCCCTTACCGGGTAAGTCTCGGGAATTACCTAACATAAGTAGTAAGCCGGCACATTCAATCCAATAGAGGTTTTCACCTCTATTACCTATGGTTCATCTACTTTTGTATCCAAGACGGAATATCACCGGGTAAGTCTCAACTCTAACTTAGTTTGCTATCTTAGAAGGTTCTAACCTAGATTCATTCCAAATCAACCATAGGGTTTCAAACAATTTCACACCAAACTAACATACAACCTAATCCATCATAGTCCAAGCCATAAACAAAGATCTATCCACCCTAGAATCAATGATTCTAGCCAACAATCATCATATCAAAACTGAAATTAAGTTAGAAAAAGACAAACAATCATAGAATGAAAATGCAATAGAGGGAAAAGAAACAAGCTCAATTTTATAACTCCAATATCCAGCAAATGAAGTAAATCTCTGTTACAAATTGATTCCAAACAATATCCAACAGCAAAGTATAAGTCTTTCGCTCTAAAGCTCTATGAAATGTCAGGAAGAAGAAGATTCAAGAAGAAGACAAGGTAGGAGATCATTCTCGCTTCAATAGGACTCTAGGGTAAAATTCAAATCCCTTTGAAAAGTATTCAGGCTTTCCTTTTATACCCAAACCTTTGTCAAAAAGCATGGGTTGGATAAAAAAAGCCCGAAAATAAAATAACACGCTCAGATAAGAAATTTCGGACATGAATCTCGGGCCGAGATGTCGGCAAATCGGGCCCGAGATTGTAGGTTCTGTTCTTCAACGATGGAAGATCTCGGTCGATTTGCAGGGATCTCGGGCCGAGATACCACCCGAGATTGCTCTCGACTTGGTGGATCTCGCCCTTAATTAATTGAATTAAATAGATCTCGGCCGAGATGTTGTCCGAGATTTCTCCAATGGTCTTTCCATGCCTTTAGCTCGATTCCTTTCCCTTTTCCTTGCACATGTGATCGCTCTAAGACATCCACTCCGAGGCTTGATCCTCATATGCGTCGTTTTATTGCTCAAAAATGTGTCAAATCACCTACAAAGACACCAATAGAATGTGTAGACATATATTCTTGGAAAGTAGAACAAAACAAGCATAAATGGCACAAACTAAGGCCTATTCATGGATACAGAAAGGGAAAATCTACCTAAATGCATGCCTAAACTAGGACAATAACCATGTTATCAATGATGAAGTTAAATTATCTTATCTTAAGCATGATGTTCCTAAACAACCCCTATTCCATTTGATTGAACCTAGGAAAAGACACTTAAGTATGTTTCAAGCTAATGGGAAATCTAATGATTGGGATTTAGTTGGCTATGTTGATTTTTAGTGTGGGAGATTTTCATGTTGAGAGACCTCTAGTAAGTAGATATGACTTCAGGGATGAATTTGAGATACATGTTCAGGACCCTAAGATTAAATTTCAAGAGTTGAGGAGGATCTTTACAGAATGGAGAAAATAGTCCCTATATTCTATAAATTGTCTATGTCGTTGATGCTTGTTGTGTTGGATCCTTTCATGTATGCATGTGTTTTTGTATATATTGGTGATATGCCTTTGAACAATATATTATTAAATGCGCAAGAAGGGTACATACAGGAAGTTCTCTCACCCTTCTATTATGTGAATTGGATAATTACTTTTCTAATTTTGGGTACAAATTTAATGTTGCTCCTGTTAGTGTCTTTATAGGAGTTTTCAGACAATGAGGAGCACAACTTGAAGTTAGAAGATATGTGTCCAACACATGGATGAAGCCCCAAATTATTTCCAAGGAGGACGTCAAGGATTCAATGAGTGAAGATCACTTTAATGAGGAAAAGAAGAAGAATAAATCCATTTCTATGAGAGAAATGAAGACCATTTCTCGGAGAGAAACGAAGACCATTTCTGAGAAAGAATGAAGACCGATGATTGGATATGGAATATATACAGGACCACATGTGTATGGAAGCTCAATTCCTATGCATGACAACATGTGTACATAATCCTCTGTTCCTTGGTTCTCTTTAGTACCCTTATCCCGAATCGTACAACTCTCTTGAATCTACATTATATTTCCACCAACCAATCCTACCATATTATCTTTTTGTTTACAGTTGCTTTCAAACTTTTACGACTTTCAACCATCACCGTAGAAGGACGCACTTCACCTTGCTTACTCTCTAGTTGACAAATGGTTTTCCCCATCCAATATGGCATATCCTTGTCAACCAATGATTTTACAAAAGGAGTCTAAAGATCATCGCCATACTCAAACGTCAACTCCTTAGACACATTATCGTTACAATCAAACTCTACGTGAACAAGTCTAGCTACCACAAGAGTAACAATACTTCAAAGAGACCCACAATTTCTTGTCATCCAACGAAAGTAACCCCCCATCCCTCCTCCCCTCAACGGCTCCATGATTGATATTGGAACCCTAATACGTAGGAAACTCACACATACGAGCAATGAGTATCCATCAATTTCAAGATAACCACCTATCAAATCTCCAATAGTGATGGTCATCTCCTTCTTCACTACATTACTCGGTATATCATACACCTTTATCCAAAATGAAACCTGTTGTGATCTTTCAACGAGTTACTTCAGGAAATAGAGAGAAGACAAGACGTTTTGTGGTTTTGCTCCACAAACCTTGCAGCTAGGGTTTTCAATATACTTTGGTGGATAATGAATACAACCCTAAACCTATCTATTTATAACTATAAATAGATAGAATCCTCTATAAATAGATAGAGGCCTATAAAAAGATAGGATTCTATAAATAGATAGAATCCTCCGCGGGGGCGGAGCCCCCCGCACCCCTTGTCGCCCTGGGCCCATTAATCCATGGACCCAAAATATGTTTCTCCCCTTGGCCCATTGTATCAGTATACCTAGATTTATTGTCTTATAATAACAATCTCCACCTAGACAACATAATCTAATACAAAAATTGGAAAACACATACAACTTCAGGATCTTGACAGGGGGCTTTCTCACTCATCCAACACAAAGACATGACCCCAAAAACGTCATCGTCCTATAATGTACGGACACCCCGACTGTCCACTCCTCCACCTCACTCGGCGGCGTCCCTAACCTGCAAGGCATTGTTGAAGAAAACGCAGCCGCGGGACTAAGTTGACGCCCCTGCGGATCTGTCACCACCCCCGCGGCCTCCTGGCGCCGCCCCTGCGCCTCCTGGCGCCGCCCCTGCGCCTCCTGGCGCCGCCCTTGCGGTTCCTGGCGCCTCCTGGTGCCGCCCCTGCGGTTCCTTGCGCCTTCTGGTGCCTCCTGGCGCCGCCCCTGCGGTTCCTGGCGCCTCCCCTACGGTGGCCTGAGCCGCCCCTGCGGTTTCCCGGATCCGCACCCATGGCTCTGTTGATCCACCCCCGTAGTCACGCTACAGAAGCTCGTCTTCTTCGTCTTCAACATCCCCTGCTGCGTTAGCAGATCCTTAACTCGTCGCTGCCAAAGACCGAAGTTGCCAGTTCCGTTGAATCGCGGAACCTCAAATTTTGCAACGGAACTCATCGACAACCTTGCTCTGATACCAACCGTTGTGATCTTTTAACGAGTTACTTCAGGAAATAGAGAGAAGACAAGACATTTTGTGGTTTTGCCCCACAAACCTTGCAGCTAGGGTTTTCAATATACTTTGGTGGATAATGAATACAACCCTAAACCTATCTATTTATAACTATAAATAGATAGAATCCTCTATAAATAGATAGAATCCTCTATAAATAGATAGAGTCCTATAAAAAGATAGGATTCTATAAATAGATAGAATCCTCCGCGGGGGGCGGAGCCCCCCGCACCCCTTGTCGCCCCGGGCCCATTAATCCATGGGCCCAAAATATGTTTCTCCCCTTGACCCATTGTATCAGTATACCTAGATTTATTGTCTTATTATAACAAAACCCAAAGAAACTTTGTTGTCGAGGGTTGTTGCAAAACTAGTTCTTGTAAAGCAAGCAATGCTCAATCGAAAATTAATGGACCACCATCATATCTAAGACTACTTTTATCCCCCACATTCTCCAACTAGAAGACAAACAGATTTTTCTTCGGTTCTCTAAATAGAAACCTCTTCTTCAATCTCCATGCCCCTTCATTGTAGCTTTCAACTCATACACATTGAAAGGTCGTTGAGATAACAAAGTTCCTACAAAGATTGTATAAGATTGTTCCCTTGAACCAACAATAGTCGTATTACCGAACATTCTCCTCCGTCAAGTATCCAAATTGAGCCTCCCCATCTCTTTTGCACTCTTGAGTTTCCCGTCGTTTTTCGTTTTAGGAATGCTGTTATATTGAGATATATTTTGATCCCGTTATTTATTGTTTTAGTTAAATAATTATTAGTCATATATAATAAGATTACATCTCCTTTTCGGATCCGGGATATTAGATATTTCTTTCTTTAAAAAAAATATATTTTATATCTAACTAATCTTATGGAAAGAGGTTTCTACTTTTTGTAAGCTTCACTATAAAATTGATTGATATTGTGCATTAGTTGTGAATAGGATCAATTATTTAGGCATTTTAGAAGCAATAATGTGAAGCAATTAATTTGTTGAAATCTATTTTTTTTTGGTAAAGAATTTGTTGAAATCTATTGAAATTCGTCTCACTATTGTCGTTGCCTTCCGCTCTTCTTTCCTTGATTGAGAGTGATAATTGATTTAACCGTTCTAGATTAAATCCATTTTATTGGTACTCTTTTAATTTTTGCAATTTAGTATTAATGTGTGTTTGTGTCTTGAAGTCAAGAGAAACGTAATTCTTATTGTCCTCCACATATCTTGTTTAATCTCTTGATTCTCGAGTACTGATGAGAGATACATAAAGTTAATTAAAATTATACTCTCGCTTTATTTCAGGATTAGGACATGTCAACTTTAAAGCAAATCGAATATTTCTAAGACTTATGTTCTCTCTTTCAGGTGACATCGAATCTCATTCGGAAAAAAGATGGATACAGCAAGAAAAGAGTTACAGATTCACACTATCGAAACGTTTACACAAATACAATGGATGAATTAAATTCACAAAGTAAATGTAATGCACATAAGAATTGGAACCACAACTACTCACACAAGAATTGCTATTACACACTAATAGATGAGATGCATTCAATATTTGGATTGGATAGCTCGGTATAGAGAGAAGGAGTTGCGGATAATCAAGAAGACGAGAACAATAGATGCAATGAGACTCAGCGCAACAGAGCTTCCGACATGTTTGCAATACTTTCCGTACTGGTCGCAGATCTTCCCCCAGTTGACGTGCGAGTTACCCTTGAGTCCGATGTAGGCTACACCTCCAGCTGTTCCCGTTGCGGAGGCTACTATCCCAAGGATGATCTGCAATAATACATACATATAATTTAGTAAATCAATATTGAACAAATTAAAATGATTTTTATATATTGATTTATAATATTTTTTTTAGGTAAAGACTGATTTATAATATTGGTACCACGTCATGAGCGATTAGGATGAGTGGCCATTTGGGGGAGATGGAGGGCTTCCAGGCAACCGATAATGAGGCCAGTCCGGTGATGATGCTGTACAAGCCCGATGCTGACAGTGCTGCTACCAAGTATCTGCCATAACAATTAACAAACATTTAAAAATTTTGGACTCCATTTCGTGTACAACAAGTAACCTCCATTTCGTGCAAATCTATAATTTCACTTAAACCTTTGGTACTTTTCTAACACTAGACATCCTTTCATTTTAACTGTTTTTTTTTTGTTTGTTTTTTGGTATTTTCATCTTACGAGACCTTTGGAAATTTGAGGAAATCGGATTAGAGGGATATATTATGGTAATTTTTTTTTTAATTTGCGTATCAAGTGATAGATTTAGTGTTTTTTACAAGAAAAAATAGATATTAACAGGTGGGCATAAGATGAGATCGGACAGTAACCATTAATTTGTTTAATCACCGTTTTAAAATTTTACGTTTTATCCATAAAAATATCCGCATATATCGGACTTAAAACGAAAATAAACATTAAAATTTTTAAATAAAAGATATTACATTTTACATTAAAAATTTTCAAATATCGATAATAAAACCCATCTAAATGAGTTTGAATTATTTGTCAATTTTAACGGTTTGACTCGTATGGTTTAATTTAATTTTTAAATATATTATCATAACTATATAACTATATAACAATTTATTTATAAAATAAGACAATTAATTTTCGATCTCTTTTTCTCCACCCACGAGCTAGCCGACCATTAATTGACTAGGAAATTGTATCCTAAACCTCTAGACATAAACTGGAGTGCATATTATGTGTTGAAAAGTAATTATCATAAATAATAATGATATAATAAAAGATAAAACGATTATTAGTACTCACATGAAGGCCGGAGAATAGTTAAACTTGGCTGGTTTGCTAACCCCTAAAATCCCAACCCCAGGAACCTGCACCTGAAATACTTTGTTCTCTTTGCTAGTCACCATCACCACAACAGCCGCCACCGATGCCGCCAGCAAGACAACGCGTAAGAAGGCGTCAAGTAATGACCCCTTGGAGGTTGAAGGCGGAGCCACACCCCTCTTGGTTTCGGAAACTGTTCCGGTGGTAGCCATGATCACCGCTGATTAATAATGCTTTGTATGTTTATCTTCTGGATATGCATTATCGTTAGGTCTTGTATGTATTTATAGAGGTGTGTAATATCTTAAAGTTTGTGTGCAACAATGTGTTTGCATGATGGATAGTAGGTTCAAACTTTAATGGTTGGTCCAACATGCTAATTATCATAATCATTTTCAATATTATTAAATATGAGGTTGCGGTTTCCTGCACGACACACGACTTTGAATTCTTGGTGGTTTTATACTTGTAGTTTGAATGTTGACAAATATGAATTTTCCATAAATCTCTATACTTTTCAGTTGTTATCGGATGTGCATTGACTGCTTCATTTCCGGCGCCCTTCCTTTCACATATCCTCTCTCATTTTTTTTTCAACTAGGCGTAGCACAAATTTTGTTCACCTTTTGTATTAAAATTTGCTCCCATTCAGAACAAAATATAGTTTTAACCGTTAATACAACTATTATTCAAATTATCGAACCATTTTATTTTTATAAAAATATTTTTCAATTTTACCGCTTATTATAAATGTGCACCACTTTTTTAATAAAGGAGTGAATATCTCATATTCTGTGGTGTAAATTATAATATTTGGCATGATTTTAGATAGGATAATTACGAATATAAGTCTAGGACAACAACTAATACACTCACAAAATCAGTTGATATGTTTTTAATAGAATTTTGTCATTTGTTTAGACCTTTATTATTTGACCTAGTCTTATACTTGACGACCAAGTATAACCTAGGGTTTCGTTACTCTATATATTGTAGTATTCTCTCTGCCTCCAAAATAATCTAGTTATCATATGTTTATCTACAATGTAAAATTCCTCAATAAAATCTCTCTAAACGTGAATGCGGTCATTATCGGGTGAACCAGTATAAATATATGTGTGTTGTCTTTCTTGTTTGTTAAATTTTGTTCTTTTTCATAATTTTGCACAATAAACTAGTATCATAGCTTTCGGGCTCTAGGTTTGCGTAATATTGAGGTTAAGATTGAGAATGAGGATGTTGCAGTGATTTTGTTGGTGTTTTTCCGTCATCATATGAAAACTTCATCAAGTCATTTGTTGTTAGAAAATATAATATTACTCTAGAAGATGTCAAGTATGTCCTTTATACAAGAGAACTACGCCACAAGGTGAATGAAAATGGTGTAGGTAAGGACGGTCAAGCATCTAGCCTTTACACAAGCGGGGACAAGGGACAAAAAATCAGGGAAGAAGAAGGACAAGAAGTCGTCTTCTTCAAAAGGTCCTAAGCCTCCTGACGTTTGCAACTACTGTAAGGAGAAAGGGTATTTTAAGAACTAATGTTCTAATAAGTAACCGAAGGATTCTAGTTCTACAATTGTTGTAGAAGATGATTTTAAATCAGATGAGGATATAACTTTAGTTGTTGGGTGGACACACTTATCAAGATGATGTGTGTGTTCTTGATTCTAGAGCTTCCTATCACATATTTCCTAACAAAGAGTGGTTCGAAACTTATAAGCAGGTTGATGGTGATAGTATTTCTAAGGCCAACAATTTTGTCTACAAGGAGGTTGGAATTGGCTCAATTAAAATCATGACACTTGAAGGCATATTTTGTACATTGAACGAGGTTAGACATATTCCACTTAATTATTACTAAGAATTTAATATCCCTGAATATGTTGGATAGTAAAGGGTTTTGTCTCAAAGGTGAAGGTGGAGTATTGAATGTCTATAAGAGTTCTGATGTTATTCAAAAAGGTGTCAAGAGGGACACTTTATATTTCCTACAAGGTTCTATTGTGTATGGGTCTGTTTTTGTTGCATCTTCAAAGGTTCACAAGAATGATTTGACTAAGTTATGACATATGAGACTTGGTCATATGTGTGAAAAGGGGGATGCAATTATAACAAAGGAAGATCTTCTTAGGTTACAATATCACGAGCATTGACTTCTATGAACATTGTGTCTTTGGGAAGCTACACAACATTAAGTTTCCAAAGGGTATTCACGGAACAAAAGGCACACTTGATTACATCCATTTGAATTGTTGGGTTGGCTAGCGTTGAATCTCTAGGAATTCAAAGTGTCGTTTCTTATGAGAGTTATATGCTTAAATCGACAATGCAGCTAATGGGATCAAGGGAGAGTAGTAGTGTTGATAAATAGGTGGAGATCTAGTTTCTTCCTCAAGAAGAATATGAATATCCACAGTTAGAAGTTGAGCTACAAAAGTCTATAACATTAGAAAATCAACAACCAGAAGTCATTCACCAAAGCTTAGGTAAGGGACGCTAAAAAAGAGTTGGAGTAAGACCTCCATAAATGTACGTTTTTAAGGACATGGTTGTTTATGCTCTACAAGTTGCTGAAGAGATGGATACTCGTGAACCATCACCTATAGAGATGTTGTTTTTGGGTCTGAAGCTACATAGTGGTTTTCATGAATGAAAGATGAGATGGAGTCACTTCCTAAGAATCGGAATTGGGAGTTAGTCATACCACCTAGAGAGAAAAATGTTATTAAATGCAAATGGGCTTTCAAGAAGAAAGAAGGGATGTCACCCGATGAAGGGGTCAATATAAGGCTCGAGTTGTTGCAAGATGTTTTCATCAAAGAGAGAGAGAGTGGATTACAATGAGATTTGCTCGATGGTAGTCGAATATATCTCCATCAGAGTGTTCCTAGTAATAGTGGCACACCAAGATCTAGAGCTTGAACAACTTGATGTAAATATAGCTTTTTTACATGGAGAGTTAGGAAAAGAAATATAGATGACTCAGCCGGATGATTTTTGAGTTCTAAAGAAATAAAACTATGTCTACAAGTTGAAGAAGTGTTTATATGGACTTAAGTAGTCTATGAGGTAGTGATACAAGAGATTTGACAACTATATGATAGAGATTGATTACAATAGGAAATATTATGATTCTTGTGTGTACTATAACAAGTTGAAGGATGACTCTCTCATATTTATGGTCTTGTATGTAGTTTATATGCTAACTACTATAAATAAATAGTATGACATTCAGAAACTGACGGGTCTCCTAAGTGATGAGTTTGAGATGAAGGATCCGGAAGTAGCTCAAAAAATTCTAGGAATGGAGATTCTTAGAGATAGGGGTCATAATAAGCTTTTCTTATCACATAAAGGCTACATTGAAAAGGTGTTGTCAAGGTTCGGAATATCATCCGACAAGCCTATTGATGCACCTAGTGTTGTTAACATCCATCTTACCACTATGTTTTCACCTCAGTTGGATGAGGAGAAAGAGCATATGTCACGAGTTCATTGTGCTAGTGCAGTAGGGAGTTTGATGTATGATATGGTCTGCATAAGACCGGTTCTGGTACAAGTTGTTAGTGTCTTGATCAGCTTCATAAGGAACCAGGAAAAGAACACTGGCAAGCCGTGAAGAGATACTTTAGTACCTTAGAAGTACATTTGACATTGGGCTTATTTTTGGGAATGATACACAGTGTTTGGTCACAATGTACTCTGATTTTGATTATGCAAGAGATGTTGATACGACAAGATGGATATTTGTGAGAATTCAAATCAAGATGGATATTTGTTGATATCCGTTGAATTGTGCTTGTCACCTGTTTGGGCATTTATTGTTTGGCTCAGTCTTATACTTGGCGAACAAGTATATCATAGGGTTTTGTTACTCTATATATTTTAGTGTTTCCTTTTCCTCCAAAATAATCTGGTTATCATATGTTTCTCTTCAACCTAAAGCTTCTCAATAAAATCTCTCTAAATGTGCATAGCCATTATTGGGTGAACCACTATAAATATGTGCATGTTATCTTATCTTTTTTTTTAAAATTCTATTTTTTCTCATAGTTCCGCGGAGGTTTTTCTTGGTCTTTTCTGGATTTCTAAGTTTTTAATGGGTTTTCCTAATTGCTTGACACAACCGCCGGTTTAAGAGCGCAATCAAGTTGGTTTACACGGTCTTTGTTTTTCTATGAAGGCTATTTTAAGATAGTTACCTACATAAGTTCTAATTGAATTTCATATTATTCACATACGTGGTTGCTTGTTGATTCATTATAGCGGGAATACTCGCTTCCTTAGCTTGCTCATCCTCAAACATATAATTTCACACATCTTGTTGCTTATGATACTGATCATTATGTTTTCTCACTAAAGATTCCTACGACATATATTTTCTCCCCTTAGCTTAGTATATTTGTTTATTGCTTCAACCAACACATACGTAGTTTTGTGAATTCGACACTTGATTTACTACAATGATATTTCCCTTCATCCTTGCGAGTAGTTTTAAGAACATCAATTTTTTGGCGCCTTTTGTTCTTTCTTATAATTCCCCACAACAAAATCATTGATGAAATCTCCAAACTGAATGTACAAACAAGAGTTCACGTGAACAATAGAGAATCAAAAAACAACTATTATTAAAGTACATAAATGTAATGATCTGGAATCGCCCAACAAAAAAACACAAATCTGGAAAATATAAAATCAATACAATGTCGTATATATTAATGGATGAGAGAGTATGTCAAGGATAAATGTACCTTATATTTCGTGAGTGGCTCTCAAAGAATCGTCTCCACTGTATCGATAAATCTTATCGTTGAGAGAAAACATCCAAGCAAGGAAGAAATGGTGATCTCCTCTATATTGATATCGATTGGAGACTGATAGGGAGAGAAAATTCTTGTCT
Organism: Fagopyrum tataricum; assembly: GCA_002319775.1. Lineage (NCBI taxonomy): Eukaryota > Viridiplantae > Streptophyta > Magnoliopsida > Caryophyllales > Polygonaceae > Fagopyrum > Fagopyrum tataricum. Next base: position 18,667,675 of record CM008281.1, on the reverse strand, counting down.
TGATAATCACGTGTAATTCTAGTGTTTTTTAGGGGTATTTGTGTCTTATTACATAAACTAACCTCCTTTAAATACCAAACTAAACACCATACACAATATTATATATACAAATGTAATCATAATCTCAATATATAATGCTTAATCGCCTCATTAAACTAAACACACCATTGATCAAGACTAAAATAGAAAAGAAAATTTTGAGAAAAAGGGAAGAACAGGGATCTAAGCTATATGAATGTAGAATCTAGATAGTGATTACCTCATATTGAAATCATGTATTGTCTTCGATTTTTTTTTTTGAAAATGGAAAGCGGTTAAGTTGGTCTACCTCCGCGAGGTAGTCCAAACTAAAGCATCCTTGCGGATGAGAACACTAAGTTCAGGATCTTCAGAAAAATTGGTGTTGGGGTCGAGATTCTCAAATGGGTCGACTACATGATTGCCTTGATGTGATGTTTTGTGGTAACGAGCACGCATACCTCATACTTAGATAAAGCAATCAGATGAAATAGAGGCAGTTAATTTGTTGTAGTCAAACTTTTGTATTACACGATGGATTAGGCTCAAAGTCTGCAAACCTGCAGATCCAACACTTCAAGTTTTGTTAAATCGTCAAGCGGGTCCAATGGTACCATTGAAACAACAATCTCGAAGATTGATTGTGTGGGTGATCTCTCGGTCATTTGTAGCTTCTTGTCAGTTGCACCTTCAATGTTTATTCAATGGTGATCAAGTGATAAAAAAGAAGGTCCGACGATAGTAATATAGAGATTAACAATATTCTTACATATGACAAAGGGAAGGGTTGTTTCATATCTACATTGTTAGTAGCAAACAAGTCTATAGTATCGAACATGGTAGATGGTCCAATAGTGATATGGAGATTAACAACATCCTTACCTATGCCCAGGGCCGACTCAGTAATTTCGGAGGCCCAGTCCATTAATCACAAAAAAAAAGCCACAAGTTTTAAAACTATAAGGTATAATGGCTAAAAAACTACCAAGATGGGGCCTCGAACCTCATAAATAAAGGCAATTGTAGCCAACTAGACTATCAACACAATGGTAATAACTACACAATTTTTTTCTTCAATATGAGACCCTAACAATTTCGAGGTCATGCTCCAACGAACTTGTTGCACCGGATCTTGGCCGAGCCTGCCTATGCGAAGAGGAATGTCATACTTGTTGACCTTATGATGGCATAAACCATGTTTGCGTTAGTTGATGTGATAATAAAGCGTGGGGCTTACGTGCAAGGGGATATAGGGTTCATAATTTTACAGCACGATGAAAGAACCTCTATTCCATAATATATGTTTTATTAAGCGGAAATTAATCATTAAATGTCATAATCTCGTGGTGGGTGATCTTGTTTAAGCATATTAAACTATTTTCACATCAAATCTCTCCAATCAAATTACTGACTTAATCCATTATCAATTGGGATATTATTCAAGGTATGGAATAATCTAATAAAGTAGCCTCCATAATTATTAGGTTCATTGTCACCAAACTACGATCCCGTATCTTCTTCTTACCCATCAAAAAGAACATGACACATATCATTGTTCAGTGATAAAATTAATTAAACGTTTTCTCGTTTCAAAAAAATTGAAGATACCAACACCAATTTCTCATTCTATATATCCTATGTCATGCTCTAAAATTTTTTTCTAACTAATTATCATCTTTGATCATTCTTGTATAAAAACTTGTTCATAGATTCATTCAAGAATTTATATGCTTTTTGAATTATTGGAGCTAGGCCGCACACATCTGGACCGGACCGTACCGAAAATTACGGTCCGGTCCTGGACTGTAACTGTAAAATTCTGGTCCGGTCCAATCCGGTCCATGATATTAAAGTCCGATCCGGTCCTCAACTGTAATGTTCTGGTCCGGTCCGATCTGAACCGTAATTTACACTTTTAAAATATAATCAATATGGTCCGAACCGAACCGTGGTGGACCGGACCGTTACGGTCCGCTCCGATCAATTGGACCGTTTCATACAAAAATGAAACGGTCTGGTCCGATCCTCGGGTTTACGGTCCGGTCTGGTCTAATCCGGACCGTTTGAACACCCCTAATTGAAGCATTATATCTCTTACAAATTCAATTTATTGTACGAAAAGTATATGAAAGAAGATATTTTTTATAATTTTGTTCGGGAGGCAACAACTAAAATCATCTCAACATGAGAAGTTATTTTTACCCGAACGACCCTTTTGAGTTTCTATAGGATTTTATCAAATTCTATTTCTTTTACTAAAACCTTTTCACCTGAAATATTATTTAATTTACAAAGTTAAGAATTTTGATATCTTGTCATTTAGAGCATCGAACCCATGTATTCAAAGTTTTCTATTTTTTTTATAGAATTAAAAACAAAAGAAATAAACATTGTACAAAATCAGAAATTACAAAGAGGATGAATTCCTAAAACCAGAATTGAGTCCTAACATTGGAAGCTATCTCTCTTTCTCTGTGAAAACCGTAATACGATATTGCCAAAAGGCTGATTTTCTTTTCTTTAATCTTTACATATTTTTTTGAAGAAAAACTACCGGAGCCACAAACTCTAAGATAATTTGTCCACGTCACACGACATACTTAGGCGGAATGATCACGTGACACACATAACAGTGGAATGATCATTTGATCCGTCCAGACATGACTCACAATATATTTAGTATACTTTCTCCGATCACAAAAAAATGATTTTCTAACATATAAAATTTGATCAAGTTTAAGTGTCGTTTTATGTTTTCAAGATTATGAATTAACAGATAGTTGTGAGAATAGATATAGAAAATTGTTTTCATTAAATATTTTTATAAACAAATGTTCACTCATTGATGCAAAAAGATGGACATTTAATAAGTGTTAACATTGAGGAAACAAAATACTTAATAAAATTAAGGTTGTTTAATAGTTTGCTTGCGTCAATGGCTAGAAAGTCTTTTTTTTTTTACAATTCGAGGATGTATAAATTATCTTTAGACTATTGATTTTTTTTTTAAGAAAAACATATATTTTCAAGAATCTATTTGTTTTATAAAGAAAAGCAGTTCGATACATTATACAACATACCGTCTAATGGATCAAAAGACCGATATAATCGACAGACAGATAAATCGTCTAATCTTGCTTTTGTCTTCTTTTTTTTGGAGTTTCTTCGTATTATTTAAAAAACAACAAAGAGGAGGGGTGGAGACCAGAAATTATTGCAGCATTGCTTTAGTGGTACAAAGAAATATCTAAGGGTTTTTCCTATTTTGATATGGATAAGAGGAGTTTCCTCGGTGATAGAGAGAAATTTCAGAAATTTTTCCTATTTTAATATGGATAATAACAATTGGGATCTACAGTATCACTGATATATGTATTTGTATCTATAGTATCATTAATTATTCCCAAAAGTAGATCTACTTTTTAGAAATCACTTTTACAATTTATTTTTGTAATTAATAATTCTTTTATTTTATTTTTTTACTCATAATAAATTTAATATGATTCATTAAAAATTCACTAATTTATTGACCTATGAAAGTCTTAACCGTTACGAAAACATTTCAATGATTGAGATTTAGTAGTCAATTTGGTTTCTTTTACCTGCTGAGATCAGTCATATCTATAACAAGTGGCTTCTTCACAACTGACCACATCCTTCATCTAAGAAAACAGGATTTATTACTGAAACTACCACAGCAAGTGTCCACAACCAATTTCATTATGTACATTTTTTTCTGTTTTTTCCCCAAATTATAATACACGACACACAGCAACAAAGAGCTTGTTCCCTGCTTCCATTTCCCACGAACGTGTCTTAACAAGAGTGTAATCTGTAAGGCTAATACGAGGCATAAATATATATGTTTATATACACATTTCCCTCCTTCGCAACTTGCAAAGGCTTGCCAAAGCAGCACAACAGAATAAAATGAATAAGATCTACAGCTTTCTGTTTTACTCGTCCACAGCAATGATATCTGATTGTGTCTTCATCTTCAGAATTGACGAGGCTGGTTTCCTTAAAACAATGTTACCAGCATTGTCTACCGTGCTATATTTCGCAAGCCGGGGATCGGTCACAATCTTGCATGAATTCCATGTATCGGCCTGTAAATTGACCCCAAAGTAAACCAGGTGGTCTGCAATGCTGTTCCCCATTACTGACCTGCAAAGCTCATGAATGTAACCAGGGCTCAAAACTAGGCCTCTAATTCAATAACACCTAAAAAGATTGTGCTTTACTAAGGGCCTGTTTGGTTTCGTTTTTTTAGATTGTGATAGATGTAGATTCTTTCAAGAATCTTGTCTCCATGAGATTGTTTTTAGGAGATTCTTTCTCAAGTATAACCTCCAAATATAATACAATCCTTATACACCATCTAATAATACCAAACAGCTCCAAAACATGATCAATCCACACCTAAACAATCTAATATCAAACAAACCCTAATTTTTCTTCATTTCAGGCAAAGATTATTGATATAACTTGCTCTTTCGGATCAAAGTTGAAAATCTGCAGACAAGATAGAGCCTTACCTGCTACAAGATGCATCTTCACCAGAATCATCACAAATCTTCTCATCAAAGTCTGTCAAACTTCCTAGTCCGACATTATTCAACCAAACCTACAATCCCAAGACAGCACATGGTTTGTTATGAGGACTATTATAGCAATATTCCATTGATCTTTGTAAAACTGTGGCTGGCAAATCCATAAACATGGAGCTACAATAAGATGCATGCGTATTGTAATAGTTGGACTCCGATTAGGACAGTGCTCAGCAAGATAATTACCTCTGTAGGAAAGTGATGGTATGTTTTCCGTGGGAAGTACGAATAATATGGAGGCAAATGGGGGACAATATCGTGGTTATTTGTGACACGGATTGTATTGGGTAGCAATTGACTGTAATAAGACACAAAAGCTGCATTGCCAATGCGAGGCTGGCCAAAAGTCACGACCTGAATATTCTCGGCTTTATGATGTACCTGAAAGCAACTAGCATTCTGTAATTGCAACTACTAGATGACATAGGCCCATTAATAGTGCTGTGAAATATGGAGCAGCAAACACACCTAATTACAGTAAAGCAGACATGGGTGTCCAGCAGAAGTCAAAACAGTTACAAAGGAATTCAAACGTATACAGATATCAGAATGGCCGATAAATATTGTAGAATGTTAGTGCCAATTCATTACTGTAATAATAAGCACATGAAAACAAGTCCTACTTTGGTCCCTAAAACCAATAATCAAAAAGCCTAATGCTTACCAAACCTATAGTATATGGATTAAAATGAGAAAACAAAAGTTAGACGAGACAGCCATTAAGAGTCACATGCTGTAATAAATCATCATAGCATATTTCCTGTGATGCAATGTCTCAGTTAATTCCTTCCGTCCCCACAAGATATCAACATTGTTACACTGTTAGGAAAGCCTGATTTTCTAGGGAAAAGATAATAGTGTCCTATTTAACCATTGGGGTATGTTCAAGAAGCAAAAGGAGCAAATTTCACTTTTCAAGCCTAACACATGCATCAAAACATTCACCTTGAGATCAAGTGCACAAAAACCAGCCATGGCACCACCCATTGAATGACCTACGACTATAATGTTCAGATCCCCGTAGATCTGTTTTGCTCTTTTAACTGCATGTGTGACTCCGTGGCGCAAGGTTGTATTGTGGTAGGCATTGTAAAATCCATGATGCACCTGAAGAAGTGAAAGATATGGCAAAGATTTGAGTATATGTCTGAACAGATTTTCTTTTATGTTCATACCTACCATTGCATCAGGCATCCCAGGGTAGTTCAGGTCAAGTTGTTTCCAGAACAAGTCCTCCACCCAGTTTTGTATGCTACAAAGAAATCAGCCAGGATATGAACATGATCAGCTAAACCCTAAAAAGGATTGTGATAATGAACTTCCACTGCAGTCCTCAAATAATGATCTTATCAAAAAGAGAAACATAATCCAACACATGAAAAATTTAAAACCTTGTATTACAATTCAGTATTCCAGATTAACAATAGCTAGCACAATTTTCTACTTTCTTTACTGCCTTTACAAGCATCCATCAAACACAAAATCATGCCATTATCGACATTCATAAGCTGCTAAAAAAAAGATGGAAGTACAAGCCTAGCTGATTTTTTATTTCATACATGCCCTATATATTTTAGGGAAACGATGAACTGAACCAAGGTCTATTGTCCAAGTCAAAAACAAAGGTGTTTCAAATCCAAGGGTCTGTAATAAATTCTGATGCTCAGGAGTTTCATTGGTGATTGTTACAACAGGGCAACAGGCTCATTAAAATTTCAGGCAATGATTACATCTGAAACAGTAAGATTGAAGTTCAATAAGGTAGATGATACCCACACTCCTTTGTGAAACAATGTTATCATAAGTGCTTCATTAAGAATCAAATAATAACAGCTCATTTCAAAAAAAAAAAAAACGAAGAAATATTTGTAGAAGGGACGACATGGAGATGAAAATATATTAAAGTATAAAAACATCTCTAACAACATGTAGAAAATATGTCAGAAGACTCAGAACAGTCAACTCCAACTACATCTATGTACATTTTTTACAGTCATCGTGTACACTGAGGTATCACTTACAGAGTTACAGTCATCATGCGCAAAGTTGTTTTTACTCTACAGATGAAAATGCTTTCCGCAACACACTATATTTGGTGAAGAAGAAACAACATGGCTTTTCCAGAAAGAATAAAAACATAAATGGAGTCCACACTGTTTGTATATTAGCTCTACATTATCTAACTAGAGATAAATAACCAAAAAAAGAAAAAAAAGGAAGACAAAAAAATCAAACCTGTGCTCCTGAGTCCCTCTAAATGTTATAATAATTGCATTGAGATCCTTTGCAACCCCAACATATGCCTGGATTTGAATAATTGAACTCATGTTATACAACACAGAAAACAAAAACACTAAGCCAACCTAAAAAACTGAAGACTTGGGAACTTCCTCTTATTGAATAAATAATATTCCTTTTTAAAGCATATTAGCTCAAATATACAAAATTAACCTGTAAGCAATGCTGGATGTCAACAATCAACTCTGTCACTTCAAAACCCTGTTTGCATCAACTGAACTAATGAACAAAGTGTTCAAACTAACAAGAACTGTGTCATTGACTATGGAACAAACTGTGGTCATACCTCTGTTGGACCATTGCATTTTGCACACGTCCAGCTAAAGAGTTCACTCAGATCTGACTCGTAAACCTACGAGGAGAAAACTCCCATTAAATAAGTGATTGGGAAGTAAAATGCATCTTCGAGCTTAATATTGTAGTTGAATAGAAATAAGTATTTCCATTTATATTAATATACCAGTTTGCTATGATTAACATCATAATCATATTTAGTTTTCACTACCAGTATGCTTTTTGATATAATAGACATACAAATGAGGAAAGAGTAACAATAATGATATATGAGATCATCAAATAACCAAACTAAGCATATCTATCTGGGTGATTGGAAGCCTAACTTATGATTCATAAAAAAAAATCAGGGGTTTCAGGGATTCAAAGATGGAATAATGCAAAAGTTCCACATCTTTACTTACCGCTGCATCATATTGAACCAATATCCTAGCAAGTGTCCCATTGTAAACAAAAGAATCATCCTCATTCTTGATCTTAGTTTCTGCACTTGAGAAAAAACTTACGAATGAGAAATAAATGTTCCTTTTACCAGATAGTATCAAGATTGAGAAAGAATATACACAACCAAAATCTAGCATTGGATCAAAGAAAAAACAAATTCTCTTTGACATGACTGAAAGTATGATAATGACAGAATATTACAGCCGTGATTGAAGGTGAAAAAAAATGTTCTTCTGCATGAGATAAGAACGAATGAAAAGATATTTCAGTTCTGTTGAGGTTGGCCACCTTCAAAAGGTAAACAAAAGTACACTTAAGGTCTAGTACTCGAATTTTAGTCAAACGATTATTGTCCAAGGATCAGGAATTATGTTGATCAGTAGATCACCAACCATCACATTAGATTAGTTGCACTCACTTACTTTCAAGGTCATATAGTAGCAAGTTACCAGAGTATCAAGTTCACCTAGTAACAACCGATGAGGGCATTTTACTAATAAGCAAACCCTCAATAAGGCAAAAACAAAAACTACATACCATGCGGATAACAATGGAAGTCCCCCTTCCCACTCCCAAACACAATGGAATATCCAAATTCTAAGTGACCAATTTCATCGTGTAAAACCAAAAGACGTGAACAAAACATAGAGGAAGATTTTACCTTTACCAGAAGAAATAGCAAACAAGCAACAAACAACGACCATCGCCCTCAGCCACTCCCTAGGCTCCATAATCTGGTGATCTGCTCCATCAATTTGAAAGTAACACCGGAGATTGATCGATTAAACGCAATTAATAGACTAGTGAATCTTGCGAAACCCAAATACTGGAAATCGAGGGCAACTTAAGCAATCCAAATCAACAAAAAGATAGCCTACCACACCAAAGGGACGACAAAAAACAATCCAAACGTCCGCGATGAGTCGATTTTCCGGCAACCTGGCGACAATTGAAGAATCAGCAAGCGCCCCGGCCCGACCCTCAAATTTCCCCTCTAGTCGAATGATTGGAGTCAAAAACAGGCAAATATACCTAGAGCATTTATTTCCTCGATTAATATAAAAAAAGAATTTTATTTCCTCCTGGAGTTACGAAATTGCCCTTCCATCGGGCTTTCTCTCTTCGTTCGGATAAGAGACGTGATTCCCCCGTTTGTTTTGTTTTTCTGAAAGGTTCCCCTTAAATTTAAAAAGCTTTTAGAGGTTCGAGAGGCCGGCAGGAGATGAGAACTCATCACGCACGCGACATTAATATTTGGAGTACGGCTGTTCACCGGTCCAGACCGGACCAGATCGAAAAAGGAAGGACCGGAAATGGACCGAATTTTTCGGTCCAGAACCGGATGGACCGAAATTTTAATTTTTTAAAAATTTTTTTAAAAAAAAAAAAAAAAAATTTAATATTTTTTTTTCTCATTTTTTCGCACCAAGCCTATTGCGGACCGGACCGGACCGAGAGTTAATTAATTAATTTTATTATACTAAAATTTTAATTAATTTAATTTTTTTTCAAAAATTTCTTTTTTTAAAAAAAATATCGATCCGGACCGGAACGATTTTGGACCGGAATTCTTGGACCGAGGACCGGACTTGTTTATTCCGGTCCGGTCCAAAACCCGGACCGGACCGGAAAAAGAACAACCCTAATTTGGAGGGATATCAATATCTGAAGAATGCATAAGGACACGGACAAGGATTTCACAACTGCACGACGATTTTGGTGATCGGGGCCGTCACGGTTCCGAAAACCGTGACCATGGATGTACTACCACGGTCAATGTGTTTTAGAACCGTAACGGCCACATATCCCGAAATCGTGACAATTTTCTTGTAAACTTTACCATTATTGTAGAAGAAAAAAAATCCCCTCTTGTCACGGTTACAGGATCCGTGACCGTCAGAATTTTTGTAATTTTTTTTTGTTTTTTCCCTCTATATTGGTAAAATTTACAAACAAAAATTATCACGGTTTCGGGATCCGCGAACGCCACGGTTCTGGAAACCGTGGCCGTGGATAGTTTTTCATGGTCACGGTTTCCAGAACCGTGACGGCTCCGGTTACCGAAAACACCGTGCAATTGTGAACTTTAAAGTCGTGCCTTTAAAATCGCTCTATCAACATTGGTAGTGGTGGACAATTGAAAGGAGAAAATCTGATAGATGTGTGTAATTGTCTCACATTATGAATATCACAGTGTGAACCTATCATTTAAGCCTAAAGGATTATTATTCTTATTGTTAATTGATTTTATGATAGAACTCCAAATAATTATGTACGTAGGTATAATGTCAGACAATTCTGATATCACCCATCAAAATCTCAAATTGTCAAGGAGATTTCCAAATCCGAAAATGCACTCTCAATGTTTTTGTTTCGAAAATTGACATATTTTGGATTTTCCACATTCTTCAACTACGACGACCGTAGTTGTGGAGTATTAAGTGATGAATTCAAATGTAGAGGATTAATTTTTCAATTTCGATCCATCAAAATGCGGTTTCAAGAAGTCGGGAAGGATGGCTTCTTCCACTTGATATAATTTTTTGTTCTTTTCTTAGGAATTACTATTGTTACACTATCACATCCGTAATTTCTTGGGTTTCGAGCCGATATTTTTTTTTATCAATAAGGTAAGAAGCTCGACAAGACCAAACATACTTGATGTATCGAGTGGCCGAAAACCGGCCAACGGATAAATCGTCATGCAAATAACAAATAACAAAAAACAAGAGAGAACACACCACAAACCACAAGCAAATGACCGAAAAGATCAAAAGGACCATAAAAAGTCAGAAGAAACAAACCACGTGAGAAGGTGAGAAACACTCGATACTGACAAAACATGGAGAGGACACATGATAGAAGAACTAGCGCGGTGTCTCACTGCCGGAAAGTAGGATAGTATAAACCTTTTCAAGGGATATCACACCTCCAACGGATATGTCGATCTCACGATGTTCCCTCTACCTAGATGGAGGATCTTCAAAGACTATGATCAACATAATCAATAGGGGAATGTGACCACGACATCTTCCAGACATTCGTTTAGACCACACTCGAGAAACAACTTATTTAGGAAAGTCATCCCAACAAAGCAATGATTATAGAGCACGAACAAAATCCTTAAGATCATATTTATATAATTGTTTGTCAAATTGAGTCCATCGTCTATGGTGCCATTTAATACATTTTTGGGTTGTTGTGGATTGGTTTATCCGAAGAGAAAAGGTTTTTTTGATAGAGGTTGTATGGGAATAGATTTGTTCGATTTATTCCATAGGTTTTGAGTTTTTTTTTGGTATATCTTGTCCAAGGGAGATCGATTCTCAACCCAAGTGACTAGAAATTAGTTCGCTTGACTCACTTGTAGTTGAAGCTAGTAGTAAACGAACCTCTCGACTTATGGGTTGTGCTAGGGGATTTCAGAAGTTGGGATCTCAAAATCGAAGGTCAAAACCAAAGAGTAGACAAGGTTTGAAGGATAGATTGAATGTAAATGTTTTTTCAAATAGAAGATGAAGAGCTCCAACCGGAATGGAGGAAAGTGTTCAAAACAAGGGGAATAAGTAGATTCAGGAAGAAAAATACATCTCTTCAAGGTAAGTAGACATGAACCAAAAAGGATCGAGGTCCAAAAATTGTTCCAATTGTTGTGATGTGCCAAGGGCACATCGTTTGTTCGATGGGTGATTAGAAGACACGGCTCAAAGCCGAAGAGAGAAGCCGTAAAGAACGCGAACTCCCTTTACCTATCCCAAGGGATAGAAATACCACAAATGTTCTTTGTAATCCTTTTCATAGACGGAGATGCCACACAAGGAGATGTTTGGTTTGGGGTTCAAGATTCAAAACCCTTGTTTATTCGCGAGTCTGCGGCACAAGAAAGAGAGGTTTGGTATTAAAGTTTCCGATGGGAGGCACACGAAGGTAAGTCAAGAGCATACTCTTATTCATTTTATAGGCTTTCAAATGTATAGGATTCATAAATGAATTTGGAAGGAGCCAAATATTCTAATTGTACACGATAAAATCCTTGAAACTATTGTAATTTGATATCAAAATAATTAATAATTTTATTAAAAAAAATCTAAATTAATATATAATAAAGTATTTAAATACGAAGTACATAGAAATTAATGTAAAAGTTAAAATAAAAATGGTAGACTCGATAAATTTCTCATATTGCCAGCCTTAAGGCTAGTGTCGATCAACTAGGTCAGGCTAGTTGCACTTGAGGGGAAGTGTTGAGATGTGTGAAATTGTCAACGTGGAACAACTCCACGCATCTCAGCAAAAATATTATCAACTATGGGCGAGGCTTATGAGATGCTTAAACCACATGGTGAGGAGGTGGACTGGTTCAGAGTTATTTGGTACCCGAGTAATACGCCAAACACTGATTTATCCTACGAATGACGATTATTGGCCGGTTATCTACTAGTGATATGTTACATTTCCTTGGTACTGATCCTACTTGTAGTGGGTGAACGAGTAAGAGTGTGTCTCATGACCACTTGATATTCGGTTGCACTTATGTACGGGAGGTTTGGAGATAGGTTGGTGCGGATTTCGGGATTCCAAGAGATATCATCACCAGATCACAAGAATGGATTGACTAACTCATATTGTACATGGAATGAGTTGGACGAGCAGATCTAGGATATACGCGTTTTATACGGTATATTACCTTTGGTTTTTCAGGAATGTATGGGTATTTGACAAAAACAGAATACCAATAGATATCCTTTGTGAGATTGATCGGGACCCACGTCTATACTTTGATGCGTGAGGCATCCCGCATGAGTTAGAGAGAGAGGATTACATCTTAGTAGTTGGTTTTTACCAGAGTTGTATTTTGCTCCATACTTTGATGTACTTCTTACAAATATATGTATCGGGCTTGGTTTGAGTTTGTTGATGGCTTTTCCGAAGGTAGATTGGCCACTAACCTAAGATTTGGGCACTTGTTTGGCTTATGAGTATCTTTGTTAGCTGATAATTTTGCTGAAGGAGGACAAGCCTCATGAGATGTGCCGGTTTTGGATGTATGTTTAGTTTCATCAATTTTAAGATAGTTGGTATGCCCATGAGGATTACATGCTTCTCTAGAGTACTTTTTGAGGTGTTTTGGGACTTAGACTACTGGTCGCAAGCATGTACATAAACTTTTTATTATTTTAATGTAACTGGGTTTTAATGGGTCCGGTTATACTCTTTATTTTTCTATGAATTTATCTTTACCCAAATAAATATTATTAACCATTTGTCGATTCTTCGAGATTTGTGTTTAATGTGAATTTATTCAAAAAACTAGAACAAGTTTCTGATATCAACCATCAAAATCTCAACTTGTCAAGGAGATTTCCAAGTCCGAAAATGCAGTCCCAATTTTTTGTTTTTCAAAAATTGACATATTTTATAATTTTCCACATTCTACAACTATAACAACCTTAGTTGAGGAGTCTTAAATAATGAATCCAAACACATGATTCATTGTTCAGTTTCAATCCATCGAAATTCAATTTCAAGAAGCCGGGAGGAGGGGCTTCTCCACTTACTATTTTTTCTTTTTCTTCTTTTCTTAGGAATTATTATTGTTATACTATCACATCCATAATTTATTGGGTTTCAATCCAACTGTTCTAGTTGTACACGATAAAATCCTTGATATTATTATTTTAACAAAAAAAGGCAATCGAAAGTAGTATGGTGAATTACCGGAAACTACCCGTTAAATAGGGTCATTTGCAACTAATCACCCGGTCTTTCATAACTACCAAAAACCACCCGTAACATATGCTTCGTTACCAAAATACTACCCTAGCTTCTATTCCTTTTGAAAATCTGTTAGTGGGCCCCAATTTTCATTATAATATTAATTTTACGTAATAAACTAATAAACATTCTTTTTAGCTCTTAAACCGAATTTATCAAACCAAATCAATTGAACCCGTCTTCTACCATCAAGCTTTGTATGCTTTCTCATCATAGAGGTTCATGAGTATCAAACGTACTCTCATAAAACATATTTTCCAATTTGCATTTGATTTTCAATATGGACTTGCTTTCCAATTTTCAAACCATATATTAAAACCCTATTTTGAATCTTTTCTCATCAATGAAAGGAAAGGGGGTGAAAACCAGAGATAGAAGAGTTTAGGCACTTTTTACTCAACAGAGTTTGAGAAACCCTTCAGTAGCGGGTCTCCTCACAGAAAGAACACCTTCATACAATGGGAATACAATTTTATTGAAGTGTTGTGATGCTAATAAGATGCTGATTTTATGGGCCTAAACTCTTCTATTGTGTCCGTTCTTCTCTAATAGCAATCAAATTATCACAACATGTACGTCTCCAACCTAACTAGACCCCTCTCATTCATATTTTCCAATTTGTATTTGATTTCCAATCCGACTCCTCTTGAAGCATTGCTTTCCTTCTTCTTATCCATATGAATATATTAATATCACCGAGTCTAGCTAGTACCACCATCAAGTATATATATAGTTGCATTTGTATTTATTTTCACCACACCATGAATGAGAGGGGTCTAGTTAGGTTGGAGACGTACATGTTGTTACAAAGCAATGGGAATCCAATTTTATTGAAGTGTTGTGATGCTAATAAGATGTTGATTTTATGGGTCAGACCCAGAAGGCCTAGAAATCTTGACCCCAATTCCCACATCGTACGACCTACATTCCTATATTTTGCATTAGACCCCGAGATAACCTCTTGTTGTTGCAAGGAAGATCCTTGAGCAGTTTTGGGCTGAGTCCCCAATTTTGGCCTAGCAAGTCGTACGACGGGCTTACTCGATATGCCTTCATCAACGTCTTATTTTGTTTCCTTTGTTTCTATCTTATATTTTAGTCCGATCTTATATTAATAGAGGATGAGATCGAGTAGATTCGAACCTATATTAATAGAAGATTAGATTGAGGGAGATTTAGAAATTTCCTGGCTCTTTCCAGACCCTATAAATTTCCTGGCTCTTTCGAGTAGATTCGAACTTTGGATCTAGATCAAGCTAGAGCTTCAACTACTCCTATGTTGATGTGCAAGGTTGTAACTTGGATATAATATGGGTGGCGGAAGCGATTGAGATGAATGAGGAAGCAAAGGTTGATTCTATCTAGGAAGATCGAGCAAGCCGTTGAAGTTGATTTGATGGTTGATTCTTGAGAAGAATCCTCGAATACGAGTTCTTGGATCAAAGACTTAGATCCAAGGAAGAACTTTGAGAGGATGGAAGAGGAATTGATGCCCAAAATTAAGAGAAGATTTTTCTTTAAATAACTTGATTAAAAAATGAGGTCAAACATCCTTTATATAAAGAATGAGGGTCAAACCAAAGGTCGGAAAATAAATGAAGGAATTAAAAGTCGGAGTTAATGAAAAGGCTAGACTATGAAAGGTCAGAATTTAAGTTCCGGAATTAAAGTTCCGAAATGAAAAGTCTATTATTAAATAGCCGGAATATGGGAAATATGTCAAAAACGGGTAAGCTTCATGTCATGGCAAAGCATGCTGCTTGCCGGGTCGTCTTAGCCGGAGACACGAATGGTATTGCCGGGGGCATATCATTCTTCTCCTATTTGCTGTGAAACGTCCTCATTTCACGGTCAGGAAAGAATGAAGCAACATTGGAAGCAAGACCCTTGAAGTTCAACATCAGATGCTCAATGTGTGAATCGGGAGGCTTGGACTTGTAGCCTTTCAAGATGGTGGTGCCGCGAGCTTGTTAAATATGTCGGCAATACACAAGAACAAGTACCGGTAATGGCTTGATGTCGGTTGATGGCGCTGGTACTCTTTGACATTGTGCACAAAGCCTTGGATGGGTGACAAGCCATCCGACATAACAAGGACAAACCTCGGGTTGGGCAGCTTGAATTTGTAGTCCAACAACATAATGGTGCCTTAATGGTATCGACTTTGTCGATGATGGCTTCTTCCTTGTCCAGGATGGTGTCGACTTTTGTCGAAGATGGCTTCATTTTTGTCTATGATGGTGTCAACTTTGTCGGAGATGGCTTCTGTCTTTGTGTCGTCGGAGATGGCTTCTTCTTTGTCGGTGATGATGTTGACTTTGTCAAAGATGGCTTCTTCGTGTTGGGGTGGCCGTGAAGATGGCAAGAACTCTCTCCAAATCTTCCTTTTCACGCCTTAGAGCATCATTCGTTGACTTGAGCATAACATAGTCATCTTTGACATGTCGATGTCGAGGCACAACATAGTCATCTTCGGAAAAGGTTCGGCGTTGGGCCATATAGTTGTCAACTTCTTCAAGATAAGCACGCCATCGGGGCAACATAGGTATCCTCAAAATAAGCTTACCTTTGTCGGTGTGGATGTCGTTGGTGCCCGCAAATGGTATGTTTCGGCCTTGGTGGATCGGGAGGAGGCAACCACTCCTCGTCTCAAAATAGGCACGCCGAAGGCTTTGTTGATATTGCCGGTGCCCATGTGAGGCCATCGTGGGATTCGGTGGGTATGGAGGAGGCAACCATTCTTATTCCTCATCAAAGGAATTATCATTGTTATCGAGCATGATGAATGATGAAGAACGATGAAGAACGTTCAAGAACAATGAAGAATGATGAAGAGCTCTTGAAGAACTCTTCAAGAACTCTGAAGAATGGTAAATAACTCTTGAATAACTCTAAAGAATGCTCTGATACCAATTTGATGCGTCCTTGGATGAGTTGAAGGACAAACTTCAGATATAGATCAAGCTAGAGCTTCAACTGCTACTTTGATGGAAAGGTAGTAACTTGGATAGTATATGAGTGACAAAAGCGATTGAGATGGATGCGGTAGCGAAGGTTGATTCAATCTAGGGAGATCGAGCAAGCCATTGACTAAGTTCTCACTTTGGGCAATTCCCCAAAGTGAGAACTTAGTCAAAACACTAGAGGACAATAGGGGATAACTAGGGAGAGAATCGAAGCAAAACCCTAAGCTTAGATAGGGTAGGTCGTCTGACAACCCTTTGGGAATTGCCGGACTGACTCGAGAACAAGGTATTTATACTAACAAGATGTTTAAATGCTATAATTGCGTCTTTAAAATTTTGGATTTCACCAAATGGATCAATCAGTCACACTTCAACGGGGAATCTAAAATGGACAATGATCTTGGAAGTAACCAAGAGAAAGAAAGAAGGTGTCTTGGTAAATGGTTATGATAAGACTATGATATAGCAATCATGATGATGCATTAAAGATTATAATGGATAGTAAAAGAGAAAACCATGACTTCTTTCCCGAGTTTACACTTCAAAGTTTGGATAATCAGGCACGACACACACATAATGATGTTCATGATGTGTTATATAAGAAGCGTAATGCTACGTAGAAATGATCCGGTTGTGACAAGAAACAATGGTATTGAAAGAGAAGGTCTTACCTTGAAATTCTGAATTCAAGTATTTTTCTTCGGGAAAAACTATAATATTAACTTGACATATCATTTATAGTTTGATGGAAACAGAGAAAGATCATTTAGGCAATTTTCTGTACATCGAAGGGCTTATATGGGTATTTTTTGATATAGTCATCTTGCCTGGTCAAATCGGCGTACAACATTGATTAACACTTTTTATCTCGTTTGACAAAACATAGATGGACAATAATGTAAAACTCTTAAGACATGATTAAACCGTATATATCATGATATTAAACTGTAGAAAGTCGATACAATGTCAGGGATTTTACAGGCCTTGTCTACTAGGGGAGAGGTTGAGGGTGCTTCGAATCTTGTGCATACATTGTTAGACGGTTCTGAGCATAGGCCTTTTGTGAGGGTGGATGGTGACTCGGGTTATGGAGTTGATCTAGACAAGAACCCTAATATCAAGCAATGTCTCCGTAAGGTTTCAGATGAGCAGTTTACAACTGTTTTTTAAGGTTTTGTGTTCTTCTAGAGTTGCTCCTTATAGCGCTGGGACTTTTAGGGTGTTAGAGGCTAAGCACCCGTACAAGCCTCCTCCTTATAAGCCTTGCACTACCTTTCTTGAACCACCCTCGTTGTTGATGTCGATTTGACTTTTAAATGCATTAAGTCATTTCCCAAGGGTACATCTTGTGGTCGAGACGGCTTGAGGGCACAACACATCTTAGATGCCATGTGTGGTGAGGGTTATACAGTTGCCACGAGTCTTTTGAGAGCGATTACCTCAGTGGTTCATATGTGGTTGGGAGGCAAGTGTCCGTTGAGTTTAGCTGAGTTTGTGGCTTCAGCTCCTCTTACACCGTTGTTGAAGCCTAACAATGGGGTTCGACCCATTGTAGTGGGTATTGTATGGAGACGGTTGGTGTCTAAAGTAGCCATGAAGGAAGTGTGTAAAGATGTGAGAGAATATCTTGGGAGCCTTGGGTTTTACTCTGCTATGGAGGATTCTTCTTTTGCTTTTTTGGCCTCCAAGGCCTAGTCTTGGGCCCTTTAGGACCAGATTTTGCGGGACAGTGGAGTTGTGGATATAGGCTCTGAGTTTTGTGGAGCTTTAGGCAATCTTTGAGCTTCTATTCCTGATTTCTATCTTTTTGTTTTTACTGTCAAGAACACCGTCCCCATAAATCCCAATATGCTTTGACGAGTGCTCTTTTTGGTAAGATTGTATAGGAGATGGAAGTTGCATTCGATTTGACACCGAGATAGAAATCGGTTTTTAAGTGTCTTTAATTAGTGCATATCCAAGATTTCCTTCTTGCCATACTCATTGATGGGCCTGGGCAGTTTATATCCCTAGTTGATGATCGTTCGGTCCTTAAGTATCGCCTGATGATTCCACTTTATCCGGTTAATGGGTCTTGTCATATGTCGAACTGTCGAAAGCGTTTAGATGTTTTAAGGGAGCATGTTGTTCGTAAAGAGCTTCTTGGCTTCAAATATAGGCATGGTCTGGTCCGTGATGCTTTATGCGACGTGTTTAGGAGAGCGGGAGTTTCGGTTAAGAAGGAGGTGCCTGTGACCTTCTTGACTGATCCACGTGAAGGAAGATCTACGTTGAGGCTGGAGGACGTCTTAGTGTTTGGTTGGATGGATGGGAAACATGCTTATATTGATGTTACAGGGATTTTCCCACTAGTTAGACTAGACAACGGGCCTTTTGTGATGGGTAAGGTGACACTTATTACAACATCTGCTAAGGTGGCTAAACATGAGATGACTTGTGTCGAAAACCAACATGTGTTTATTCCGTTCGCTTTTAACACTTTTGGTTTTCTTGCGCTTGATGTTGTTGAGGTTCTCAAGAGGGTGCAACGACTCTTACACATTATGTCTCCTAGGTTGTCAAATGTTGTTTTTAGGAGAATTGATTTCGCAATTCAAAAAGGGTTGGCGGCACAACTTGTTGCCCGTTTCCCCTCTAACTCGATGTAAATAAATATTAAATAATAAATTATTTAAATACGTGATATCTAAGGGATCAGAATAAAATGAAAGACGGACATGATACGTCGGATTGTTTTAGATTCTCGAACAAACTAAGAACATGGTGTTCCCTATTTTGGTTGGTTTTTCAATAGGTTTCTTTTGATTCAAAAAAAATTTCTAGTTCTTATACATGATCTTGTTGTTAAGGTGTCTCAAACATGCTTTGGAGTTCAAGATATTTCTATTATTGTGATGTTCTTTAGAAATTTTTATGTTGCGTAGTTATAAGTTTTATTTAAATCGGGTGTTGTCCATAAACCTACCAACCCTCCTTCTACATATTTTTTTTCCATACGTCCGTCCCGTGTAATACATAATTTACCAAAGACATAAATAATATAAGTTTATAATTATTAAAATATCTCTCAAACTCGTTCTAAAAATTTATATCAAACATAGAAATGACCAAAGATGTCAAAATTCAATCATTCAATAAAACCGATAAAAGAACACGGGTAAGACGGTGTTGAAAAATACAAAACGAAATCAAAATTATTAGTATTTAATTTTTATTATGAGAAACTTGTTATTCTTTAAAATAAGAGACCGAAAAACACCGTTAAATAGGGTTATTTGAAACTAATCACCCGTTGAATGACTTATTGTATCAAAACACTCATCATATGTATTCCGTTAGTAAAAGAATATGTGGCTCCATTTCCATCCATTTTGTCGTTTAAAGGACCTATTTTTTTTAATAATTTTTTTTCTAAACCATGAAGCAAGTAAGGTAAATCAAAACTTAATCCAACCTGATTTTTAAAAAAATTAATGACACTAGTTTCATCCCATCTTTTTCCAAACTCCCTTGATCTTGATCCAGATCTCAAAACTTTACTTCCCCTCCTATCTCCTTCCCTTCGTCCTCACAACAAACCAATCAGAACCCACTAGATGAATTAGGACATAAATACACCAAATTTGGTGTTAGGAAAATCAATATCGGCTCCGCTTTGCACTCAATCCACCTGAAAATTCACAATTTAGAGGATACGTGTAAAAGTTTGATGATTAAGTGAAGAAAAATCAGTAGTCGATGGAGATTTGGTCGAAGTAATTGGATGAGATTGCAAGGGGTGAAAGGAGAAAGAGCGAAAGGACGGAGATGGAGAAGAATGAAGAAATGAATTCGATTCTCAATGGAAAAGAACCTCGTTGAAACTAACGTGAATCGAATCAGAGGCAATGAAACATAAGCTAATTTGGGTTATTTTGGATACATATGGTGTATCATACATTGTACAGATCGTATATCAAGACTTTGCTTGACTTGATTTAGGATGGTGATTCAACCCTGTTATGTTTATAAACAATAGTCATGTACATAAGATAACTTCAAATACTTGTACCATTCATCCCTTATACACATATACTTGAATGCCTATACATTAGTTGGTGGTTTAGGACTTGTTTGATAATGTACAAGGGCACTTAAGGTGTTAAGTGATATCCTGACATAATTCAAACATAACCTAAGATGCTCTAATGTGTATGGTGATCATGTATATTGTGCCATTATGGAAACTTAATAAGTTTCAGTTGTTATGTGTAAATATGTGTAAACCTATGCTTGCTGGTGTAATTCATGCTTGCTGGGCCTTTCTCCACTAGGCTTGACTTGATCCGTCTCATTACTGGATTAATGAAGGCACGTGACTCCTTCACGTGTTGTTGTCGTCTCCTCTTAACCTAGGTATATAAGCTCCTTAACTGAGCTTTGGAGGCACTATAGAAGCCCTCGGCCGATTCATTGAGTTCCTCTTCTCCAAGAAGCGAAAAGAGAGAAAAGAGAGAAGAAAAGAGAGAAAGTGAGAAGTGATCTTGTGTGATTCGTGAGAAGATCAGATTAAGAACACAAGCTTCACTGGAAGCTTGTTTCTAGTTGCGTTGGCATCATCTGGCTTCTCTTATCTTGTTGTTCTTGTTTAGTTTCTCTTGGTTAGGGTTGTATTGGTCTTGATTTGAAGTTGTTGTTACTTGTAATCATACGTTCTATCTACCTGGTGGATTGAGACTTATTTCCCCTCCTGAAAATCCCACAGAGTAGGGTTTTTAACCCGAACTGCGTCACCAAAGTTTTGTGTGTTGGTTTAGTTTGATGTCTTCTTTAAGATCACTCTAGATCTGGTGTTTTTCGTTGAGAATCGTTTCAGATCTAGTTTTATCAATTTGGTATAAGAGCTTTTCTGTCTTTTAAAGAACTTCGAAACCCTAGTTTGTGTTTTTTTGAGTCTGAAAACTTTGATTTTGTCTTTGCTTCCGCTCATGATCTTGTTCTTCGAGTTAAAAGGTGTTTTACCAGTCTTTTGTGCCTTTTAAAACCCTTTATGCCAAACCAAAAAACCGAGATTGAGAAACTTAAGTGTTCTCAATCTTGCCTTGCTTTTGTTTTTTCCCCCTTTTTTAAAAACAAAAATTAGCACTTGACATCTGGGATCTTGTTCTTGTGAACAAGGTACTATGTCAGAGAACACAGTCCGGATAAAGCCCTTTGATGGCACTTCAGACTTTTGCCATATGGCAACTGAAGCTGAGAGTTATTCTCATTAGAGAGAAATGCTGGAATATTGTCCAAGGAAAGTTCCCAGTTGACACTTCACCCGACAAAAAGGTGGAGTTGGAGGAGCAAGCTCACTATGAAATATTTATAAGACTATCTGATGATGTAGCCCGACAGGTTGTAAGTATCACTGATCCTTCACTCTTATGGAAGAAATTAGAGATTTGTACCTTAGAAAGTCTTTGCCTAGTAGAATATCTTTGCTATGTAAACTATTTAACTTTAGTAATGGATGTTCATATGTCTTTGCAAGATAATTTGATTATGTTTCTGAAATTAACTCACGACTTAGAAAGATGTAATGATAAAATCTCTGATGATCATTCTGCTATTCTGTTATTGAACTCTTTGCCTAGTCAGTTTTATAATTTCAAAGATGTGATACAATATAGTCAAGATGAAATATCAAAAGATAAAATTCTTGAGTCTATTGTCCAGAAAAATGAAAGCATGAAAGTGTTTGAATCTAAAACTGGAAATAAAAATGAAAATCAATATGAAGCTCTCATGTTTAAAGGTAAAAAGAATTTCAAAAAGGAAAATGATAGAAAGAAGCACTTCAATAAGGATAAATTTGATAATAAGGATCATAATGATAAATCAAATAAAAAATGCTTTTATTGTAGTAAGCTGGGACACTTTATAGATGAGTGTAGAAAGAAAAATAAGGATGAGTTAGAAAACAAAGATAAAAATGCTCACTTTGCTTCTGTCTTTGAGTATGACTATCCTTGTGAACTTTTACTTTGCTCCAGTTTGCATGTTGACAATGATAACAACATGTACTTAGATTTATCTTGTGACTATTATTGCTCTAATGACCTGCTTATGTGTGACTCTATAAATCATGCTCATGAGAATAATTCTTGGATTTTAGATTCAGGATGTACAATGCATGTTACCCTTATAAGCATTTGTTTAAGAATCTGCACTTATATGATGGTGGTGATGTTATGCTAGGAGATAATTCTTCTTTAGCTGTAAAAGGCATAGGAAATATCCCTATGATCAGGCATGATGGTATAGTTAGGATCTTACAGAATGTAAGATGGGTACCTAAGCTTAGAAGGAACTTACAATCTGAATTTGTCTTTGATGACCTAGGCTGCACTATACACACCAAAAATGGGGTTAGACAAGTCAGTAGGCATGGTGTTGTGTAAGTTAAAAGTGTTAAAAAGGGTGGGCTGTACCATGTAGTTACTTCCCCTGAAATCAACTTAACCAAAGATAAAAATGCTATGACTTTAGAGCAAACTGTCCTATTACATAATAGACTAGGACATATAGAAAATAGGGGGTTACAAAGCCTTTATAAACAAGGTTTGCTAGACCAAGAACCTACTACCATAACTTTCGAAAGTTGTATAATGGGTAAATCCAAACATAGTTTCACTACCTCTAGTTACAAAGCTATCACCCCTCTAGAGTATGTTCACTCTAACCTATGGGGACCTGCACAGGTTGACACTGTAGGAGGAAAGAGATAGTTCATCTCTTTCTTAGATCACTTTTTCAGAAAAGTCTGGATATACCTTTTAAAAACTAAAGATGATTCTTTTGAAACTTTTAAAATTTGGAAAGCCCTAGTTGAAAATCAAACAACACATAAACTCAAATGTCTTAGAACAAATAATGGTCTTGAGTTTTGTAATAATGAGTTTAACTCATTCTGTAAAGTGGTTGGCATCAGGAGACACTTAACTGTCCCAGGTACCCCACAACAGAATGGAAATGCTGAAAGAATGAATAGAATAGAACTTTGCTTGAGAAGGCTAGATGTATGTTAGTTAGTGTTGGCTTAAAGCCTACCTTATGGGGTGAAGCAGTCACAACAGCTGCTTACCTTATTAATAGATCTCCCTCCTTTGTGATAAACTTTAAACTCCACAGGAAATGTGGATGTCTAGGAAGCCCAACTTAAACTACCTAAGGCCCTTTGGATGCACTGCTTATGCACACATAGTGCAAGGCAAGCTGCAACCAAGAGCCATAAAGGGTGTTATGCTTGGTTATCCTGAGAATATTAAGGGGTATAAAATACTGTTAATTCAGCTTGGAGGTTACAAAGTGATCACTTCCAGAGAATTCTATTTTAAGAAAAAACTAACTACCAATCGTGAGCCTATAGGTGATAAAGGTGAAGTGCCTATACACTTCTACACTCCCAGTGCAACTCCACACAATCCTGAGGTGGAGTTTGACATTGGAGACTACTCTGCTGAGGGTTCTGAGGAACCTAATGATAGCTTAGAGCATACTACCAACTCACAAGCAAATAATGGAGATATTCACTTTGAAATGAATGATAACACAGCTATTGAGCACATGCAACCATTAAGGAAGGATAATTCTGATCCTTTCTCTTCTCATAATAGTTCTTCTGATAATAATAAATTGTGTGATATGCATGCTTCTGATATGAATGATATAAATGATATGTTTAATATGCTTGCTTCATCTATCTTTGATGTTTCTGAAGAAAATACCAAAAACTATCAGTTAACTAGGGATAGATTACCTAGAACTATTATACCTAATAGAAAGTATCATGCTGCTAATGTTGTTGAATATGCTCTTTTGACTGCTAATGCTGTTTCACATCCTTACACTCCTGAGACTTATGAACAAGCTATTAGTTGCCCTGATGCTAAGAAATGGGTGATTGCTATGCATGATGAAATTGCCTCTATGAATGCTAATAGTACTTGGACTTTGTGTGATTTGCCTGAAAAATCTTGGCTCATACAGTGTAGATGGATATATAAAATATAAGAAGGGACAAATATAGATGAACCAACCAGATTTAAAGCTAGATTAGTTGCCAAGGGTTTTACACAGAAAGAAGGACTTGATTATAATGATATCTTTGCTCCTGTGGTTAAGTATAAAACTCTGAGATTTTTACTTGCTATGGTTGCTGTCTATGACTAGGAATTAGAACAGATGGATGTTAAAACTGCTTTCTTGCATGGTGACTTAGTTGAAACTATATATAAATATATATATATATATATATATATATATATATATATATATATGTCTCAACCAAAAGGTGTTATTGATATAAATAGACCTAATGCTGCTTGCTTGCTTAAAAAATCTATCTATGGTCTGAAACAGTCTCCACGACAATGGAACTTGAAATTTGATTCTTGTATGACCAAATTGAATTTTATTAGAAGTGAATATGATATTTGTCTTTATTTTAAGAACATCAAAAAGCATGCTCCTTTGTATGTTTTGCTATATATTGATGACATCTTGATTATTTCTTCTTCTAAAGCTCTCATTACTGGTGTTAAGCATGATCTAAAAAATAATTTTGATATGAAAGACCTACTTCTCCTGAGAGTAAAGCAAAAATGATGAATATACCATATGATATTGCTGTTGGTTCTTTAATGTATGTTATGATCTGCACTAGACCTGACCTTGCTTTTGGTATTAGTGTTCTGAGTAGATACATTGTAACACCCCAAATCCGTAGGACTCGAGGTGCTACTGGGTTAGGATCTCACAATGGATCCTGACCCTAGTCTGACAACAAGTTCACTGAATCTTACAACAAGGCACCAATAGATTAAAACAAAACATAAAACTGATATATATATACATATCAAAAGGATGATACAGAGTACTGCTAAGTACAAAGTCAAACAGAAATCCGTACAATAATAATAATCCAAAATCCCACGATAATGCCCAGTGTACGGAACCCTCAGCAGATCACCCCTCTGGATCACTCTCCAGCTCTCCTAACCTGCAAAGGATCTACAACACGGTATAAAACCGTTAGCTAACCATACACATATATAAGAAGATGTTAGAGCACAAACACATATCAAGAATATTAACACCTCATCATGATATCACACATTTACCCGGTTTATTATCTTTATAATGTTAATCACCCAAGAGTATATAAATCGGTATATATAAATATACGTGACACGAGGAATATATATAACCCTCGCCTCTGCGTGCAATAGCTAGCTGGAGTGGTATCAACGCACTTTCCCATATACCATATGGAGTGGTAGGTGCCCTTCCCGTATACCAGAACTAACTAGCTTACAGAGAACTTCCCAGACTCCACTACGGGATGAAAGGTAAGTTGTCACAACCACTACAATGGACGGTCAATATAACATAGGTCGGTGACCAACATAACGCATGCTATAAAGCATATAACAAACACCACTCATGCACACATCCAATATAAGGATGACAGCTAAGTAAGTCCTATGGACTTACCTCAATCTCAAAAGTCGTATCACTACGATCAACTCTCACTCAGGTCCACTCCAAACTGGAGGACAACACGGCCTATACAAGGCATACATATATATATATCAAACTCCTATCACACACAAAGGGGTCACACCTAGACCCAAGGGATCCATAAGGATCATGTCCAACTCGTAAACCTCAAAGCCGTAACTGGCATATCTATAACATACTCATCAACATCCGATACCTAGCATGATACTAAGTCCCTCATACTAGGAAAGGAAAGGAGCTACACAACTATGGGTAGTCCCGGAACAAGACGCACCTGCGTGATCAAGGGACGTAGGAGCGGAACAGGTAACCCGCAGGCGCGGCAGCGAGCAGCCGCAAGCACGGTGACACGGGACGCAGACAACGCAGGCAAGGCGCTGGCGTTGGCGCGGGCTCTACGGCACAACTATCGCAGGGGCGGCGACAGT
Organism: Fagopyrum tataricum; assembly: GCA_002319775.1. NCBI lineage: Eukaryota > Viridiplantae > Streptophyta > Magnoliopsida > Caryophyllales > Polygonaceae > Fagopyrum > Fagopyrum tataricum. The sequence goes on along the minus strand of CM008281.1, from coordinate 18,641,296 downwards.
GCAGAACGTGATCCCACGGCTTCTCTTCGGCTCTTCACGTGATCAAAACACTTCTATTCCATTCCAAAGTCGCACACATGCAACAACATACACATTCCAACATCACTCTACATTCAAAACATCTAATCCTAAGCTAAAGAGATGGAATCAAAGAAGAAGAGAAGGAGAAGAAGCAAGGACTCACCACTACTGAAGGTCTAGGTAAAACAAGAGCACAAGCACTATCTCAGTTGGCATCACAAGCTCAGCAGCTAAGCACATCACAACCAACATCAACAACACACACCAAACTCAAACATACTCCAAGAGAAACTCAAGCAAGATCAAAGGAAGGGATGAAGAAGCAAGAAGTACGTAAGAACGGTTGGAGTGGAATAAGAAGTGAAGTGAAACCTTTGCTCAACAAGGTAAGACGTAAGGGAAAGGGTAAAGCACGGGTCAAAGGAGTCAACAAAACCGGCTGTAGCCGCTGGAAACGGCAGGGGCGGTTTCATGAGCCGCAGGGGCGGCAGTCAAGCCCGTGGGTGCGGAAAGGCCAATCTCGGTGTAAACCAATCTCGGCTAAGGTCCAAAACTCGGCCCGAAAGAATAGGCTCTCACATCTCACCCCCCTAAAAACAAGTTTCGTCCCGAAACTTGCAAAGTCATGAAACCACTCGGACTCAAAAGCCGAGGTAAAACTCTCTATAACCTCAAACATAAGCATGGAGGAAAACATCAACTCCAGCAACGAAACACTATCCAAGGCATAGAGGAAAACCATCTCTAGCCAAACTATAAACGTATCACAAGGCATAGAGGAATCACATCTCTAGCCGTATCATATCCATAACAGAAAGGCATGGAGGAAGAACATCTCCAACACTACTATGTCCATCAAAATAGCATGGAGGAAAAAAACCATCTCCAGCTAAACCTATCATATCACAATAGCATGGAGGAAAGAACCATCTCTAGCTATAAACAAGAATCATACTAGCATAACTAGATCTAATAAGATCATAATCACATCAAAGCTAGTATGAAAATAAACACATCATATCATATAAGCATATAAGCACATAACACTCACCAGGGTAGTACTAAGACCTACTCGGTGATCCTACTAGTGCATCTAACTCAGCATAGAACTCTGGATAGTTCCTCTAGATACTATCCTCAGTCTCCCATGTAGCCTCATCAAGTCCTCGTCTCGACCACTGTATCCTCAACATAGGAATTTCCTTCGAACGCAGGCGTCTCATACCTCGTTCTAGGACTGCAATAGGGTGCTCAACAAAAGTGTGGTCCGGCTCAACCACCAAATCATCATAACTCACAATGTCTCTCGGATCTGGTATGTACTCCCTCAGCTGAAACACGTGAAGTACAGGGTGAACACCCTCTAATCTCGGAGGCAAGGCTAATCTGTAAGCTACGCTCCCAACCCGATCCAGAATCTCGAACGGTCCGACATATCGGGGACTCAACTTCCCCTTCATGCCAAAACGCCTAACACCTCGTGTCGGGGACACTCTCAGCCACACATGGACTCCAACTCTGAACTCTAGAGGTCTACGCCTCCTATCAGCATAAGACTTCTGACGGCCAACATAAGACTTCTGATGGCTCTAGGCAGTCAGCATCCGCTCTCGAATCAATGCTACTCGAGCCATATCATCCTGAATCTGATCAGGTGTCAAACCACTAACACTGCTCTGCTCATCCCAACATAACGGGGTACGAAATCTCTGTCCATACAGTGCCTCATATGGGGCCATCCCAATAGATGCATGCCAACTGTTGTTGTAGGAGAACTCAACAAGTGGGAGATGATCCGTCCACAGTTGCCCCCAATCCAACACACAAGTTTGCAGCATATCCTCCAGGGTGTGAATGGTCCTCTCTGACTGACCATCTGTCTGAGGATAGAACGCAGTCGTGAAGTGCAAACTCGTCCCCAGGGCAGTCTGAATCTGCTGCCAGAATCTCGAGGTAAATCGTCCATCTCTATCTGAGATGATCGTCCTCGGTACACCATGAAGTCTCACTATCTGCCTAGTGTACTCCTCAGCTAATCTGCTCACCGGCCACGTCTCTCTAATAGGAATGAAACGTTCCATCTTCGTCAATCTGTCCACTATGACCCAGATGGCATCAAAACTCCGGCTCAACCTCATTCTAGTCATAAAGTCCATGGTGACGTCCTCCCACTTCCTCTGTGGAACAGGAAGTCGATGGAGCACACCTCCAGGTCTACAATGCTCGATCTTGACCTGCTGGCAGGTCGCACACTATGCCAAAAATATGGCCACATCGGGCTTCAGCCCTCCCCACCAATATATACATCTCAAGTCCTGATACATCTTACTCGTACCTGGATGTACAGAGTAAGGTGTATAGTGAGCCTCCTGTAAAATCCTCTGTCTCAGCTCTGTATCAGCAGGTACACAGACACGACCGCGGCGTCTCAAAACTCCATCTGCTCCTAGCAGGAACTGTGGTGCCTCATCCCGAGACATCCTATCTCGTATCATCATCAATGTAGGGCATGTCTCCTGCTTCTGTTAGTTCTCGCCCAACAAATCAGGAAGGACCTCTAAAGTACGCAGCTGGGCATCCTCATCAGGAAACTGGATGTCCAACTCTAACCAGATCAGATCTCTCTACAAATGATGCTGAACTGTCAATCTCGAGGCGTCTTCCTGCTCAGGGCGTTGGCGACAACGTTCGCCTTCCCTAGATGATACATAATCTCTAAATCAAAGTCCTCGATCACCTCGAGCCACCTACGCTGGCGGTTATTCAATTCCCGCTGCGTGAAAATGTACTTCAGACTCTTATGGTCTGTGAAAATCTGACACGTAGCACCATACAGGTAATGTCTCCAGATCTTCGGTGCATGAACTACCGCTGCCAACTCCAGATCACGAGTCGGGTAGTTCTCCTCATACTTCTTCAGCTGTCGAGACGCATAAGCAATCACCCTGCCTCTCTGCATCAAAACACACCCCAAGCCTAGCTTGGATGCATCACTGTATACCACAAAATCCTCAGTACCCTCTGGTTGTGCCAAAATATGAGCAAAAGTCAAACGCCTCTTCAACTCCTCAAAACTCTGCATGCACTGATCAGACCACACAAATCTGGTATTCTTCCTCAGCAAACTCGTCAGTTGACGGGCAATCACAAAGAATCCCTCCACGAAGCGTCTGTAATAACCGGCTAGGCCAAGGAAGTTATGTACTTCCTTGACGTTCGTCGGTGTAGTCCATGCTGCTACTGCCTCAATCTTCGCCGGATCAACCTTGATCCCCTCAACTGATACTACATGACCCAGGAATGCTACCTCTGGCATCCAGAACTCACACTTAGAGAACTTAGCATAAAGTTCTCTATCCCGCAAAACCTGCAATACAGTCCTCAGATGTCCTGCATGCTCCTCTCTACTGCGAGAGTATACTAGAATATCATCAATGAAAACCACCACAAACTGATCCAGGAAGTCTATGAAGATACTGTTCATCAACTCCAAAAAAACGGTTGGGGCATTCGTAAGCCCAAATGGCATCACTACAAACTCATAGTGGCCATATCTGGTCCGGAATGCTGTCCTGTGCACATCCTGCTCTCTCACCCTCAGCTGGTGATATCCTGAACGCAAATCAATCCTAGAGAACACAGTCGCTCCCTGTAAATGATCTAACAAATCATCAATACGAGGCAGTGGATACTTGTTCTTGATGGTTACCTTGTTCAGCTCTCTGTAATCTATACAAAACCTTAGTGATCCGTCCTTCTTCCATACGAAGAGGACAGGTGCTCCCCATGGGGACACACTAGGGCGAATGAAGCCCTTCTCAGCCAGCTCCTCAAGTTGCTTCTTCAGCTCCAGCATCTCGACAAGCGCCATCCTGTATGGGGCCTTCGAGATCGGTCTCGTACCAGGCTCTAACTCGATACTGAAATCCACACTCCTCTGAGGCGGTAAACTGGACGGCTCAGCAAAAACATTAGTGAATTTACAAACAACTGTGATATCCTCTAATGCTGGACTCTCCCCCTCCTTCATGGCATAACACCAGAAGGCCTCGCAACCCTGTGCAATCAGTCTCGCTGCCCGTATAGCACTAATAACCATGCCTGTCTTCCCAAGGTCCCAACCCCGGAAAACCTCTATCTGGCCTAACTCGGTAGAGAGGGTTACAGTCCTCCTACCTACATCTAACACTGCAGAGTGTCTATCCATCCAGTCCATACCTAGAATGACTTCTTCACGCTCTAATGGCATGACAAAGAAGTCAACTAGTAACACACGGGTCCCTACAGAAATGGGACAACCGTGAATCTTACGGGTACCTCTGACCCTACCACCATCGGGTAACCCAATAATAAAGGGCATCCCCTCAACTGTATCTAAACCAAGACGCTCTACACAGGTATCAGAAATAAAAGAGTGCGTAGCACCAGTATCAAATAAAACTCTAACAGGTAAACCATGAATCAGAATGGTACCTGTAGCAGTAGGTGCAGCTGGCTCCTCTGCACTCCGCAACTCAAAAACTCGGCCCTGTTGGTCTCTGGTATCAGTGGTGCCCCCACCACGACCTCTGCCTCTACTCGGCCCAGGAGCAGATCCCTGAGTCGTAGGGCGATCTCGGACCCTCTGCTGTCCCTGAATCTGTTGCTGCTGAGGTGGCCTCTGCCCACCTCCCGTTGCACTAGCAGGAGAAGAACCCTGCTGAGATGAAGCTCCGCCCTGGCGGCAGTAAACAGCTTGGTGACCTTGCCTACCACAAGTGTAGCAAGTCACTAATGGCCTCGTGCACTCGGGCCTCATATGCCTTGGATCACCACAGTTAAAACACTGACGTCTCTTCTCTACAACCGGTGCAAATGAAGGCTGACTTTGGCGTCTCTGACCACGCCAACCACTAGCAGCACCACCAGTACCACTGGTTTGCCCTGTACGCTGCCTCTTCTCAGACCCTCCGGTCTGAGAAGCTCTCCTCTGGCTCGCCCGCTCTCGCTCATAGTCGGCAGCTCTATCCTGGTAGTCCATCAAGGACTCACAATGAAATCCCGCCATATAGGCCTGGGTAGTATCCCTCAGTCGTCGGGAAAAGAGATAAACGTGCTGATCTGTAGAAGGTGCAGCTGGTCCTAGTAATGCCAGCTCCTCCTGATGGCCTCAGAGACTGGTACATCCTCAAACCCGGCCTCAACAAAATCTCGTAGTTTTTCCCTCCTCAGTGAGGCAGGGCAGAAACGCTCTCTAATCATCGTCCTTATGTGCTCATAACTGGTAACTTGACCCCGTACTGATCTCCACCAGTGTTGTGTCAAGTCCAGGAATAAAGTCTGAACCAGCTCGATATGTCTGTCAGCTGGACATCGAATAGACTCCAGAGCTGAGTCTACATGCCCGATCCAGAGCTCGACCTCCAACCCCACCTTCCTAGTGAAAGGGGGTACACCCATCTGATGGAATGCCTTCAACCAGGTATCTGGTCTAGGCCCTCTATGCTCCTCTGGTGCTCTGGCAATCTCAGCAGCAGGTACCTGTACAGCGGGCACCTGAGTAACGGTGTGGGACCTCTCAGATGGTCCCTCCTGTGCTTGTAAATCTAGGGCACGTCTACCGGCTTTGGCAGCCTTCTCTACTCGTCTGATATATGCTCGGAACTCTGATCCCCCCATGGAGACACGATCAGACTCACCAGACTGGGCTCTTTGTGCCCCCTGTCTCTCAGCTGCACCGTTCCCAGTCTCAGGAACGACGCTCTCAACAACCTCCTCATGTATCTCTCCCGCATGTGAACCGTCAGCAGGAGTCCTACCCTGTCCTCTACCTAGAGGGGGTCTACCTCTACCTCGTCAAGCTGGAGGTAAGGCTCTAGTCTGAACCATTTGCAGAAGACGTAAACCTAACTTAGAAGGCTATATATATGCCATATGTATAGATATATATCAAATCAATCACAACAGAATATCTATATATATATCTACACTGTCGAGATCTTCACAGGGGTGATGGATCACGTACACGATATCCCAAAACATTTGTACTCATTTTAAAACCAAAACCTTTTGAAAAGTCGACCCCTTTCCGGTTCTGTTTATTTATCTATTCGAACTTTATTGCAGATTACTAGTGCCATTGTTGTCAACCTCGGCTCTGATACCAACTTTGTAACACCCCAAATCCATAGGACTCGAGGTGCTACTGGGTTAGGATCTCACAATGGATCCTGACCCTAGCTTGACAACAAGTTCACTGAATCTTACAACAAGGCACCAATAGATTAAAACAAAACATAAAACTGATATATATATATATATATATATATATATATATATATATATACATACATATCAAAAGGATGATACAGAGTACTGCTGAGTACAAAGTCAAATAGAAATCCGTACAATAATAATAATCCAAAATCTCACGATAACGCCTAGTGTACGGAACCCTCAGCAGATCACCCCTCTGGATCACTCTGTAGCTCTCCTAACCTACAAAGGATCTACAACACGGTATAAAACCGTTAGCTAACCATACACATATATAAGAAGATGCTAGAGCACAAACACATATCAAGAATATTAACACCTCATCATGATATCACACATTTACCCGGTTTATTATCTTTATAACGTTAATCACTCAAGAGTATATAAATCGGTATATATAAATATACGTAACACGAGGAATATATATAACCCTCGTCTCTGCGTGCAATAGTTAGCTGGAGTGGTATCAACGCACTTTCCCGTATACCATATGGAGTGGTAGGTGCCCTTCCCGTATACCAGAACTAACTAGCTTACAAAGAACTTCCCAGACTGCACTATGGGATGAAAGGTAAGTTGTCACAACCACTACAATGGGCGGTCAATATAACATAGGTCGGTGACCAAAATAACACATGCTATAAAGCATATAACAAACACCACTCATGCACACATCCAATATAAGGATGACAGCTAAGTAAGTCCTATGGACTTACCTCAATCTCAGAAGTCGTATCACTACGATCAGCTCTCACTCAGGTCCACTCCAAACTGGAGGACAACACGCCCTATACAAGGCATACATATATATATATATATATATATATATATATATATATATATATATATATATATATATATATATATATATATATATATATATATATATCAAACTCCTATCACACACAAAGGGGTCACACCTAGACCCAAGGGATCCATAAGGATCATGTCCAACTCGTAAACCTCAAAGCCGTAACTAGCATATCTATAACATACTCATTAAGATCCGATACCTAGCATGGTACTAAGTCCCTCATAATAGGAATGGAAAGGAGCTACCCAACTATGGGTAGTCCCGGAACAAGACACACCTGCGTGATCAAGGGACGTAGGAGCGGAATAGGTAACCCGCAGGCGCGGTGACACGGGACGCAGGCAACGCAGGCAAGGCGCTGGCGCGGGCGCTGCTGCACAGCTTCCGCAGGGGCGGCGTCCTCCGGGCACAGGGGCGGCGTCCTCCGGGCGCAGGGGCGGCGTCCTCCGGGCGCAGGGGCGGCGTCCTCCGGGGGCAGGGGCGGCGTCCTCCGGGCGCAGGGGCGGTGATAGTGCAGAACGTGATCCCGCGGCTTCTCTTCGGCTCTTCACGTGATCAAAACACTTCTATTCCATTCCAAAGTCACACACATGCAACAACATACACATTCCAACATCACTCTACATTCAAAACATCTAATCCTAAGCTAAAGAGATGGAATCAAAGAAGAAGAGAAGGAGAAGAAGCAAGGACTCACCACTACTGAAGGTCTAGGCAAAACAAGAGCACAAGCACTATCTCAGCTGGCATCACAAGCTCAGCAGCTAAGCACATCATCAACCAACATCAACAACACACACCAAACTCAAGCAAACTCCAAGAGAAACTCAAGCAAGATCAAGGGAAGGGATGAAGAAGCAAGAAGGACGTAAGAAGGGCTAGAGTGGAATAAGAAGTGAAGTGAAACCCTTTCTCAGCAAGGTAAGACGTAAGGGAAAGGGTAAAGCACGGGTCAAAGGAGTCAACAAAACCGGCTGCAGCCGCCGGAAACCGCAAGGGCGGTTCCATGAGCCGCAGGGGCGGAAACCCGCAGGGGCGGCAGTCAGGCCCGCGGGTGCGGAAAGGCCAATCTCGGTCAAAGCGAATCTCGGCTAAGGTCCAAAACTCGGTCCGAAAGAATAGGCTCTCACACACATGTCTAATCCTGGTTTGTTACATTGGGATGCTATGAAGTATATGCTAAGATACTTGAATGGAACTAAGAATAAATGCTTAGTTTATAAAGAACATAGGTCTACTAATGAGTTGTGTGGCTATGTTGACTCTGACTATGCTAGTAATATAGATAATAGAAAATCTACCACTGCTCTGTTTTTTACTTGGGCAGGAAATTGTATTTCTTGGAAATCACAACAACAGTCTGTGGTTGCCTTATCTTCAACTGAGGCTGAATATATGGCTGCCACTGATGCTGCCAAAGAGGCCACTTGGCTAAAAGGTTTGCTTGAGGAGATAGATAATAAGTCCTATTTACATGTTATTAATATTGATAGTCAAAGTGCTCTTTATCTCTGCAAGGATCCCATGTATCATGAAAGAACTAAGCATATTGATGTTAGGTTTCACTATATTAGAAAGAAAGTGAAACACAAGCATATAATTGTACAGAAGATCAAAGGTGATCTAAATCCTTTTGATTTTGGTACTAAGATTGTCACTGTTGATAATTTTTCTTATTGCAGGAATTTTCTACATATCTATGATGTACACTGAGATATGTGGAGCCATGGGTTGATGAAGGACAGGAGAGCCACCAGTCCACTACTGAAAGATAGAACAGTCATGTCTATTGTTTAGGAGGGCATATTGTTATGTTTATAAACAATAGTCATGTACATAAGATAGCTTCAAATACTTGTACCATTCATCCCTTATACACATATACTTGAATGCCTATACATTAGTTGGTGGTTTAGGACTTGTTTGATAATGTACAAGGGCACTTAAGGTGTTAAGTGATATCCTGACATGATTCAAACATAACCTAAGATGCTCTAATGTGTATGGTGATCATGTATATTGTGCCATTATGGGAAACTTAATAAGTTTCAGTTGTTATGTGTAAATATGTGTAAACCTATGCTTGCCGTTGTAATTCTTGCTTGCTGGGCCTTTCTCCACTGGGCTTGACTTGATCCGTCTCATTACTGGATTAATGAAGGCACATGACTCCTTCACGTGTTGTTTCCGTCTCCTCTTAACCCTAGGTATATAAGCTCCTTAACTGAGCTTTGGAGGCACTGTAGAAGCCCTCGGCCGATTCATTGAGTTCCTCTTCTCCAAGAAGCGAAAGAGAGAAAAGAGAAAAGAAAAGAGAGAAAGTGAGAAGTAATCTTGTGTGATTCGTGAGAAGATCATATTAAGAACACAAGCTTCACTAGAAGCTTGTTTCTAGTTGCGTTGGCATCATCTGGCTTCTCTTATCTTGTTGTTCTTGTTTAGTTTCTCTTGGTTAGGGTTGTATATGTCTTGATTTGAAGTTGTTGTTACTTGTAATCATACGTTCTATCTACCTAGTGGATTGAGACGGATTTCCCCTCCTGAAATCCCGCAGAGTAGAGTTTTTAACCCGAACTGCGTCACCAAGTTTTGTGTGTTGGTTTAGTTCGATGTCTTTCTTAAAGATCACTCTAGATCTAGTGTTTTTCGTTGAAAATTTTTTCAGTTCTAGTTTTATCAAACCCTTTAAATTTTAGGGTTCATGAATTTCATTCCAATTGGGCACCGATTTGAGTTTTGATTACTGGAGTAATGTGTTGTTCAAATTGGTTGAATATTTTCTTTTATTTGTCGTTATTAAAGATGTAGAATTATAATGAAAAAATTCAGTTTGTTGTTAACTGAAACTCAACATTGAGGGGTGGTCTTTTGCTTACATTAATGGTTATTGGAATAAGTCATTTAACATTTGGTTGATTTTAAATGAACTTACTTAACGACTGATTTTCGTTAATTTACTATTTCACTTAATATGTTTTGTTTATAATATTTAGTTATGTTGGGGTAATTTCACTTAAATAATAGTTACTGATTTAAATTTAAATTAATGACTTTATATTTTAAAGTTTTTATTCAAAAGTGTCTCCTATGCGTGAATTTTCGGTTAGCATCCACTATGCTTAAAATTTATTTTAAATTTTACAATTAGAGTTTATAGGAGGGAAAAGAACCAAAATTAATCTACTATATAATACTAAAACAGATGTGAATATCGTCATATGTCATCGGCACATTAAAGTTGCCCTGTGTTATTTTTACATTAAGCCACCTCACATTTTTCCACATGTTGTCATGAGGTTATGCCACCTCATTATTTTAATTTCTCAAAAAATATTATGCATATTAATGAAAATATTAATATGTACTATATCCTAATTTTAGATTTGAAATATTATATATTTAGAAAGACTATATTATAAAAAATATTAAACAAAAATGTTTTCTACACAAGATGGAAATTACGGAAGAATCATATATATTGATGTCATAACTATTCCATATTTACCACTTATGATATTTATAAAAAAAATTATTTTTTATCATAATTTTGTTTATAAACACTTAATATTATTATATATAAAGATGAACATATTGCTCATTTCACTCTACTATATATAATACTAAATAGAAGTGAATATCGACACATGTCATCGCCACGTGTCATTTTTACATTAAGCCACCTCATATTTTTCTACACGTTGTCTTGAGGTTATGTCACCTCATTATTTTAATTTCTCAAAAAATATTATGCATATTAATGACGATATTCATAAGTACTATATCCTAATTTGAGATTTGGAATATTTTGTATTTGGAAATATTATATTATGAAAAATATTATAAAAAAAGTTTTCTACACAAGATGAAAATTACGGAGAATTATATATATTGATGTCATAAGCACATAACTATACCATATGATATTTATAAAAAAAATAAACCATTTTTATCATAATTTTGTTTATAAATAGTTGATATTATTATACATAAAGATGAACATATTGTTCATTTCACTCTACTAACTTTTTTTTATATAATTATAATTAAGTTTTTTTTCCTTATTATCGCAATAACTTGGATCATAAGTATAATAGATTAGTTTAAACCAAATCCGTGCATGGTGTAACACCCCAAATCCGTAGGACTCGAGGTGCTACTGGGCTAGGATCTCACAATGGATCCTGACCCTAGCCTGACAACAAGTTCATTGAATCTTACAAAAAGGCACCAATAGATTAAATACAAAACATCAAACAGTTATAAAAATATCAAAAGGTTTATACAAGTATTGCTGAGTACAAACAAAACATAAAATATACATGATCAAAAGATCCTATATCCCACGAGGACGACCCAGTGTACGGAGCCCTCAGCAGATCACCCATCTGGATCACTCTGCAGCTCTCCTAACCTGCAAAGGATCTACAACACGGTATAAAACCGTTAGCTAACCATACACATATATAAGAAGATGCATCAGCACAACCACACACCAATGAATAGTAAACACATCAACATGCTATCACACATTTACCCGGTTTATTATCTTAATAACGTCCAGTCACTCAAGCGTACATATATATATATATATATATATATATATATATATATATCAATATGAATATATGTGACACGAGGAATATAACCCTCGCCTCTAGGTGCTCATGGCAGCTGGAATGGTCCCTGGTCACACCCACCCGTGTACCCAAAGGGAATGGGGAGTGGCCAACCGTTTACCAAGTCTGACCCAACCACAGAGAACCGCCCAGACTCCAAAGGGATGAAAGGGACAGCTGTCATGGCCCTACAATGGGCAATCACTATACCATAGGTCGGTGACCATCATAACGCATGCTATAAAGCATATAACAAACACCACTCGTGTAGACATTCAATATAAGGATGGCAGCTAAGTAAGTCCTATGGACTTACCTCAACCTCGGAAGTCTCAAACCCGATCGACTCCAACTCTGGAGATCAACACTGCCTAGCAACAAGGCATAACCATATATCAAACTCATATCCAACACAGGGGTCACACCTAAACCCAAAGGATCCATAAGGATCATAACCTAACTCATAAACCTCAAAGCCATAAACGGCATAAACAATCTACTCAACATCATTCTAACCTCATACACATACCTAGCATGCTACTAACCCGCTCATACTAGGAAAGAAAAGGATCTACCTAACTCTAGGTAGATCCGGGACAAGACGCACCTACGTGACAAAGAGACGCAGGGGCGGAGCAAGCAATCCGCAGGCGCGGCAAGACTCAGCCGCAGGCGCGGTGACAGCGGCCGCAGGCAACGCAGCCACGGCGCTGGTGCAGGCGCTGGAACACTGGCCGCGGGGGCGGTGGCTTCTGGCCGCGGGTGCGGTGACAAGGTACCCGTAGGGACGCTTTGCTGGACCGCGGGGCGGCGACAGTGCAGAAGATGATCCCGCGGTTCTTCTTTCACTCTTCACGTGATCAATTCACGTCTTCTCTTATCCAAAGTTACACATATACATATACATACATAAACCAACATCAATCTATATCCAATCATCTAATCCTAAGCTAAGGAAGGTGGAATCAAGGAAGAAAGAAGAGAAGAGGAAGATAACTTACCACGCTTGTGGTCCTAGGCTGCAAGGAAGATCAACCACACCATGTCCACTAGCTCTTAAGCTCAGCAAAACACATCAACTCATCAACAACCACCAAAGGCCACACAATCTCTTCCAACTCTAAGGAATCCATGATCAAGCTCAAGAAGGAGGAAAGGAGAAGTAAGGAGGACGTGAGAACTGAAGAAAGAAGACTGAAGAAGAAACCCTTGCTCCGGTAAGAAGAGAAGGTAAAGCACGAGTCAAATGGTCAACAAAGCCGGCTGTAGCCGCAGAAAACCGCAGGGGCGGGCTTCCTGGCCGCAGGGGCTGACCAACGGACGAGTCGTAGGGGCGGCGTCACGGACCTGCGGGGGCGGGTAAGGCCAATCTAGCTCCCAAAGACTAAGGCTCTTACACCTTACCCCCCTAAAAACAAGTTTCCTCCCGAAACTTGTAAAATCCTCAAACCACTCGGACTCACAAGCCGAGGTACANCGTAAAACCTGCAATACAGTTCTCAGTTGTCCTACATGCTCCTCTTTGCTACGAGAATATACCAGAATGTCATCTATAAAAACCACCACAAACTGATCCAGGAAGTCGATGAAGATACTGTTCATCAACTCCATAAAAACTGTTGGGCATTCGTAAGCCCAAATGACATCACTACAACCTCGTAGTGTCAATACCTGGTCCGGAATGTTGTCCTGTGCACATCTTGCTCTTTCACCCTCAGCTGGTGATATTCTGAACGCAGATCAATCCTGGTAACACAGTCGCTCCCTGTAGCTGATCTAACAAATCATCAATACGAGGCAGTGGATACTTGTTCTTGATGGTCACCTTGTTCAGTTCTCTGTAATCAATGCATAATCTCAGTGGGGACACGCTAGGGCGAATAAAGCCCTTCTCAGCCAGCTCCTCAAGTTGCTTCTTCACTCCTGTGAGGCGGCAAACTGAAACCTACACTCCTCTGAGGCGAATAAAGCCCTTCTCACCTTGTTCAGTTCTCTGTAATCAATGCATAATCTCAGTGGGGCCTTCGAGATAGGTCTCGTACCTGGCTCTAACTCAATACTGAAATCTACACTCCTCTGAGGCGGCAAACTGGACGGCTCAGCAAACACATCGGTGAACTCACAGACCACTGGGATATCCTCTAAAGATGGACTCTCCCCCCTCCTTCATGGCATAACACCAGAAGGCCTCACAACCCTGTGCAATCAATCGAGTTGCCCGTATCGCACTGATAACCATGCCAGATTTTCCAAGGTCCCAACCTCGGAAAACCTCTATCTGACCTAACTCGGTAGAAAGAGTAACAGTCCTCCTACCTACATCTAAGACTGCAGAATGTCTATCCATCCAATCCATACCTAGTATGGCTTCTTCATGCTCTAATGGCATGACAAAGAAGTCAACTAGTAACACACGGGTCCCTACCAAAATGGGACAAAACACATATCTCATGGGTACCTCTAACCCTACTACCATCATGTAACCCTATACTAAAGGGTATCCTCTTGTCATAATTAAACTCAATACTCAACATATATATCGGATACAAATGAAGACATAGCTCACATATCAAATAAAACTCTAACAGGTAAACCATGGATCAGAATGGTACCTGTAACAGTCGGTGCAGCTGGCTCCTCTGCACTCCTCAACTCGAAAACTCGGCCCTGAGGGCCTCTGGTATCAGTGGTTCTCCCACCAAGACCTCTGCCTCTACTCGGCCCAGGAGCAGATCCTTGAGTCGTTGGGCGATCTGGGACTCTCTGCTGTCCTTGCATCTGCTGCTGAGGTGGCCTCTTCCCACCTCCCGATGTACTGGCAGGAGAAGATTCCTGTTGTGAAGAAGCTCTACCCCATCTACAGAAAACATGTCGGTGACCGAGTCTACCACAGATGTAGCAAGTCACTGTCTGTCTCGTGCACTCTTGCCGCATATGCCCATAACCACCATAGTTGTAACATTGTGGTCCCTTATCTGCAACTAGTGCACATGAGGAATAACCCTGGCGACTCTGGCCTCGCCCGGCACTAGCAACACCACCAGTATCACTGGTCTGCCCTGTACGCTGCCTCTTCTCAGACCCTCCGGTCTGAGATGCTCTCCTCTGACCAGCTCGCTCCCTCTCATAGTCGGAAGCTCTGTCTTGATAATCCATAAGAGTCTCACAATGAAATCCCGCCATATAGGTCCGGGTAGTATCCCTCAATCGTCGGGAAAATAGATATACATGCTGATCTGCAGAAGGTGCAGCTGGTCCTAACAATGCCAGCTCCTCCTGGAACCTCTTGATAGCCTCGGAGACTGGTACATCCTCAAACCCAGCCTCCACAAAATCCCGCAGTTTCTCCCTCCTCAGTGAGGCAGGGCAGAAACGCTCTCTGATCATGGTCCGCATATGATCATAACTGTCAACCTGTGCTCGTACATACCTCCACCAATGCTGTGCTAAGTCTCTGAACAGAGTCTGCACCAACTCTATCTGCCGGTCAGTAGGACACCTAATGGACTCCAGAGCTGAGTCCACATGTCTAATCCAGACCTCCACCTCTAACCCCAACTTCCCAGAGAAAGGAGGTACACCCATCTGGTGAAGTGCCTTCAACCAAGTATCTAGTCTAGGCCCTCTATGCTCCTGTAACTCGAGCAGTCTCAGCTACAGGTGCCGGTGCAGCTGGCACCTGTGTAACCCCATGAGATCTCTCAGATGATCCCTCATGTACTAGCAAATCCGGGATATGTCTACCCGCTCTGGCAGCCTCCTCCAGTCGCCGGATATACTCGCGAAACTCAAGTCCTCCCATGGAGACATAATCCGAGTCATCTGACTGGACTCGCTGTGGACCCTGTCTCCCAGCTACGCCATTCCCAGTCTCAGGAACGACACTCTCAGCAACGTCCTCGTGAACCTCTTCTGCTGCACGTGGATCAACAACGGAAGTCCTACCCCGTCCTCTACCTAGAGGAGGTCTACCCCTTCCCCGTCCAACTGCAGGTAAGGCTCTAGTCTGAACCATCTGCAGAGGACGTAAATCTAACTCAAAAGGCTATATATATGCCGTATGTATATATCAAATCAATCACAATAGAATATCTATATATATACTGTCGAGATCTTCAGAGGGGCGATGACTCACGTGCACGATATCCCAAAATATTTTGTACTCATTTCAAAATCAAAACCTTTTGAAAAGTCAGACCCCTTTCGGGTTCTGTTTATTTATCTATTTGACCTTTATCGCAGATTTCTAGTGCCATTGTTGTCAACCTAGGCTCTGATACCAACTTTGTAACACCCCAAATCCGTAGGACTCGAGGTGCTACTGGGCTAGGATATCACAATGGATCCTGACCCTAGCCTGACAACAAGTTCACTGAATCTTACAACAAGGCACCAATAGATTAAATACAAAACATCAAACTGTTATAAAAGTATCAAAAGGTTTATACAAGTAGTGCTGAGTACAAACAAAACATAAAATATACATGATCAAAAGATCCCATATCCCACGAGGACGACCCAGTGTACGGAGCCCTCAGCAGATCACCCATCTGGATCACTCTGCAACTCTCCTAACCTGCAAAGGATCTACAACACGGTATAAAACCGTTAGCTAACCATACACATATATAAGAAGATGCATCAGCACAACCACACACCAATGAATAGTAAACACATCAACATGCTATCACACATTTACCCGGTTTATTATCTTAATAATGTCCAGTCACTCAAGCGTACATATATATATATATATATATATATATATATATATATATATATATATATATATATATATATATATATATATATATATATATATATCAATATGAATATATGTGACACGAGGAATATAACCCTCGCCTCTAGGTGGTCATGGCAGCTGGAATGGTCCCTGGTCACACCCACCCGTGTACCCAAAGGGAATGGGGAGTGGCCAACCGTTTACCAAGTCTGACCCAACCACAACAAATTTAACGACCATATTTAATGACCAAAACAAAATATAACGACCACATTTAATGACCAAAAACGATAAATTAACGACCAATCCTAACAAATTTAACCAGCATAAAATTTAACGACCAAAATTTAGCCACCAAATTTAACGACCAATTTTAACGACCAAAAACAATAAATTAACGACCAATTTAATGACCAATTTTAACGACCAAAATTTATCTACCAAATATAACGACCAAAGAAAATAAATTAACGACCAATCCTAACAAATTTAACCAGGATAAAATTTAACGACCAAAATTTAACGACCAAAAAAAATACATTAACGACCAATCCTAAAAAATTTAACCATCATGAAATTTAACGATCAATTTTAACGACCAAATTTTAACGACCAAATACCACCAAATTTAACGACCAAAAAAAAATTTAACGACCAATCCTAAAAAATTTAACTAGCATAAAACTTAACGACCAATTTTAACGACCAAATCCTAACCACCAAATTTAACGACTGGTATACTATATTTTAACGACCAAACAAAATTTAACGATTGGTATATTATATTTTAACGACCAAACAAACTTTAACGACTGATATACTATATTTTAACGACCAAAATAAAATTTAACGACTATTATATTATATTTTTAACGATTGACATACTATATTTTTACGTTATTTTAATGGTCGTTAATTTTTTTAACGTTCGTTAATATATAATTATAATGATTTGAAGATTTGTTTAGCCAAAAATAAGATATCGACTTTCCTTTTCTAAATATATATTAATGGCTAGTGAATTAAATTGAAACAATCATATGAAACTCTCCTATTTAACATTAATGTGTACCTTCCATCATGGGCGTTCATTATTTAATCAAACGGATCTTAGAGGTTTTTATTCCCTACTCTAAGGGAGGTTCCTACCGAATTATAACCCTATATATATATAATAGTAAAACAGAAGTAATTAATCACATTTATCGTTTTCACGTTTAGCCACATCGGATTTTGCCACATGGAATTTCGTCACATGTCGCCTCTAAATTGCGCCACCTCATTTTTAACCATTTTTAAAAAATTTATTTATGTAGATGATGTAAACTTATTGCCATTAAAAATAAAGAATTGATCATATACTAGTTTGTATTAATTGTTACCATACATGATTTAATTGGTTTAAATATTTTCCTCTCAAGAACTACCATTTTACAACATATCATTATTAAGGAATGAGATTTTAATTTTTTCACTCAATTACGATATAATTATTAATATGTAAATTAACCTTAATTTATATAGTATAAATAGTTTTAATATTTTCAACCAAATTAATTAAGTAGGATTAAAGTATTTTAGAAAAAATAGTAACCGATTCATTAATATATGTTATATGTCTAACGTATTAGACAAAAGCTTATCACATAATTGTTATTATAAAATTATATATATATATATATATATATATATATATATAAATATATATATATATATATTTATCTGGGTTATAATATAATATAAGTATAAATTATGATTTAATAGGAAGCGTATTTTTAATACATCTAGTTATATTTTGTGTTTGCTTTAAAACTTACATTTTTTTGTGTTTATTATCGATATATAGTATGAACTATCTCGTTATAAATATTATGTATTTATGAAGGTAAAATTGTCTTTTAAAAAATCTAAATTAGGCGTTTAATCATTTATTTTGACATCGTAGTTTTTTTTTTCGAAAACTTCTAATCGGTTTGGTAAATATATTTCATTCAATGTTGTTGTGTATCCTAGTTTAATTATCTATAATATAGTGTAAGGTAATGTAAGAATTTTAGTAGTCTATACCAACTTTGACAAACAATATTAATATTAACCCATGTTTATCGAGTGTATGTGTATATCTTCTTATTCAAACATTCAATTGTTTTTAAATGTGTAAGTAAACTAATCTATTTAATCAATTAACGTATATTTCCTTTTTTATTTGAAGTAAAAAAAGATTTTGTATGTGGGGAAGACAATCATTATTTGGTTGGTGATCTAATAGGTTGTGTTATCATGAATAGCTATTGGGTAATTTCTAGTAGGGTAAAAAATAAGATGCATTATATGAGTTGATGGTGCATGTGTGTTTCTAATGGGAGAGCGAGTGAGATTCAAGAATTTAAAGATTTTTAAGTTTGTTATGAAAGAGTAGCGGTTGAACTTACAACTGGACTTGTAAGCCTTTATTTTGAAAGTGAAGTACTGCCCTAACACATCTTTTATGAAATCAAGGTTGGTGTACTCTTCTAGTTAACATGAAGGAGCATTTTTCGGCGATAAAATTAATTGATATAGTTCATAGATGGAGGTGAGAATGGGGTGGATGTACATGTGGGTGTGAGAGGACCAGTGGATTTATACACCATGGCTCTTTAGGCCCATGCAGAGGAACCCGGTTCATGACAAGGAGTTCGTGCCATAAAACTGAATAATTGGGAGAAAGTGAGTTTGAAAGAGGATATGGTTAAAAGAGTTGTTTAATCATGTTGAAGTCGAGATAATCATTTGCATCCTTTTGATTGATACGGGGTGAAGGAATGGTTGGTATGGCTCTTTGTGTGGAATGAGGATTTTTGTGTGAGGAGTGCCTATCGCATAGCTTATTATACTAGGGTGAGGGAGGAGAGAGCGGGAACCTTGGAGAAGAGTCATTCTTATGGGTTATGGAAATCGATATAGGGACATGATGTTCAACCTTGGGTAATGCATTCTCTTGGAGGGCTTGCAGGGGTTTGCTTCTATGTCGATAAAATTCTACAAATCCTTCATGTTTTGCAAGATCTTCTTGTGATGTTGGTGGGAGGGGGTAGTGTCTACCACTCACGTTCTTTGTGATTGTCCTCTTGTCCAAGTGGATTGGAATCGTATCGCGTTGATGGTAAACACGAAAAGCAGGAACGGTGTCGTATTTTTCGTTAGATAAGCATTGACCTTCTTTGCTTTATTGGGATGATTATATGGTCTTTTCTTCTTGATGTTATATCGCAATAGGAATGAGTAATGAAGCTTTGGGGGAAATTTGTGTTCTCGGTATTACCGGTTGTTTGATGACCATGACATTTGAATTTCCGGATGATGGAATTGACGGTGGACTCCTAGGTGGCCTTCCGTTAAGCCGAGGTCTTGGCGGATTGGTCGGTGTCCTTGGTTCCATCACTCGGCTATGGACGGATTGCATGTGGTGTGACTCAGTGGTCACATTAGATGTTGGAATAGTGAAAATAAATTGTGATGCAGCAATGTCAGTGGGTGACCAAGTATGTATCTAGTTCTTAGCGAGGTCGAACCGCTATGTGGGATTATAATGGATTATGACCGAAAGTGAACGTTAGACTTTTATCTCTAAGCTCGGGAGGTCTTTTTTTTCTTGGACCATTACATAGCTGGCATATTTGTGGAGCGGACTTTGGATTTGAGGAATCATTTTGAGGATTGTAGATAGATATATGTGCACCACCAAGGAATCAAAACGACATATTATATTGCACATCTTAGGCCCCTTAATGTTATTAAAGTTACATCTTTTAATTCTTTTCCTTTTTATTTTCATTTTATTAAGACATTTTGAGAAGTTTATGTTTGTTCTTAAAAAGAAATATTTGTATCGTTCTATCTATTCTAAATTTATTGTCTAATTCAACTATTATTTTATGGCTTAACATTATTTTGTAGTATTGGATAATTGAAATTAAGTTTGTAGAAACACTTTTATATCCTCCAATTTATGTTTATTGTTATCGCAAGTTAGTTATTATTTTACGCATCTTGTTACTATTTTCATGATAAAACTTAATTCAACAAATGTAAGTACAAAAATATTAAACTAGTTAGTTTAGATTGTGAATAATAGAATTCGATCTTTACGGAGTTCGTGTATAACTTGTTCTCAATTTGGTATATCTTAAATGTTTAAATTTTAATTAATCCAAAAGATTATAAGATTTGTTGGAGGAAACACGAATCACTCCTCATTTACACATGTATATATACTTCAACTCTTGACACTCATTTTCACACAACTCATCTTCTCTCCCCACAATGACGTCTTCTTATTACTTCCCCCATTTCTTACTACTAAGTCTCGTTGTCCAAGCTTTCGCTATAGACGTCTCTTATGATGGGCGTGCCCTAACCATCAACGGCCAACGTCGTGTCATATTGTCTGGTTCGATTCACTATCCTCGCAGCACACCCGGGGTAACATTTCAATCGTACCGTTTCATGCATGGTTTATATACTTATAGTAGTATTGATATATTGTTACTTGAATGTGAAAAAATAGATGTGGCCAAAACTAATCAAGAAGGCAAAAGAGGGAGGTATAGACGCCATTGAAACTTATGTGTTTTGGAACGCCCATGAGTCAGTTCGTCGTCAATATGACTTTAGCGAGAACAACGATCTCATTAGGTTCTTGAAGACGGTCCAAGATTTAGGACTCTACGCTATACTTCGTATCGGACCATATGTTTGTGCCGAATGGAATTACGGGTACGTACTTATAAACAACCAACTATGAATTTATCAAAGATAAATTGTTTGATCCTTATATTATGATTTGTCTATGTATAATTTCTTAGGGGCTTCCCTGTATGGTTGCACAATATGCCTGGAATTGAACTACGAACGGCTAACAATATCTTTATGGTAAAGAATTAATGTTTAAAACATGTTATAAATGGATTTAAAGAAAGTAAATTGATTATATATATATGACTAAACTTTATGCAACTTGTATTTTTAGAATGCGATGCAAAATTTCACAACTTTGATTGTCAACATGGTGAAACAAGATAAGCTTTTCGCTTCCCAAGGCGGTCCTATCATCCTAGCACAAATTTTATTATTTTCATATACTTACTAATATTTTGATTTATATGGAACCCTAACATTTTTATTCGTCTAACTTTGATTTCGATAGATTGAAAATGAGTATGGCAATGTCATCCTATGGAGATGCTGAAAAGGCATACATCGATTGGTGTGCAAACATGGCTGAATCTCAGCACATTGGTGTCCCATGGATTATGTGCCAAGAGGATGACGCTCCCGAGTCCATGGTTCGTGTTTATTGACAAATTAAAATAACATTTAAAACCAAAACACATTCTTACTCTATATTGTGGCTTGTGTACGATTAGATCAACACGTGTAATGGTTGATATTGTGATAATTTCACTCCTAACAACAACAAGAGCCCAAAAATGTGGATTGAAAACTGGACAGGATGGTGAGTTTTTATTTAGACAAGACATACTTTTTTATTTTATTATTCATTTATTGAGATTACAATCAAATTTTGTAGGTTTAAGAACTGGGGTGGCAAAGACCCGCATAGAACTGCAGAAGATCTTGTTTTTTCCGTTGCGCGTTTCTTTCAAAATGGAGGAACATTCCAAATTACTACATGGTAAACATAATCTCAAATATATAGTGTCCAATGTCTTGAAACTATATTTGTTGTTTCATTGACTCAATTTCACTACTTATAGTATCATGGTGGCACTAACTTTGGAAGAACATCCGGCGGTCCATACATCACTACATCATATGACTATGATGCACCTCTTGACGAATTTGGTATTATCTCCTTGCAGTCATTTTTAATCTATATTGTAACCTTGAATCAAATTTAACTAAGCATATCATTTTATCCATGAAGGTAACTTGAACCAACCTAAATGGGGTCATTTAAAGGTGCTTCATGAAACTTTGAAGTCGATGGAGAAAACTCTCACGCATGGAAACATTTCACACATTGACATGGGAAACGGACTCTTAGTAAGATCGAATCTACAATCACAAATTAATTTATGTATCCGGAATTTTATGAAAATACATTAAATATAGAATGTTTGTTTTTATTTTAATAGTTCACGAAGTATAGTACCGATTCGATATCAGGATGTTTCTTTGGAAACACAAATAGCTCGAGTCATGCCAATATAAAGTATGAAGGGAACTATTATAATGTCCCAGCTTGGTCAGTTAGTATACTTCCAGATTGTCGAACCGAAGTCTATAACACCGCTAAGGTAGACGTGCAAACAACGATAATGGTGAAGAAAGAGAGAAATTTGGAAGATAAACCCACTTCCTTCTCTTGGTCTTGGACGCCCGAGAACATTTACGAATCGATACTTCAACTAAAGAAGGCTGATTTTACTACAAATCTTCTCATTGATCAGAAGGCTGCTACTAGTGATGTTAGTGACTACTTGTGGTACAGGACCGAGTAAGTAAAACAATTCTCAAAATGAACTTTAGAAATTATGAGTTAATGCTTTTTAGATCAACCATGAATACTCAAAAGCTAATTTTCTACGTAGGGTGCACCTAAGAAACAATGATCTCGTGTGGAGAAATAACATGACTCTTAGAGTCAATGGAAGTGGTCAAATCATTCATACTTACGTGAACGGAAAGTACCTTGGTGAGTACATAAACTAATAACATATTGATACTTATAATATGATACATTTATAAATATGCTAATATAGCTATGTTTTTCAGGGTCGAAATGGGCGACATATGGAGTGTTCAACTACATATATGAGCAGAAGGTGAACTTGATCCTAGGGAAAAACATCATCGCACTACTAAGTGCAACTGTTGGACTACAAAACTATGGCCCAAAGTTCGACTTAATTCAAACCGGAGTACCTGGACCTGTTGAGTTGGTTAGCCAAAAAGGCGACAAAACCATTGTCAAGGACTTATCCTTCTCCAGATGGAGTTACAAGATTGGTATAGATGGAGTCGACAAGAAGAAACTCTATCGAGAAAACAACCAAAACACTCCATGGAAATCTTCTAATCTTCCTCTCAACAAGATGATGACTTGCTACAAGGTAAATAAAACATTTATTTATCAATATATAAAATAGTTTAAATAATTAAACAAATTACGATGTTTGTTATGGATTTTACAGACCTCATTCAAGCCTCCATTGGGGACAGACCCGGTAGTAGTGGACCTAAGAGGTATGGGAAAAGGGCTTGCATGGATTAACGGACATAGCATTGGACAATATTGGCCAAGTTACCTAGCTGACACCGAAGGTTGCAACGTTGAGCCATGCGACTATCGCGGTTACTACTCGAACTCTAAATGTGTCACGAAATGTGGAAAGCCAACACAACAATACTATCATGTTCCTCGCGACTTTCTCAATTCAGACAACAACACCCTAGTGTTGTTCGAGGAGATTGGAGGAAATCCCTCATACATCGCATTTAAGACAGTTTCCGTTGAAAAGTCGTGCGCTAATGCACAGGAAGGGACAAACGTCGTTCTCGCATGTCAAGGAGGGGCTCGCATTTCTCATGTAGAGTTTGCAAGTTTTAGTGATCCTAAGGGTGTGTGTGGAGACTTTTTGCAAGGGACTTGCGAGAGTAACAAGGATGCACTTAATATAGTTAGAGAAACTTGTGTTTGAAAGGAAATGTGTAACTTGGAAATTTCTGAGGAGATTTTTGGTTTGGCTAGTAGTTGTGCTCCGGGGCTTAAGAAAAGGCTAGCCGTTCAAGTGTCTTGTTAATTCTAATCTAGTTTTAGATTAGTTTTTTCTTGTTGTTCTAGGATATTTTTGGGCAGTGTGTTGTTTTGTGATTGGAGGATAATCGGATGTTTATTATACAATTTTTTGAAATAAAAGTAGTTACTTTAGGTAATTTTGTATCTCATAAAATTATTTTTAACATTAATTAATTCATTAATATTATAACTAAAAAATTGAAATTTAAGTGTAATAATTCCGCTTCATTACCAATACTCTCCTCCACGCAACTCTCAATACATATGATTATTATACAACTACTTTAAACTAATCTACAGTCGATATGGAGTTATTATATTATTTTTTCAATAGTTGAAATATTCAAGGTATAGATTAGAAGCCAATATTAACGTTGTTTAGGGTGTAGTTTGCAATCAAAATCCTTACATCTTGGCATATGTAAGACCATTTGATCAACACGTACTAATAGTTTTTCAGGGTCACGCAAGCTTTTTTAGTAAGATTATATCTTCACATGGGATTTCAAAGAGTGAAATAACTATAATCATTTAGATAGGTTATCCAAAAAAAATTTAAAAAAAAATAATCCAACATAAAACAAACAAAATGAAACAAAGTCCTCAATGTAGTATATCTCTTGAGTTGTACATGCAATATCAATCATAAATCTACCTCGAAAAAAGAAAGGATGTACTTATCCTTGTACTAGTGTAAGTTTTACCATTTCTTTGCAATAATTGTAAGAAATACTTTCATTAGACAATGTAAGAGCATGTATACATGACTAAGCTAATAGATGTTATAATCACAAAATAAGATGACTACCAAATGTAATATCATATAGCCTTTTAAATCATGCATTTCATACATCGTTTGATCTTTCATACATCAATATCCGATATTAAAGCTTCACTTTTAATATTTCGGTATTTACCTTGGTCTTTCTGTGTTTCGCATTTTCAACATCACTTGTATAAGTTTTCCCTAAAGTTAGAGCACAAAAAAAATCATACATGACTAAGGAACTGCATCACAAAGTCTCCGAAGATGTTGATCGTGGAAGTTTTACCGTAAAAACAACCTTTGCAAGTCATACACAATCGGATGTAATATAAATGGGTCATCGAACTTAGGGACCGCATCTGTTTGTGTATAATTGAAGAAATTATGCTAAGTAAAGAGAGAAGAGAAGCATAAAGGAAAGATAAAAATCTGTTTTGCAAGGTTTAAGAAAAGAGGAAACAATGGTTAATTTGTGGTAACAAGAATAATAAGAGAAGGATATCTAAGGAAACATGAATTCCCACTATAAAGGAATAAAAGTATTGATGCATACATAATATTTATTAACATTGATAATTGATAAACAAGTAACCATCTAAAGTAGTATTGGGCATAGACAAATCAAGATCATGTTTTCCAACTCACGTAGCTCTCAATCTAGCGTTTCGGCGAGTATAGAAAAACTCATATGCATTTAGAAACCCGAAAAAAAACCAAGAAAACCTTCACGGTTAAGTCCTTCAATTAAAAGGTACAAAAGACCGGAAAATTGTACAATGATTAAGAATCCTAAGCTTTGGTAGGATATCATTCTCGCAACCAAGCTCTTTTCAGATCTTCCCCGATAAAACAAAATTGTTTGGTTATTCACTTTGATTTATCTAAACAAATTAAAAACATCACTCCGGATTGACGAAGGTAATTAAAATGGTAGAATCGAGCCCTTTCAAATGGACTATCAAATGTCTCAATTCATAAGCATATATGCAATAAATAGAATTAATCCATTATAGGGATCATCCAATTCTTAGATCAAGGAAGAGGAATCAACCAAACATATTAAAAGAGAAGAAGTCGTTCATAAATATCAAAACTGAATAGAACTTACAAAATAAAGGGAAAGCTAGCTCTCTAACAGCGTCTCGGCTGGCGACGTTTGAACTCCATAAACTCTAGAAGCTCTACTGCAGCCTTGAGACTAGCAGCTCTTGAGAAACCCTAGTCTAAAGTATTGAGAAAGAGATAGAAGATGAAAGGTCGTGGATTGGATGCCTCACACCCTAAGGTGGAGGGTTGTATTTATAGGAAAACTTAGGTCGAAACCCTAGGTAAAAAATCCCATCGGGAAGATCTAGAAGAGTTGAGGAGCTTCGATCTTATCTTCAGTTAGGTCTTATCCTCAGCCCGTCGGACGAAAAACCTAGAAGTAACTTTGTTCTTATCTTTAGTGGCGTCGTTACTCTCAATGTAATACCCTTAGGCCCCCTTACGCCTCCTTACCGTCGTAACGGGGGCGTAAAAGTTTTGTGATAGCTTAGTAAAACTAAATTTCCCACTGCTCTGGTTGGAACCACGACACTCATAACTAATACTTTCCAAGATCTACAACTTTGTAGTTGACACAAATTTCCAAATCCAAAGGGAAGATGGTAGAACTTTGGAATCTCTCAAGAGTCGTCTTAGAATGGCATCCAACTTCAGTGATCTTAACATGGTTCTTTGATTCTTCATTCTTCAAGATGAATCTACCTCGGAACTTCAATCCTTAGTCGATATAGATGTCTTCAATGGTGTTCTTGACCTCATGGAGGATGAAAACTCGTATTTTGGCATCATTTCATCGATTCTTGATCATTTATGTCCTTGAATGCAATGAAATACGAAAATTACCAAGTAAACACCACATTTGCAATAGGTAACATTTATTCCCTAAAGGGACACATACCAAATCAAATGATGTATGAAAATGCATACAAAAGAGGACATAAAACACGTATGTTTTTGTACTCATCAAAATACCCCATACATTGTAAGGCATTTTTGAAAATGCATACACGGTTGGAAGGCATTTTTGAGGGGCACCAAAGAAGGAAAAATAAAAGCAAGAAGTGGCTAATAGAAGGAAAACATATATAAGGGTAGGAAAGGTCACATAGGCTTAAGAAAGAGGGCATCGATCATCTTCACAAACAAGTATATAGAATTAAATGAGCATGTAGTCTCGAAAAAGAGTTAATCACAAGTTCTAGAAGAAAATAAACATGTTGGAGATATCATAAAAATATGAAAGAAAGGACATATGAAAGTGCATATACATAAGTCAAGAGTGCTCGCAAGGTAATGTCTAGCTAAGATAATCATCAAATTCTTCCAAGAACTCATGTGCATAAACAATAGCAAAAAGATATTTATCTAAAGCGTTGTAAGAATGTCAATTATCAATAGCATTTTTCCAATACATAAATTTTCATAAAGTAATAATGATTCATCCAACTCAACAACATTAAATGCATGCAAAATAGGGCACCGACTCCACAAAAACAAAAAAACAGGAAAGGGAAACATGATAGCTTTAGTGAGTACAAACACCCCATACTTAAACTCCATATTGTCCCTAATGTGGCAGACAACTTATTAAAGAAAGAGAATACTCACAAAAGCGGGATATGCAGCATGTGGTGGTGAAGAACGAAGAAGGTAAAACATCAAAGGCGAGATCTTCGAACTCGAAATCATCATCCCTACCCTCAAGGACAGGGAAAGTAGTTGCGCCGCCAGTGTCGTGATCAGGACGTCTCAACTCATCCAGAAGATCGGTGTGGAGGTTGTGAAGCTTACCCTAACGAGTGAAGATGTGGTGCATCTTGAAGGTGAGCTATGAAACAATAGTGGTGAGAGAAGTAATCAAACATCGTTGATCTTGACGAATTGTAGTGAAATCAGTCGCAAGTTTCATCATGAGATAGTAGAAGTGAGGAGGAGACATCTAGTAGCTCCCACTAGCCTAAGTGGAAGGATCGGGCAATGGTGCGTCAGTGTCAGCATCAGCCCAATTCCCCGGGTCCATAATGGTCAAGGAAGGGTCATGTAGCATGCGGTGACCATGGACCATCAGTATCGATCCCGAGTGGATCTCTTGAAGAGACTATGCGTCTAATTGTGGAGATAGAAATGCAGAATGACTCGTCTCTAATGGGAGCAAGCCTAGAAATGTCATGTCCCAACCGACAAGCAATGAAAGTGATGATAGCTCCACAAGTGTCGGACCTCTTCCGGGAGGCATTCTATAAGTAGTTGGACAAGAAGAAACTCATATCGGGGCCCTTCCCATCAACAACCATATCATGCAAAGCTCCTCACCAGTGACATCACCAGATGAGTCATACATCGGTAGGAGGCACTCGGATAGGTATCGATGAAGAATGGAGATAGTTGGATGCAGAATCCGCGAGGCCTTCGTGCTCCAAGGTCGCTAGATCTCTCTTGGACCAACAATGTCCTGCTAGAAGGTGATAACATTGTACTGGTGAGTTCTGTCATAATGCACACGCCAGCAAGGAAACCAAAAAGGGCGTCAAACTCCGCCAATGAAAGACGATGTGGGGTCCCTTGTATCTGGAATGAGACGATAACTCCCTGTCCAAACTCATGGACATATGTACCAAAGGTGGAGAGCATCTCTAGTGTCATCTCTCTGTATGATAGAAAGTTGCATCCCACGCAGTCGCTCTAAGTGGGCATGCTCAAATATCAAAGAAAAGTTAGTCTTCATGCCTAATTGTGAAAGGAGGCCCATGTCAAGGCATCTCACCGGCTGGAAATCTAGTGTTGCCAACGTAGTGTAGGTGGGGGCATGCACTACAAGGATGGAGGGAGGAACAATGATAGGAGCAATCAACTCTCTAGAGCGAGGTCTAGTAGCAATCTGCTTTCGGCGGTTTGATGATGAAGCCATAGTACCTACAAAATACATGTGTCAGCATAGAATAGTAGGCATGATCAATGACGTGTAGAAACTCATCAACAAATCTCGAACAACTCCAAAATTCCGACAATTTCCACAAAATTAGCCAAAATGTTCAAAAATGGAGAAAATTGACCAAAATGCATGAAACCGTATAGAAAGGCATCAAAAAGCATCAATCAACATTCAACATCATATCCAAAGCAATATGGAACAAATAAAGTGCATCAAACGAAAGTAATTCCGGAAAAGGCATTCATAGGGCTCAAAACGAGCAAAATATGCACGGCGTGAAAAACGATGAAATCAAAGCCAATAAACAAAGGAAAACATACATCATAGTCAATAATCATCATATCATTCATAATCATCAAGCAATTTGAGTCAATTTATCCCACGACAAAAAGGGACAAATTCTTGGGTTTTGGGAATTTTCGGATGGGAGAATTCATCAAATCTTAGATTTCAAGGATAAAGCATGTTAGAATCAAGTTAGGAATGAGGATTAGATTGAGAAAATATACCTTGGAGAGAAGAGGGAACGAGATTACCAAAGAGGAGAAGTGGAGAAATGGTTGTTGTCGGGTTGTCTTTTATATCTCAACTGATGCAATTATATGGTCTACGGAAAAGGAAAATATTGTTTCGGCATGGCCGTATAACTAACATGGGTTAAGGCCAATTCTTCAAAAGGCCGTATTTCTTTTTCAACATAACCCGTATTTTGTTGTGTTCTTCCTTCGCATCATTTGAGGAAATACAGTCTATGGCAAAATGTGGATACTGGTAAGGAGAAAAACAAATACAGTCTATAGACCGTGTATGTTTAACATATAGGCCGTATTTCTTTTCCTACATAGACCGTATAAGCATGGTTTCTTCTTCTGGAAGGGAGGAAAATACGGTTTATGGAAAATTTGAATATACGGTTTATGTGAAAAATAAATATACGGTTTATAAGACGTATATGGTTTACACACAACCCGTATTTCATTTGCAAGCAAACTGTATATCTCCCCGTGTTTGGTTTCTAGATTTCTTCTCGGCAATTCCTTCTTGTGACGGTCATCATAAAGTCATAGAACCAAAATAGTATCCTCACCAACACTTCGGGAACCACAAGTAGGGAATCACTTCACAATGGAGAATACTAAGCCGACCTTAACCATTTTCACAATTCTTTTGACGGGACCGAAAGGGGATTCAGAGTAGCAAGTAATGGAACTAGACTAAAGATGTTAATAGGGACGCCTTCTTTGGATCTCCTCTCAGCAATTCCTTCATGTGAGGCTTCGATTAGGGTTCCTATAAGATATTTAACAAATTTGTTAGGGCGGTAAAGCATTTCTAGAGAAAAAGAAACAACAAAATAAAAGGAAACGGAAAGAAATAAAAAGGAAAGACTCAATAAAGCAACCCTCTCTTCATCATCATTGGAAGCAAAGAAAGAAGAAGCAAAGAGAAGCTCCGGTGCATTAAAGAAAGAAAAAGAAATAGGTAAAGATCTGTAACACCCCGAATCCGTAGGACTCGAGGCGCTACTGAGCCAGGATCTCACAATGGATCCTGACCCTAGCCTGGCAACAAGTTCACTAGACCTTACAACAAGGCATAGATAGATTAAATACAAAACATGAAACTGATATATATATCAAAAGGTAATACAAAAGTACCGCTGAGTACAAATAAAACATAACTGTACAACAAAAGATCCCATAATCCCCGATAACGACCCAGTGTACGGAGCCCTCAGCGGATCACCCACTCTGCAGCTCTCCTAACCTGCAAAGGATTTACAAAACGTTATAAAACCGTTAGCTAACCATACACATATATATAGAGATGCAAGAGCACAAACACACATCAGGAATCATAACACATCATCATGTTTTCACACATTTACCCGGTTTATTATCTTTATAACGTCCAACACTCAAATCATATATAAATATGTATATGAACATATGTGACACGAGGAATATATCATCCACGCCTCTGGTCGCTAATAGCTAGCTGGAGTGGATCCGGAACACTCTCCCGTATACCATAAAGGAGTGGGGAGTGGCCATCCCGTACACCAGATCTAGCCTAACTACAGAGAACCTCCCAGATTCCCAGCGGGATGAGAAGGGAAAGGTTATCACGGCCCTACAATGGGCAATCACTAGAACATAGGCCGGTAATAACGACATCGCATGCTATCAAGCACATACACACCACTCATGCATACATCCAATATAAAGATGACAGCTAAGTAAGTCTTATGGACTTACCTCAACCTCGTAGTAGTCTCAACCACGATCAACTCTCAAACACGGTCCACTCCAATCTGGAGGACAACACTGCCTAACAACAAGGCATAACAAGATATCAACTCCTATCTATCAAAGGGGTCACACCTAGACCCAAGGGATCCATAAGGATCGTATCCTAACTCATAAATCTCAAAGCCGTAACCGGCATAAACGATATCATACTCATCATCCTTCTAACCTCATAACGTACCTAGCATGCTACTAGTAGACCCGGGACAAGACGCACCTGCGTGACGGAAAGACGCAGGGGCGGAACAAGGCAACCCGCAGGCGCGGTAATGCTCGGCCGCAGGCGCGGTGACAGCGGCCGCAGGCAAGCGCAGGCGCGGTGACAGCGGCCGCAGGCAAGCGCAGGCGCTGTGACACGCCTTCCGCAGGGGCGGCGGCTTCCAGGCACGGGGGCGGCGGCAGTGCAGAGTGTGATCTCGCGATTCCTCTTCGGCTCTTCACGTGATCAAATCACGTCTTCTCTCATCCAAAACCAAGCACATACATATACATACACATTCCTACATCAAACTACATTCCATTCATCTAATCCTAAGCTAAGGAAGATGGAGTTCAAGAAAGGAAGATAGAAGAGAAGAATGGAGCTTACCACTGTTGTGGTCTAGGCAAGGAAAGATCACAAACACCTTCTCAGCTGGCTCCCAAGCTCAGCAACAACATCCATCAACATCATCAACAACAACCACACACAACTCTCATGCAAACTCAAGAAAACTCACACACAAGATCAAGGAGAAGGAAGAAGGAAGAAAGAAGGACGTAAGGGGCTGGAGAAAGTGAAGGAAACCCTTGCTCATCAGCCAAGGAAGGGAACTTAAGGAGGAAGGAAAGAAAGGTAAAGCACGAGTCCAACCGGTCAACAAAACCGGTTGCAGCCGCGAGAAACCGCAGGGGCGGTTCCCTGAGCCGCAGGGGCGGAAACTACACGAGCCGCAGGGGCGGCTCCACGAACCCGCGGGGGCGGCTAAGGCCAAAACTAGCTCCAAAGACTAAGGCTCTTACAAGATCATCCGGAGATGCAAGTCCAAGAGGCCAAGTCGCATGTGTAACCTTATTGAAGGTTCCCCTTCACTCGCACAAAGAATGAGGAATTGACTCGGGCTTTAAGGCTTAGGCTCTCCCAGGACAAAGACAACGAGCCAAGGTAGAAGACATGTCAAGCGTCGCTCAAGTGGCGGTTGAGTCAGGCAACCCACTCGCATAAAGAAGACAGTAGTGTCACCGACTTACTTTTCAATTTGAGTCGAGTCACATTATGGTCAACTCGATGCATGCGTTGTGCGGTTGTAACCAACTCGCCCCGTGACGACGGTTACAAGGGAATCTTGGTGCTGATGTTGATAATCCTTGCCAACCTAGGAGAAGGTTCGTGCCATTTTTTTACACCTTTTTCGCCTATTTAAAGGGGCATATCTACATAGAAAATAATACCAATTCACTGCTCCACAAAATCTCTCTTAGTTTCTCTCATTTTCGGAGCCGAGTCTCCTTAGTTTATGGCCGAGTTGGCCGATTTGAGTCCGAGCCCGTCCGAGTTGTAAGGAGTTTATGCCGAGTTGTGGCTGAGTTGAGTCGAATAAAGTTGGATCCATTGCTACTTACCTTTGTTATTTGGTAATTCAATTCTCTTTTAATTATTTTGATCATCTGTCTCTCTTGATTTCATGGATTGCGTGAGTTCTTGTTTGATTGTTGTGTTTTTATCACTCAGCATGAATGAGTAGTTCTGTACTAGAAATTGAGGTGAAAATCCTAATCCAAAGCTATGTGGTATTGTATCGTTATAATGCCTAGAATTTATGTTAGTATAAAATCATGATAGCAAGCATATAGGAGGTTAAAACCGATTAGAACACTGAGATCCGTCCTGAGACTAATATGAAAGTCGGATGCTAAGATTGCTTAGATTATTCCTGCACTTTGTTTAGCTTTAAGCATGATCCTATGTGTTGATAGTTGACCGGCTAGTATGAATGAGACTCATAAGTAATTTCATAATCTAGTGATGTTTTTTTGTAGACGCCTATATTGCTAGGATTAGTACTTTAAAATTTCCAATAGCAAACACCATGTGAGGAATAATTGAATGCTAATGTATGAAGTGCAAGTCCACTCTAGATCCTTATGATTTAATCAAGCCAATAGCAAACACCATGTGATGTTTGATTATATTGTATTGATCACTAGTTTGAGACCGTAGTTAACTAGCATTTTATCAATAGCAAACACCATGTGAGGTACTATGTTGGAATGAATAACACGCTTAGACTTGCATTCATCTATTACATGCATACAACCGTTTAGTCATCATTTCTATGAGCACTCGAGCAAATAGCTCTCACTTTATGGCATTATAATGTGTATAAATATTGCATTAGCAAGGATTGGGAGAATTAATCCCAACCCTAGTCGTTTTCTCATTTGATTTCACTTTTTACCATTCCTTTGTTTTTGACTCGACTGATTTCAAAAGCTACAAGAAATCCACTCGATCTAAGTTGTTAGGCTGACTCAATTGGAGTTACCCAAGTGACTCGATTGAGGGTACTTAACCCAAACCACTCTTGAGTGTTCTTAGTCGAGCACTTGGTCGCATCTTTTTGTTTTCTTTTCAAATAAACTTGTTGTCCTGGATCCAAAAGAGGATGAGGAGAAAAGATGGAAGGGTTTTCTCATAGAATCAAAAGGTAAAAAGGTCGATCGAGTAAAAGACGGATACTTCAGATGAGTCGCGGTCTACATGGTCCGAGGGGATTGATCGAGTAATCTCCTGTTCAAAAACACTCGATCAAGCAAACAACTGACTCAATGAAACAAAAGATTAACTCGACTAAAGAACATTGGATATCTCTTTTGAGCCATATTAGGCTTCACCTGAGCCCCGGAAGAGACACCTTGCATCATTGTGAGTCATTTCTTATCGATCTCTAACTTTTATTATTGCAATTGAGGATAATGCAATGTTTAAGTATGGGGTATGTTGTCTCACAAATCATTTGTATATATGTGTTACATGTTTAATTTTCTAGCATTCTATTTTCATAGTTTATTTTTCATTTTTATGTGTTAGTTGAAAATTTTGAGAAAATCCAAAAACATTTGAAAAAGTTGAAATTTTCCAAAAAATTGAAAAATTGAAAATTTTTGTGTGTTTTCTTATGACATTGGAAATGATCTTAGTGATGAGATATTGTTCAAAATCATGGAAATAATTTGAGGATTTGTTTGATTATAAGTTGTATAGACTTAAACATGATAGAAGCATGTTAATTAGTTTGTACATAAAATGTATATGATTGATGAATTTAGTTGAACTCTTATGATTCCTATTGGTTGGTGTATGACTTAGTGAATCTTATGAAAAAGAAATTTTAGCTAAAGTAAGCACGTGTTTAGGTCCATGAGTTTGTATTGGTTATGAACTCTCAATTGCTTGGCCTAGGGAAGCTTACAATGGTTGACACTCACTTGAGTGAAAAGTACTATCCCGTAAGGCAAAAGGCATATGAAATGAAAAAGCATTAAAAAGCCATAGAAAAAGCACCACAAAAAGTTCAATAATGTCACTTGGTAAGCCACTTGGCAAAAATTATGTTGGTTGCTTGTTTTCATTTTATTTTGTTTTATACCAATGAGGCAAAGTATTGCACATCAATGTATGAATGCAAGTGAATGTATTACCATGCCAAAAATAAGCATGAAGGTTTTTATTTGTTAGGTCAGTCCAAGGAGGAATGAATTATAAAGGACCCGATCATGCCTAAGTGTACTTAAACTTGTGTGAACCTTTAGCTACTTTTTGCATCATAAAAAACACATTACAAATCATATGCAAGCATCATGTAAAACCAAAAAATAGCATGATTAATGTAACGTCCGGGAATTTTAGAAATAAATATATCTTTTTATTTCTCCTTCCGTAAATTATTTTACGGAAATGTTCGGAAAATATTCCGACCCTTAACCCGTAAATAAATTTCACGAGAATGTCGAAAAATATTCTGACCCGTAAACATCCGTTACGGAATTATTTTAACGGGTTTTAAACCAGTTTCTTATCTCTTCCTTTATCTCTCCTTTTTCCACCTCAGCATGGGCCCCACCCCACGTAGGCGCCATGTCACCCGGGCCCCACCTCCATGCTGGCACCTCCTTTTCTTCTTTCCCTGCCGCTGCATTCCTCCCTCTCTCCTTCGGTTGGGAGCAGTGGTGCCGCCCGCTTACGTAGCCCTGCAGGATCGCCCTTGCCGCCCGCCTACCGGCTAGGCCTGCAAAGGTGTCGCCCGACCCCTCGTCCCTGCACCAGCCGACCCTTCGCTCGGGGCAACTTACCTCGGCCCCTTCCCCCTGCCTACTCACACTCTACCCCCATCTCCCTCTCTACCCTTCTCTGTACCCCTTCCGTCTCACTCATCCCTCCCTCACCACCGGCCACCACTCTTCTCCGCGCCTCTCCTCCCTCGCCTTGTCACCACACGTAAGGGAGCAGCTCCTCTTTGCCGCCACCGGAGCAGGCCCCCTCTCCTCTTCTTCCTCCCACCGCTCAAGCTCTTCCCTCCTCTGCGTCCGTCCACGCGAGCGTCGGAGAGCAACCACCACGCGCAAGACGAGGATCAGCGGACTCGAGAGCCGGACGAGAGCCATCGAGCCGCCGGAGAAGCCTCCCCTTCGCCGAGCCTTTCTGCCGCCGTTGAACAGCCGCCGCCACCCATCTGCAGCCGCCAAGGGAGCCCCTGCAGCCGCCTTCCTCCCGGCCGGAGTCCCCACCGCGCCTGCGTTTTCCCCTGCCGCGCCTGCGTCTCCCCTTGCCGCGTCTGCGTCTCCTCCTGCCGCCGCCGCGGGCTGTTCAACAGCCTTTTGGCTTATTTACAGTCGGGCCCCCCTCACTTTAGGTATAATTACATTCTGCCCCTCAGCTTTTGGTTAAGTGCAAAATGTACCCAGTTTTATATTAATTACAGTTTTGACCCATATGTCTTAGGAAACGTATTTTTTGCCCCGGAAAATACGTTAGCGAGTTTTAACCTCAGAAATTATGAACGAGTTTTATAATAGATTTCGATATATTATATTCGATGATCAATTTAGCGTATGGGCTAAATTGTGCAGTATCATGATAGGTTGGAATTAGCATAACTTAGAGGAAATGCCAAGTAGCGGCTTTTGGGACCTTAGGAAAATATGATGAGCACGTTTAGACCTCGTTAGCTTTTACGTCGTTATTGACGGTAATTAGGGTAGACTCTAGGATGCAGTCCTAGAATGTGAGTCAAATGATCCTGCGTAGATCATTTGTGTAGAAGTCCTAGACTTTTCGAGTTGAGCGGGTTTTTATGGATACCTTGTTGTGAACAGGTTGAGTACTACTTCCCAAGGGAAGCGTGAGCATTGTGTGAGTTAGCGTTTGGGACGAGGTAAGTCTCCGGACTTACTTAGCTCGTATTGTTTGTATTAGCAATGATGTGTGTTCGGTGGTGTGTGTTATGTTATGTTATGACAATTAAACCGGTAATCAGGACCACCGACTTTATATATATATGTGTTGGCCCAAGTGTATGATAACGGGCGGTGACATCATCTGCCTAGCCCTGACGGGGTCTAGGAGGTTCTCAGCGACGAGTCGGTGGGTATACGGGCGGATGCATCTGCACCATTCCTTGCCGGTAAGGGTCCGAGGCGAGACCATTGGGGTCTCGCGTCACAACAGAAGTTGATCTAGAATGGAATACGACTTAATAATGAAAGATAATAAACCGGACTTGTGTAATTTATGTTTTGTGTATGGATGTGTTTGTGCCATCACCGCTTTTCTAATACCTAGAATATGAGCTAACGGTTTAAAACCGTATGTAGTTGACTTGCAGGTTAGGGATGTCGCCGAGTGAGGTGGAGGAGTGGACAGCTGAGGTCTCCGTACATTATAGGACGGGGATGTATTTGAGTCACGTTTCATATTCTTGTTTATGGATATTGTCGTATGATTAGAATTCGGATCGAATTATGTTGTTTTGAGGACTCGGCTGAGTTTCCAAGTTGTAGTTTCTTACTTTCGGTTTCCGCATACATTAAAAACATATTTGAGTTTTCGCCTTTATTTGTTCCATGTTGGAAGGTCCTGTGAAATTGTTGTCAGGCTAAGGGTCGGGACCCATTGTGAGGTTTCGCCCGTAGCGCCCCGAGTCCCGCGGATTTGGGGTGTTACAATTAATTTGTGAAAACTTAGGATTCTTGACTATAGGTTTTATGATTGATTAGTTAGCATATATTCTTGCTTGTTGATTTATATTCTCTTTATCTTCTTACTTATCAAAAATGTCTTGCCATGACAGTGAGTAAACTGAAAAGTGATCCAATAAAAGAAGCATGCTCCAAAATGATTTTCCTTTCTTTTCTTTCTTTCTTTTCACTTTGTGTTTAGATGTTTACTTGAGGACAAGTAAAGGTCTTAGTATGGGGTATTTTGATAGCATGTTTTTATGCTATCTTTTGTATAGTTATTTTCATGTGTTTCTATTAGAATTGCATGGGGTTTAGGCATTTACTTCTTTGCTAGAACTTATTTGCATCAAAGACTGTTTACTCCCGTTTGTCTCTTGTGCTTAGGTGATTATAGGTCAAAACGAGCATCAACGGACAAGAAAAGACTCAAGAAAGCAACCCTCTCCTCATCATCATTGGAAGCAAAGAGAAGCTCCGGCGCATTAAAGAAGAAGAAGGAACTACTAAAGATCATCCGGAGATGCAAGTCCAAGAAGTTGAGTCGCTTGTGCAACCCTACTGAAGGATTCCCATCACTCACACGATGAAGGAGGAACTTACTCGGGCTTAAAGACTTAGGATCTCCCAGGACAAAGACATTGAGCCAAGGCGGAAGAAATGACAAGCGTCACACAAGTGGCGGTCGGATCAGGCGACCCACTAGAATCAAGAAGACAGTAGTGTCACCGACATACATTTCAACATGACTCGAGTCACATTATGGTCGACTCGATGCATGTGTTTGTGGTTGTAACCAACTCTCAACGTGACGACGGTTACAAGGGAATCTTGGTGCTGATGTTGGCAATCCTTGCCAAGCTAGGGGGCGATCCGTGCCATTTTCCTCACCTTCTCAGCCTATTTAAAGGGGCATAGATGTATAGAAAATTATACCAATTGACTACTCCACAAAATCTCTCTTAGTTTCTCTCATTTTCGGAGCCGGGTCTCCTTAGTTTAGTGCTAAGTTGGCCGAGTTGAGTCCGAGCCCGTCTGAGTTGTAAGGAGTTTGTTCCGAGTTGTGGTTGAGTTGTGTTGAATCAAGTTGGATCCATTGCTACTTACCTTTGTTTTTTGGTAATTCAATTCTCTTTTAGTTGTTTTGATCATTCCTCTCTCTTGATTTCATGGATTATGTGAGTTCTTGTTTGATTCTTGTGTTTTCTTCACTCAGCATGAGTGAGTAGTTCCAGACTAGGGATTGGGGTGAAAATCCCAACCCAAAGCTATGTAGTATTGTATCGTTATAATGCCTAGAATTTATGTGAGTATCAAAGCATGATAGTAAACATAAAGGAGGTTAAAACTGATTAGAACACTAGGATCCATGCTTAGACTAATAAGAAATTCGGATGTTAAGCTTGCTTAGATTGTTCCTTTATGCACTTTGTTTAGCTTTAAGCATGATCCTATGTGTTGATAATTGGCCGGCTAGTATGAATGAGACTCATAAGTAATTCATAATCTAGTGATACTTTTTTGTAGGCGCCTATATTGCTAGGATTAGTACTTTAATTTTTCCAATAACAAACACCATGTGAGGAATAATTGAATGCTAATGTATGAAGTGCAAGTCCACTCTAGATCCCTATGATTTAATCAATCCAATAGCAAACACCATGTGATGTTTGATTACATTGTATTGATCACTAGTTTGAGACCGTAGTTGACTAGCATTTTACCAATAGCAAACACCATGAGAGGTACTATGTTGGATTGACTAGAATTCTTAGACTTGTATTCATCTATTAAATGCATACAACCTTTTAGTCATCATTTCTATGAGCACTCGAGCAAATAATTCTCACTCTATTGCATTATAATGTGTATAAATACTGCATTAGCAAGGATTGGGAGAATTAATACCAACCCTAGTCATTTTTTCATTTGATTTCTCTTTTTACCATTCCTCTGTTTTTGACTTGACTGATTTCAAAAGCTACAGGAAAGACACTCGATCTAAGTTGTCAGAGTGACTCGGCTGGAGTTACTTGGGTGACTCGATTGAGGGTACTTAACCCAAACCACTCTTGAAGTGTTCTAAGTCGACCACTTGGTTGCATATTTTTATTTTCTTTTACAACACTTGCATTTTCTTATAAGTCTTCTTGGAGTAAGGGGAGGATAACATATTCCTCAAAGAGACGACTTGACCAGATTGCTATATATATAGGGTGACGCAGCCCTTCTCTTGGGGGTTATATAGTCTTCTTCTAGTGGATACACATTTTATTCATGTGTATTGACTAGTTGATACCGGACTTCTAACATATGGATGTTCAGCAATCCGATACTTCCAATGTCGAGACGTGTACCGTCGTGTTCTCGGCATTCCACGACATACCTCATACTTGTTTATGAAGATCGAGTGGTTCTTGGCTTCATCAACACCATATTCTCCTTTGAATGCACTTTTTGAGAGAGGAATACGGCTTAAGGCAAGGAGGTATACGACCATAGGCAAAAGGAAATACGGTTTGCAACTTGTATTTGGTTTTGTCTTAAACCGTATAATGGTGATCTTTGGTGTATACAACATAAGGTTTGGGTAAATATTGTTTATATGTAAGGGAAATAAGAAAGTAGACAATATGATTTTTCAACGTAGGTCGTATATGCTTAACACATAGACGTATTTGTCTCCTGATGCTCAGAATCTTCGTCTTCTTCAGTGATCTCTAAATATAACTCAATGTTAGTGTCATGGATGACCGGTTCAAGTGAATTTACCTCGTTAGATGCCTTGGTGGACGAATTCTTTTCTTCTTCTCGCCCAAAGTCTTGGTCAGTGTCTGTTGTTCGCTGGTTTTACACACCTATAAATAACTATCAAAAGAGATAGAAATCCACAAGATGCACAAAATGATGAGCCTGCTTTATATTTATATTCCGAATAATTTCTCAATGCAGCGAACCCACAATTATGTATGGATCGGATGCAGCAAAGATCAAGTATTCCGGAGTCGAAATCTTGGGGACTAAGTTAATGATAATGTAAATGATCAAAAATAGTGAAAGTCTAGAATGAGAAAGGGGTTGGAAAAAATAAGGGAAGAAGGCGCAAAAAGGGTTTTGAAGGATTAAGGAACTCGCAATCAATTGTCACAATTGATTAAAAGTTAAAAAAAACAAATAAAAATCAAATAAGGAAATTATGCAATTCTAGGGATTCAAGATCAATATTTATACATATGGACTCAGTATATAAGGAAATCACACATGGCATATAATAGAATGTAACGCTTGGGATGAACATTTCTTTAAACTATGTCCTTTCACAATGGTGAATCAAGAACACAAAGGTCCGCAGCCTAAAATCTGTAGCTTTCAAGATAATAAAGGGAGAAATGATAAACAAACCTCATTCTTTTGTAACGTCCGGAAATTTTATTCCGGACTTAGAGAGTTTTATAGATCTTCCCGCAGGCACGAGGTGCCGAGTGCCGGAATTTATTCCTAAAATTCCGAGCCGACCCGTCGTTTTTCCTTTTTTTTCCGCTTTCCGACCCTTCGTTCCGAGTCGAAGTGACAAGGGGTCATTTCCGACCCCTCGTTCTGTGGTGATGTGACAAGAGGTCAGCTCCCCTCCCCACATTGCAGCCCTTGTCCCTTGTCTCTCTCTCTCCTCTCTTCTCTTTCACGTTCGTTTCCCATCTCCCTCTTCCTATTTGGGCTCTCTTTGCTCTTTCTCCATTGTGATTGAATCTCTTGCAACTCTTGGACTGTGGACAGCTTGGAGAGGTTCCAGATCTGTTGTGGTAAGCTCCTTCCTATCCCTCCCCTCTCTTCTTTGCTGATGCTCCCCATTCTTCTTCCCTCCTTCATCCATGGCCATGGATGAAGATCTGGAGGAGTTTTTGCTCAAATCTTTGCATGCATGGGTTCTTAGCTCGATTAGATCGTGGAGAGGAGCCTAAGACCAGTGGTGGGTGTTTGGAGAAGATCCAGCAAGAAAAGAAGGACTTTGGAGCCAAGGATCCACGATCGAAAACGATGAAGACGACGTTCTGCACAGAACCCGCGGGGCGG
This sequence comes from Fagopyrum tataricum, assembly GCA_002319775.1. Taxonomy (NCBI): domain Eukaryota; kingdom Viridiplantae; phylum Streptophyta; class Magnoliopsida; order Caryophyllales; family Polygonaceae; genus Fagopyrum; species Fagopyrum tataricum. The sequence continues at coordinate 18,599,701 of CM008281.1, read as the reverse complement.
ATCTTCACGACCGCGGGAGCGGCCAGCCGCAGGGGCGGCTCAGCACGGCTGCGGGTGCGGCTCGGCACGGCCGCGGGTGCGGCTCGGCACGGCCGCGGGTGCGGCTCGGCACGGCCGCGGGTGCGGCTCGGCACGGCCGCGGGTGCGGCTCGGCACGGCCGCGGGTGCGGCTCGGCACGGCCGCAGGGGCGGCACCAGACACGCGACTCTAGGGCGGAGGCAAGGAAAGGGGCGGCTCATATGTCCCGCAGGGGCGGCTTCTGTGTTCCGCAGGGGGCGCCAGCTTGACTCCGCGGCTGCGGTTTCTTCAACAGTAGGCTTCTCCTCTCCTTCCTCTTCGTTCCTTCCTTAGATTTATAGTTGTATCATGTTAGTAACATGCTTAGGATGGCCTAGAGTAGCTTGAGAATGCCACTTAGTGGTTGTGAACCTAGGAGCCCTTAAGGCTCGATGTAGTTGATGGTCACGAGTGTGATGAGCATGATAGACCTAGTAGGCTTTTACTCGTTCTTGGGTTTTGAGTATGATCAGATGAGAGTTAGTAGGCTGTTGAGATATCTCCTCATGCGTTGAGTGAGATGTGAGTATGAGAGATTCTAGGATGCGGTCCGAGAATGAGAGATCTCCTCATGCGTTGAGTGAGATGTGAGTGTGAGAGATTCTAGGATGCGGTCCTAGAATGAGAGTCAAATGATCTTGCGTAGATCATTTGTGTAGAAGTCCTAGACTTCTTGAGTTGAGCGGGTTTTGATGGTTATCTTGTTGTGAGCAGGTTGTGTTCGTCTTCCCAAGGGAAGCAAGGGCGTTTTGTGAGTTAGCATTGGGACGAGGTAACTCTCCGGACTTACTTAGCTCGTATTTTACGTATTAGCAAGGGCGTTTTGTGATGAGCATAATACTAAACATGCATTTGATTCTCCATCAAATCATAAAACAACATAGAACACAATAACCTAGAATGATTTGGGGATTTCACCCAAAGTCCTAGCAAGAGGACTACTCACTCATCATGGAAAATTTTGGCATAGTAACAATAGGAACAAGTGACATGGTTATAAACTAGACTTGAAAATAGGAATGTAGTTAAAATAATGGAGTAAATCGAACTTACCAATCAAACATATGGCCAAACAAAATGGGGAAGATCTAACATGAGAAAATAGCAAGAACACCTACAATTTCTTCTATTCCTTCAATCCAAATCGGCCAACACTTCCTTTAAAGAGGTGTTTCTTCTACTAACTAATTAAGAGAGAATTGTTTGAGATAAGAAGTGAGTGGGTACATATACAATCATCCAAGAGCCATATATATATGCCTAAAAAACTTGTTCCCTCCTTCAAAAGGAATCTTCAATCAAGTGCCAATGAGTTAGTTATGCAAGTGGAGGAGTGGACAGTCGGGGTCTCCGTACATTATAGGACGGGGACGTTTTTGGGTTATGTTTTCATATCGTTAGTTTGTGGATGTTGTTGTATGTTTTAGATTTCCGTATCGGAGTTACGTCGTTTTGAGGACTCGGCTGAGTTTCCACTTTGTACTCTTTACCTTTCGGTTTTCGCATACATTAAAAACGTTTTGAGTTTTTGCCTTTATTTGTGCCTTGTTGGAAAGGTCCGGTGAAATTGTTGTCAAGCTAAGGGTCGGGACCCATTGTGAGGTCTCGCCCGTAGCATCCCGAGTCCCGCGGATTTGGGGTGTTACAAAAGTGGTATCAGAGCCCTAGGTTGACAACAATGGCACTCGCAATCTTTTTAAAGGCCGAATGAGGAATAAACAGAACCCACACGGGTTCTGACTTTTTGTTTTCGAAATCATGTGCATGAGTCGGGTTTGGGTTAGAATGTACGGGACCACCACTCCTTCCGCAAACCTCGGCGACATAGATCTTTGGAATAGAAGTATGTATATATATTAGTACATAGTTATATATATATATATATATATATATATATATATATATATATATGACCTTAGGATGTTTGTGGATTTGTATGTACCTAGCTACGTATGTGGCCTTAGGATGTTTGGGCTTGTATGCCTTGGATGCATTTTGTGATTATGCTTACCTTATGCTTTTAGAAGTTTTATCATACGAGATCATAATAGTACCTACATATTTATACTTAAGTAAACGTCATACGCTATTAGATGGCACGTACGAGAGCTACCGCTTACGTAGGACCCGCCAGGGGTAGACCCCCTCTTTCCCCTACTGTCCCGAGAGGGCAAGGACGTGTAGAAAGACCTCCAGGCGCGAGAGGTCGGGGACGTATCCCCATTGCGGACCCGCCAGTTGTGGGTGCACCAGCAGTCGAGGTCCCCGTAGAGGATGTCGCAGAGAGCATTGTTCCCGAGGCTAGGGATAGGATCGTTGTGAGGTCCGGGGCGCAGGGTTCTCCATCTGCCAGGATCGGGGAAGCGTCCGTTGGAGCTACCGTGTTTAGGGACTACGTACGACGAATTGAGGAGGCGTTTAGGACTGGAGCACCACCTCCCGTCCCACCGGTGCCTGCACCTGCACCTGCGGGGTCAGTTGAGGTCTCGCAAAGGGTGACTCAGATTCGAGCTGCACCAGAGATAGTTGCACCGGTAGTAGTTGCACCCGGGCCGGTTATGGAGGTTGTTAGGACGAGAGACGAGTTGAGGTCTCCGAGACCTGGTTCATGGTTGAAGGCTTTCAACCAGCAGCATGTACCCTACTTCGACGGGAGGGTAGGGTTAGAGGTCGAACACTGGATTAGGCATGTGGGTTCATCTTTAGAGGCGATCCGTTGCCCAGAGGAGAGACAGGTTGAGATGGTCCAGACCTTATTTAGAGAGCAAGCCCAGTATTGGTGGAGGACGGTTAGAGGAGGGGTGACTAGGATGGATCAGCTACTGAGGCTTGTTAGGGAGACCTTTTGTCCGGATTCACGGAGGAGAGATAGAGTCCAGGACTTCGTGGAGGCAGGATTCGAGGATGTCCCAGTCATTGAGACGATTAGGCGATTTCAGACGGAGTTAGCCTTGTTGGGACCCGCCGCACCTCCAGCGGACCAGCATGTCTATCTCTTTTCCAGGAGACTAAGGGAGTCCACCCGTGCTTACCTTACGGGATTTCGTTGTGACTCACTGGTGGAGTACCAGGACCGAGCTTCGGCCTATGAGAGAGACCGCCCTGGGTATAAGAGGGCAGCCCAGTCCGGAGGACCAGATAAGAGACAGAGGACAGTACCAGCTAGTTCAGGGGCCAGAGTAGCGGGTCAGGGACGTAGCAAGACTCCGGGACGTTCCGGTCCTCTGATGTTGAGGCAGGCAACAGACAAAGGACGTCAGTGCTACAATTGTGGAGGGTTTGGACACATAAGGAATGCATGTAGGAAGCCGCTCGTGGCTTGTTTCACTTGGGGTCAGGTGGGTCACCGAGCCGCTTTTTGCCGTCAGGGCAAGTCACAGTCGCAGCAGGGTTCCTCGCCTGCTGGCATAGCAGGGGGCAGTCAGAGGCCGCCACAGTATCAGTCACAGGGCTCTCAGCAGAGGGGCCAGGGTCAGGTTCAGGCCCGTACTCAGGGATCAGCTCAGGAACAAGGCCGAGGTAGAGGTTGTGGTGGAGGTACCCAAGAGACCAGAGGCACACAAGCCAAGGTATTTGAGTTGAGGAGTACCGTTGATCCTCCGGCGCCGGCAGCCCCAGGTACCATTCAGACTCACGGCTTTTCGGTCCGAGTTTTATTTGATACGGGTGCTACGCACTCTTTTATATCCGATGATTGTGTAGCTAGGTTGTCGTTAGCTACGGTAGAGGGGAGACCCTTTATCATAGGGTTACCCGATGGAGGTAGGATTAGTGGTACCCGAGAGGTACGCGGTTGTCCCATTCGTTTGGGAAACCGAGATTGGTTAGCCGACTTCTTTGTCAAGCACTTAGTGCATGAAGAAGTCATCCTTGGGATGGATTGGATGGACCGCCATCGAGCCGTTTTAGACATCAGCCGGAGGACCGTGACGATTTCCACGGAGACGGGGCACGAGGTGATTTTATGAGGTTGGGACCTCGGGAAGGCCGGTACAGTCATTAGCGCAGTCCGAGCCGCTAGACTTATCGAGCAGGGATGCGAGGCCTTCTGGGTTATGCCATGAAGGAGGAGTCGGGACCATCACTGGAGGAGATTCTTGTGTCATGCGAGTTCGAGGACGTTTTTGGGGAGCCACCCGGGCTACCACCGCGGAGGAGCGTTGATTTTGCTATTGAGATGGAGCCCGGCACGAGGCCGGTCTCCAAGGCTCCATACCACATGGCGCCGATCGAGATGCTGGAGCTGAAGAAGCAGCTCGAGGAGTTAGCCGAAAGGGGTTTCATACGCCTGAGCGCTTTCCCTTGGGGTGCACCAGTCCTCTTCGTCAAGAAGACGGATGGATCTTGGAGGCTATGCATTGATTACCGGGAGTTGAACAAAGTCACCATCTAGAACAAGTACCCCCCCCCCCCTTGCCACGTATAGATGATCTACTCGACCGGTTGCAAGGGTCGGTGGTCTCTTCTAAAATCGAGTTAAGGTTTGATTGTCACCAATTGAGAAGTCGAGATTGGGATATTGCAAACACGGCATTCCGGACAAACCATGGTCACTACGAGTTGTAGTGATTCCATATGGGCTTACTAATGCCCTGAATAAGACATTTTTGGTCTACTCTCGAAGAAGAGTGAAGTTATATGACCAGTTATCTCGGGATGACAACCCCCGAAGGATGTGAAAGAAGTTACAAGTTTCTTGGATGTGCCGATCCTTTCCGGATTTGTGGAGAGATTCTCCAAGTAACACCATCTATGGCTAACCTACTCCGGATGAGGATGAAGTATTGAGTGGGAAAAAAATGGACAATGGAGTCGTCGAGAGTTAAGAGGATATTCATTGGTGCAACTGTTTTGAAATTGCCTCGAGGTACGATCGGTTTGAAGTGTACAAGCGATTCTTTAAGACATGGTCTTGACTGAGTATCGAGAGACGATGTAAAAGTTATAGCATACATGTCTCGTTAGTAGAAGCATTGTGAAGCAAAGTACTTCCTTCAATACTTAGAACTTGCAACAAGAATTGAGGAAAAGTAAAATCAAAGTTTGGTTTGACAAGAACCAAAGCCAACGGTGTAAATTGGAAGCTCGATCTTCTTTGTTAGAGACAAGCAAAGAAGAAACATAATGGAAATGTTGTAGTGAGGAAGACCCGAGAAGGAAGTTGAGTTTCCGATACATCGGACCTTTTTGAGATCTTAGCGCAAGTTGAGAAAGTGTTTTACCGGATGGCATGGCCGCCGAGAGTAAAGGGTGTTCACCCGGCGTTTCAGGACGAGATACGGCCATTATGAGTTTTTCGTGATGCCATTTGGGCTCACAAATGCACCCGCTGTCTTCATGGAGTTGATGAACGGGATCTTCATCGACTTCTTGGATCAGCTCGTGGTAGTTTTTATAGACGACATCTTAGTCTACTCCCGGAGTAGGGAGGAGCATGAGGGACACCTGAGGACGGTGCTTCGAGTCCTCCAGGATAGAGAGCTTTACGCTAAGCTCTCTAAGTGCGAGATCAGGATGTCCGAGGTGGCATTCCTGGGTCATATAGTTTCCGCCGAAGGTGTCATGGTTGACCCGGCGAAGATAGAGTCTGTTTCCTCATGGCCGCCTCCTAGGACGGTCAAGGAGGTGCGCAGTTTTCTTGGGCTTAGCGGGAAACTACCGCCGTTTTGTTGAGGTTTTCTCCGTGATTGCACGGCCGCTCGCTTCCTTGCTGAGGAAGTCTACCAGGTTCGTTTGGTCCGAGCCTTGCCAACACAGCTTCGAGGAGCTGAAGAGGAGGTTGACCTCCGCTCCTAGGTTAGCCCTGCCTAAGGGCGTGGAGGATTTTGTAGTGTATAGTGACGCCTCCAAGCTAGGATTGGGGTGCGTTTTGATGTAGAAGGGTAGGGTTATTGTGTACGCTTTTCGGCAGCTAAAGCCGTACGAGGAGAATTACCCTACCCATGATCTTGAGCTAGCGGCAGTGATTCATGCCCTGAAGATCTGGTGACACTACTTGTATGGGGCTACGTGCCAGATCTTCACAGACCATAAGAGTCTGAAGTCTATATTCACTCAGCGGGAGTCGAATAACCGCCAGAGGAGATGGTTGGAGCTGATTAAGGATTTTGACTTAGAGATTTTGTACCATCCGGGGAAGGCGAACGTAGTCGCCGATGCTTTGAGTAGGAGGACACCTCGAGAGGAGGCTATAGCACGGTTTATGATTCAGCCACAGTTGTAGAGGGATTTGATAGGTTTGGAGTTTGATATCCGGTTCCCGGATACGGACGGTTGTTTGTCCAAGTTAGAGGTATTACCTGTCCTGTCCGGAGAGATCCTGCAGAAGCAGGAGGGATCTCCCGTTTTGAGGAGGATCCGGGACAGGGTGTCCCGAGGAGAGGCACCGTAGTTTATCACAAGAGCAGACGGGCTACTGAGACGCCAGGGACGTCGTATTTGTGTACCGTCGGATCAGGAGTTGAGAGAGAGGATTTTTCACGAGGCACATCATTAGCCACGAGGACTTAGTGGTCGAGCCGAACCCTACTTTTGCAGAGCACCCGATAGCAGTTTTAGAGCGGAGTACGAGGCGCCTTCGATAGAAGGAGATACCGATGCTGAGAGTACAGTGGTCGAGGTGAGGAGCCGATGAGGCTACATGGGAGACGGAGGATAGTATCCGGAGGAACTATCCTGAGTTTTACTCAGATTTAGTGACATCGATAGGACCGTCGGGTTAGTCCTGAGATCTTTCCTTGTTTGTTCTGTGTGTTTATGTTATGACGTGTTATGTGAGTTCGTATGAGTATATGTGTACCTGCGAGGTCATGATGTGATTTTCATACGTAGACTTGGATTAGAGCCGATAGTCGACGTTTTATGAGTTCCACGAGGTTACGGAACGGGTTTGAGTGAGAGTGCTACGTTTTGCAAGTTTCGGGACGAAACTTGTTTTTAGGGGGGGTTAGTTGTAATGTCCGGAAATTTTATTCCGGACTTAGAGCGTTTTATAGATCTTCCCGTAGGCACGAGGTGCCGAGTGCCGGAATTTATTCCTAAAATTCCGAGCCGACCCGTCGTTTTTCCTTTTTTTCCGTTTTTCAACCCTTCGTTCCGAGTCGAAGTGACAAGGGGTCATTTACAACCCCTCGTTTTGTGGTGATGTGACAAGAGGTCAGCTCCCCTCCCCACATTGCAGCCCTTGTCACCTCTCTCTCTCTCTCCTCTCTTCTCTTTCACGTTCTTTTCCCATCTCCCTCTTCCTCTCTTGGCTCTCTTTACTCTTTCTCCATTGTGATTGAATCTCTTGCAACTCTTGGACTGTGGACAGCTTGGAGAGGTTCCAGATCTGTTGTGGTAAGCTCCTTCCTCTCCCTCCCCTCTCTTCTTTGCTGATGCTCCCAATTCTTCTTCCTTCCTTCATCCATGGCCATGGATGAAGATCTTGAGGAGTTTTTGTTCAAATCTTTGCATGCATAGGTTCTTAGCTCGATTAGATCGTGGAGAGGAGCCTAAGACCAGTGGTGGGTGTTTGGAGAAGATCCAGCAAGAAAAGAAGGACTTTGGAGCCAAGGATCCACGATCGAAAACGAAGAAGACGACGTTCTGCACAGAACCCGCGGGGCGGATCTTCACGACCGCGGGAGCGGCCAGCCGCAGGGGCGGCTCAGCACGGCTGCGGGTGCGGCTCGGCACGGCCGCGGGTGCGGGTGCGGCTCGGCACGGCCGCGGGTGAGGCTCGGCACGGCAGCAGGGGCGGCACCAGACACGCGACTCTAGGCGGAGGCAAGGCAAGGGGCGACTTCTGTGTTCCGCAGGGGGCGCCAGCTTGACTCCGCGGCTGCGGTTTCTTCAACAGTAGGCTTCTCCTCTTCGTTCCTTCCTTAGTTTTATAGTTGTATCATGTTAGTAGCATGCTTAGGATGGCCTAGAGTAGCTTGAGAATGCCACTTAGTGGTTGTGAACCTAGGAGCCCTTAAGGCTCGATGTAGTTGATGGTCACGAGTGTGATGAGCATGATAGACCTAGTAGGCTTTTACTCGTTCTTGGGTTTTGAGTATGATCAGATGAGAGTTAGTAGGCTGTTGAGATATATCCTCATGCGTTGAGTGAGATGTGAGTATGAGAGATTCTAGGATGCGGTCCTAGAATGAGAGATCTCCTCATGCGTTGAGAGAGATGTGAGTGTGAGAGATTCTAGGATGCGGTCCTAGAATGAGAGTCAAATGATCTTGCGTAGATCATTTGTGTAGAAGTCCTAGACTTCTTGAGTTGAGCGGGTTTTGATGGTTATCTTGTTGTGAGCAGGTTGTGTTCGTCTTCCCAAGGGAAGCAAGGGCGTTTTGTGAGTTAGCATTGGGACGAGGTAACTCTCCGGACTTACTTAGCTCGTATTTTACGTATTAGCAAGGGCGTTTTGTGATGAGCATAATACTAAACATGCATTTGATTCTCCATCAAATCATAAAACAACATAAAACACAATAACCTAGAATGATTTGGGGATTTCACCCAAAGTCCTAGCAAGAGGACTAGTCACTCATCATGGAAAATTTTGGCATAGTAACAATAGGAACAAGTGACATGGTTATAAACTAGACTTGAAAATATAAATGTAGTTAAAATAATGGAGTAAATCGAACTTACCAATCCAAACATATGGCCAAACAAAATGGGGAAGATCTAACATGAAAAAATAGCAAGAACACCTACAATTTCTTCTATTCCTTCAATCCAAATCGGCCAACACTTCCTTTAAAGAGGTGTTTCTTCTACTAACTAATTAAGAGAGAATTGTTTGAGATAAGATGTGAGTGGGTACATATACAATCATCCAAGAGCCATATATATATGCCTAAAAAACTTGTTCCCTCCTTCAAAAGGAATCTTCAATCAAGTGCCAATGAGTTAGTTATGCAAGTGGTCCACACCGAGTAGGCTACCTCAAGTGGCTTGACTTCCTACCTCGAGTGGGTCATCTTCACTTAATTGAGTGCTTTTACGCCCTTACCCAGGTACACGTAGCTCAAGTGAAATTTCTTCTTAGTCCGAGTCTATGAGTCTTCTTACCTCGAGTGATGACATTCCACTCGAGGTACGTTGAATTTTTGTGCAGATTTGCTTCTGATCTTGAGTGGACTGGTACACTTCGGTCGATCGATGCTCCATACCAGCTACGTTGAACTTTCTTGCCAGCTTGTCGAGTGACTTGTCTTCCTAGGTAGAGTGAATTGTCTTCTTACTCCGAGTGATGTTGTTTCTCTCGACTTTAGTTTACATTTGCACTTAAAGTTACTCTTACTCTGGGTTTACCTTTCTTTTAAGCTCGAGTGAAGCTTCACTCGAGCTTCCTTTCTTGGGGTTTCCTTGCTCATTTGGCTTCTTGTAAATCTTTATGTTTGCTTCCTTTACTCCTTTGCTCCATTTGAAACCAAAATCACCTATAAATATAAAACACAATGGAGTAGACATTCTTTGACATTTAAAGCATAAGTTAGAAATATAGATGTCTAAACCATGTAAAACAAGGGGAAAACACACAAAAACACATCTATAAAGATAGCATGAAAATATGCTATTAGAAGACTTAGCTCAAATCTCCAACGGGTCAATCTAGATTGGTGAGTTTAGCTTTCAATCCTTTAATCATTTCCTTCATAATTTTAGACCATTTTCATATACTTTGTTTAACTTGATTAATATTCATGTTATCCATCTTTTTACCTTTTGCATAAACAATCTAAAGACTCTTTTTCCATCAATCAACCAAGTTTTTGCGTATACAACACAATCAGTCATGTTCATCGACTACAAAAACCGTGCACTAAGGTTTAAGTTATCTCGTCGCTCACTCCATCACTTACAAACAAAAAACATCGTAATAGTCATGTTTGGTTTCTATTTTGGGAAAAGATAAATCATTTTGGGATTAATTGAATGTATTTCGGAAAAATTAGATAAATAACGGGAATTAAAAGACAAGTCTATTTTTTATACAACTATAAGAGAACATGTTGACCGCCCTAGAGCATCGTTTTGGAAGAGGTCTTCAACGTCCCGCGAAAGGTTCCCTTCACCCGAAATCGAGCTATGGCAAAGAGATGTGAGCTTACCTGCGACAACATAGGAAACAACCCGGAGATACTTTTCGTTTGTAATGTATGTAGTAGAGATTTGATTAGAACGCGTATTAACTCATATTCATGACTTGGGCAATAGAGCGAGTGACGCTTGACTTTGGGAGATGGCCATGGTGCAATCTCTAGCCCCAGGTCCGTCCGGAACTCATGCTCATGGCTTCCTCTTCCTCATGGATGGTAGTGATGGACAAGGTCGTAGACAACCCCTTCCTTTACAAACCATAAGTTTGGCCCCAATTGCGAGCGTTCTTTTCCCCGAAAATGATGATGAATAGGCAATGTTGTCTCAAAGCTGTTTTTGGATGACACCCCAAAATGTGAATTTCCTCTGCGAACCGCTTATAAAGTCTACTCTGTTTCCCATCGTGTACAATACTCTGTTTCGCGTTTTCAACAACCTTTTTCAAGTGTAGCTCTGCACAAAACTGTTTTGGCTACATTTCCAAGTATCTAAACCCATATCACTAAACCTGAAATCAGAAAACTACTCACTTCAAACTTGAACTTCCCCGTCTAGAGAGGAAGAATTTGAAACAACAAGAAGCTGCAGTGAAATGCAAATGAAATACCCTTTTGAGATAAGATCAGTAAAACGTTACAATGGGTTCCATCCAAACTGTAGCCACCATCCAGTGATTCGGGGCATTATTGAATGCATAAAATGAGAGGGATTTTAAATGGTTAGTGATTGCTGCCGTCCAACGTGAGGAGGACCTTGTATAATTCTGGACGTCTGTCACGGAAAACTCCCCAGCTATGTCTCTTGTATTTGATTTTGTCCAAATCAAATTCTTGTATGAGAACGGCTTCTTCTTTATCATCAGCAGATGCTAAAATCTCACCAGTTGGACCTGCTCATAATGTGGGATAGTATAAGCTTGCTTCTTAAATTAATAAATGAAAAAAAAAGCCAGCTTTGTTGCTTATGGAACAGGAAAGGTCAGTACCTGCTATAAAGGAATTTCCGTAGAAGGTGATCGCACTCTTCCCATGCTCAGTCTCTACTATTTCCTTTCCTATACGGTTTGAAGCTACTAGAGGCACCTAACATTTTGGCAAAACAAATCTTATTGGCACAAATATGCTAAGCAAAACAAGGGTTTCATTTTTGAAGATAGAACATTCATAATAAGCTTCAAACATAGCAATAAGCACTTGTACAACTCATATCAGTTCTTCCCAACATACCAGATTGGCACCAGCATGTCCTTGCATAACCCGCTTCCAGTGATCACGAGAATCAAGTCCGTCATCTTGAGGCTCAGAACCGATAGCTGTGGGGTAGAACAATATTTCTGCACCTCCCAGTACCAATGCTCGGGCAGTCTCAGGAAACCACTGGTCCCAACAAATTCCTAAGAAACAACAGATAATAACCTCTTAGATTGATTATCAGTTTTATTTCAACAAGCATCAAATGGAGCTAATGTAACTCACCTACTCCAATTTTTGCAAATTTAGTTTGAAACACCTGTTCAACAAACAATTTATTCAGATCTGACTCGACATACAACAATAACACTTGGAATGGAACTTTAGAGAGCTCCAAACCTTAAAGCCCGTGTCTCCTGGATTGAAATAAAACTTTTCTTGGTATCCTGCAAGAATTTATACTTTATTGTAAATCAATCTAAGGGGTAAGCTGGAGCATAAAATGAATATGAGACCCTAGGTACCTGGCCCGTCAGGTATATGTGATTTGCGGTAGATCCCTAAATCAGTACCATCAGCATCAATGATGGCTACAGAATTGTAATGGGCATTATTTGCTTCCTCAAAGAAGCTAACTGGGATCACAACTCCCAAATCCTTTGCAAGTTTTTGCATCCTGTAAGAGAATCACAATTTTTGGCTTGTGACATTGATTTTGAATTCATTTGAACAAATTGGCAAGGAAAGAATGAGAATCTGACTGACTAGAATGAACTTACTTCAAGATTGTAGGGTGGCCCTTGTATGGTTTCGCTCTCTGAAAGAAATCCTCCCGTTGAGCTTGGCAGAAATAATATCCTTCAAACAGCTCCTGAATTAGTGAAAGATCAAACTTATTAGCCATGATGGAAAGGGTCGCAATTCGCAAATACCTTTACAGTTGCAGAAACAAATGGTGGAAAGTGCGAACCTGTATGAGAATAATATTTGCACCCTTTTGATGAGCAGCTCTAACAAGCCTGCAAAGAGAGTATCAGAAACTACGAAAAACATAAATCTCTGAACATATGAAAGTGGAAATCTTATGGTTTCATCATCAAAGTGAAACCAAATGTTTCATTCTCAAATTGAAATTGAATGGATTCATCATCAAATTGCGAACCGTAAAACCTAAAAGCAAGAGTAAAAGAAGAAATGGGACCTTTCAGCGGTGGCGATGTTGGTGGAGACGTCATCTGTGCAAGCGAATTGCAGAGCTGAAACCACCACTTTACGTCCCTCCCCCATCTCCCCTTTCAAAACCCTAACAGTTGTTCTGAGCACAATTTTGTGAAAGTGTATTTCTTGTACTGATTCCTTTGTTCCTCTCTCCGTGAGCAACTACTTAGGACTTGGGAGGATCGAAAACATCGAATATATTCTTACACTGTACCCAACTTTTTCTTTAAATTATTTTTTATGATAATAAATTTGTATAAAAATAATGATTTTACTCTAATTATTAAATTTAGTATAACTCTATAATAGTAAAAAAAAAACTCAAAATAATATAAATTATCACCCACAAGGCCACAACTCCCCATCCGCACCAAGAGCAGTTTAGCCAGTAAAGGAGGGCGCTTGTCACTATATCGATTGAAAATGGCACCCACAACTCCCCCGCGAGTCCCGAAACACAACCCCTAGCCTAGGTTTCTTCTAATCACATACCACGTCGCGTCTGGGGAGTTATTGAACCTAGCCATATTTCTACAAGACCATGCAATCCCACACAAAAATACTCCCATGAAGTTTCCAAAGTTCCCCTACTAGCTCAAGAATGGGAAGATGCAACACATCCAAGAACAGCATGGGTGCAATCTTCCACCAGGCCGCAATGAGAGTAAGAAGGGGACGTTATAATCCTTCGGTGGGTTAAATTAGCCGCCACTGCCATAGCATTCGAGCACAATCTCCAAGCAAACAAAATTACCTTCCTCGGATACATAATTTCCACATGGGCTCAAGTAGAAACCTACTCACCAGAAAGAATAGACTTCCAGTTCTGGATATGCGAACAATGTCCTAGCCAGTATGCCGAGTGAACCGAGAAGATGCCAAAGTCATTGGGCCACCAAGTGCTTTTGCTTATATAGACTATGACTCTAAATTTTGAAAACACGTTGGCTCACAAACGTGATTATTCTGTTTTTGGATGAGATAGACTACGACTTTTTATCATGCAGTTGACAAGTTTACCTTCTCCTACACCTTTTTCTGAATCGAACAATGATATCAAAGTTAACCATATGAGCACTTGCAAATCAACTAATGAACATTTAAGAATATACGACCCGAATAATTCGCCTAAAATAATGCTCATATAGTGTTATTTTTAGCCAAACGAACCAAACTTTACTCAAACGAGTCAAGCATTCACATGCTCAAGCTCGACTCGTTTATAAGCCGAACTTTTGACAAGCCGAATCTCGTTTATAAGCCAAACTTTTGACGAGCCAAATCTGAGTAGCTTGTATCATGTATCAGCCTATTTATTTTTTCATAAATAATAATAAATACCAACCAGGCAATTGGAAAAATGGAAAGAAAGAAAAAATGATTCTATTACAGCATACATAAATGTCACCGCTAGAACATCCCATTACAGCATAGTAGCATACACATAAAGACTTTTCGGGGAATCATGGTTTTTATTTCCCAACGGGAAAAAAGGACAATGACAACCTTAAACAACAAACAAAATCAGAATCTGGAGAGCAAGATCTCCCACACTTCCTATATATGCAAGTTTATTGCCAGAGCTGCTCATGTAGTTTTAGTTAGTGCAAGCAAACAACAAGTATATCATACATCACTCTTCAGCAGGCTCCTCTTCTTCTTGGAGAAGGTTTTCTCTGTTGTCATGTGCCCAGAAGCCTCTCACATCTATCAGCATGCTCGCCACCGTTCCTCCTTGCTTACATCCTAGCAAATCCGCCAACGTTATCCTCAGCGGATCTGCAGGCTTCACCATATCCCAGATTTCATCTCTCACATCTTCTATGCATAGCTCATAGTTTCCTCCTTCAATCCACTTCTCGTGCACATCTCTGTTTCATCAAACAACAACTAGCTCATTTTTTGAGTGAAAAAATAAACGAAAACTAGAAACCAATGAATTGGGATCTATTTCTGAGACATTATGTATCTGCCAATTTGAGACTTGCAGAACTCACTTTGCAACTGCAAGAGGAAAAATGCAGAATTTTGTTTTATGTAGGAAGACTGTATCAGGTGACATCTCAATTTCATGGATGGTACCTTTCTTTTTCTTCCCTCTTTGAATATAAATTGTCTTTTGGAAGGAAAATTAATATATTATTTGAAAGAAAATTAAAATAAATTAAAGACATGTTTGCTTGGTTAGATTGCAAAATCTATATGCATATACCTGAAAAGTGTGTGGACGTCAGCTGTGATCAAGAAACCCCTTCCCTGGATATCAAGGCATCGGAAGAGGTAAGTTAACCCTTCTGGACTGTCTTTGTTCTCTAAAGCTAGAACAAAGTCTAGGAAACTCTCAAAGTCCATCTCGCGAGAGTTCCCTCCACTAATTTTACCTCGCCTTACATGTTCATCAAACACTACAAAAAATCAGAGCAAATCAAATCATGGACCACACCATAGTGCATTCATAAGTATAGCAATATGTGACATCATAAGAAGATACACCTTATGAGAGAACATTTCATCGTGATTTTAAAAATCACTGCATCACCATTAAAATAAATAAGTCGAAGACTGAGACAACTTCGACTTAGACCCATATATCAACCACTAGGAAGATCTTGACCAAGTTGAGTAGAAAAGTTTCATGTGGTAAGATTACAAGTAAAATGAGATATAATCATAGAAATGTCTTCAAATGCATTACATTAAGCTAATAACTACATTTAAATACTAGTCTGGACTGCCTTCTTCAGTTGTTGGTGAACTACCTGTTCTCTCAGCAGTTAGAAAAGAACAATGGCTTGTCCCGGGGAAAGAGATAGAATAAGACATGAACGCAGAAGAACTATTAACATTTAGTGTGAAAGCCGATCAAAAGGCCCGAACAAAGCTTGTGGGGAGAGGGAAAGAAGGCAAGGAGCCTAGCACATTCATGCACACTTACCATCCCTCCTTTATAGTCGATCTTTTGCTTTGAGGATTTTCCAGAAGATCCGGTTTTGTTTTGTTTTCCGGGGGATCCTTTTAGCATAGAATTTTACCCCTTCTTTTCCTAGGTCCATAGCTATAAAACCTACTTTTTACGATTACGATGTTTATTAGAATATGAAATCCAACCAGTTCCGGTCTCATTATTTATTTCTTGGACCCACAGTTTCAAAATTTTAAAAAAATACCCTTCTAGAAAATATAAAAATATTTCTGTATTATCTATCTCAGCACTACAACCAGACTGAAACAATCAACCATTTTTAAAGTTTTACTAGGACATAGAAAACACTAGCACCCACACCATAGCCTAAATTTTGACATATCAACTATCCATATATATTCCTTACCAATTATTTAACAACTGAAAAGTTGTTCATAACAAAGGTGAACCTTACCCCTCTCAATGAATATATCTGTCAGTGTTCCATCAGCATATTCTCTAAGCTCTTGCTTGCTCAAGGTTCCATTCATATCTTTATCAAGTGCAAGAAACATATCTGTAAAAGGCATATAAACAAAGTCAGAAAATTCAACGGTACCATTTAACAAGCAGCATGAAAACATTTCATGGACCAAATAACATAGAACTGCTATTATAAAAGCCCTAGTTATGTAACTAATCAATCCTTTAAGCATGAGCCCTGTCACAACCATGATTATAGACTACTTTGTAGCAAATCCAACCATTCAAGAAATGGGGGAAGCAACAATAAAAATGCAGTACCATGTGTTCTTGATATCTTCCAGACCTCCATTACCCATCATAATTAGCAGATCTAACATTAGAATCACTATTGAGTATTGATATTCAAGAATAATGTGGTGGGAGACATGGGGAGTCAAAGTATACTAGTTGCATACTTGCATCAGCAACAAAAAATAGTACAATTCTAGTTTGGTCTAAGATTTTCTAGCATTGATGTTCCATAAGGAAAATTTTCGGTTCACAAGGAACAGGTATATAATGAGGTTTTAGTGTGTGCTTTCCAGGCTCTCTAGTCTTTACTGTGGGACAAGGGATGTATCGTAGTAGAAATTTTGTTTCAGGCAAGGAAGTAAAAAGACAACCAACAAATTCAACTGACATACCACAAATACGTTGAGCGGAAGTCAAAGAGAACCAATTCTCAGCTTGTTCAGTATCAGTCACTTCCTCCTCACTTTCCTAATATAAACCATCAAATTAAAATTAAGTAAAAAAGAAGAATAAAAATAATACACTCATTAACTGGAAAGACTATACCACCAATTTATGAGAAAGGGATGTGGGAGTAAAGAGAACTTACTTGATGTAACTCCATCAACTCCTGCAAACAGTTACTTAGCAACACTTTCTTTATGCAGGCCTTCCCTATAACAGCAAACAGGTATAAGATGAATAGAGTAATTTACTGGAACCGCCCTCTAAAAGCGTTCATTAGCAGATAACCACCAGTTATAAGCTTAATTACTAGAAATCACCCTTAACATTGATTCCGTTTGCTAAATACCACCCCTCGTACTTCTCCGTTACCAAGCTGTACAAAAGAGGCCCCACAATACATTATTCTAGTGATTAAATCTAATTTCTTTTAAAATCAAGAATTGATAAGAAAAGAATAAAAGAAAAAGAAAAAGAAAAAGAAAAAGGAAAAGGAAAAGGAAAAGGAAAAGGAAAAGGAAATTAATAGTCTCCCACACCTCAAAGGGACAATATCCTATTCCCAAAAGGACAGGAGTTTTGTTTCTCATCTCCTATGTTAGCACCCTTAATTCTTTGCAAAACTCAGTATGCCCACCTCAGGCTAGGTGGACGTTATGCAAACACGTGTAGAGAAACCACTCAATACTGAACCTTCAAGAGAAGATGCCAAATCCAGAAAGAGTGAGCGGCAGAAACAAATAGAGAGGATAAAAAAAAAATAAGGGTTTGAAGCCCAAAATAAATGAAAAACACGGACCCAAACCTCGCATAAAAGCTAGAGGTTCCCAAGGCATTGTGACTAGGTTCATGGAGGCGCATCCCTCTGCGCCTCCGTGCACCTGAAGCGCTTTTTTAAACTAAGATAGTAAAAATGTAATGCAAAGTATTCATACCTTGTACGAGTAGATCTACCAAAAACACCTTATATTTTATAAATATTTATAATCACAATGGATGTAAACTCTAAATAGGAGTTCTTGTAATTTTTTCCAATTAATTTTGCAATGATAATGGAAGTAAAAATCTAATTTAATTAGAAAATGGTAATCAATGGAACCAATATCTAATTAAATAGTTGTTTTATTTTACTTTCTTTAAAAGGAATAATATTAAATATATGCGTGACGCGTAGACGAAGAAACGAATGTGAGCGCGACACATAAGCATTATACCTTTGATTTAGTATACTTCGGTAGGTGGGCAATATTTATGCGGTATTAGACGGGGAAAAAAAAGGATAAGGCTGGCGATTGGTAACAACTAACAAGAAAGTTGTAAGGGGTCGTGTTCGGATTTCGGTAATGTCTAGTTTCACGGGTTGTTGTTTGCAAATGACAGTATTTTACGGGTGGTTTCCATAACTTAACTCTATATCGTAAACATTGAGAAACGGTTCATTCTATTTACCCCCGTTTGGTTGCAACTCCGAAAACGAAAACGAAATGGAAATGAATCTAGTCCACATTTGTACCTTGTTCATGGAATCATTCCATGTGGTTTCATACAAAATGCAGTTAATTCCCCGCATTTTGATATCCTATAGGGTATCAAAACTAATCAATTTCTACTACAATAAATTCAAACCACAAGGAATGATTCCCAAAAACTTCATGAACATGGGTATACGTATGGACTAGATACGTTTTCATTCCGTTTCCGGAGTTCAAACCAAACGGGCCCTTAATGTCAATTGAGCATACTAAAGGTAAAGGAATAAACTTCAAATTTTAACTGCCTGAAGCATGCATATCAGTTATCACAGACGAAAAACAGATTGCTGAATAATCTCAATATTAGAACCGAACAAACCTCGCCTATGTGGATCGCAAAAGAAAAAGAACTTATGTGCAGCTATCCGGCAATACATCTGTATGAAAGCACCAGGCATATCACGGAGTTGTGCTAGGTTAGGGATAAGGCCTCTTATATAGGCCTCCATTTCCTGAAGAAAAGCATGTGATCAGTTCTTGGCTTGCAAACGAAGATCCTTACCACGTTGAAACAATGACACAAATGATAGATTGAAGGGCACATACACAAGTAATTGATTAATAACAAATAAAGCTAAGACCAATATTAAAATGGGATAAACATATTAAGTCTTGAACATCAGAGAATCCATACATGAGGTTGAAGAAAACCATCAGAATCTTCATCAAGCTCACTCATGTCAATTCTGGCCTGGGTAAGAGAAACCTGAATAACAAGGCAGGCATAGGTAAGCAGGGCATAGCTCTCCCGAAATGACCATACAATATTTTCTTCCTTTTTTTCAGAGAGCTTAAAAAAAACAAAGCTGGCGCTCATGCAGCATTCTCATGAACCAAATGTAACATTGAACTTTACGATAAGGTATGGTCCAGACAGAAATATAGAATACCCATATAGTGGTAAACGTTAGGAACTGTAGAACAAAGCTATTAAAAATTATATAGAGCAAAATGAACAGTTGAACTCACAGTGCGCATCACATATAGGTAGAATGGAAGTATGGCAATTCTTCCTTGCTCATCTTTCTCAAATTTCATGAAATTCGATGGACTAAAGAAACGCCTGCATTTGGGACCAATTTGTTCTGTGCAAACAGAAGCTATATGACAGAAGTCTTCATAGTTCATCTACATGACAAAAGAAGAAAAGCAAGAGTTATAAAACTTGACACCTTGATACACATACACCTAGTGTATATTTAAACTTTACACCTCCAGTTTAAATTTGACACGTAACTGAAATATAATTTATCTCTTACAAAAACACACTAAAGAAATAAAAAAACCCACACACTAAAATTTAAAACACGTGGCAGTTTTTATATTCGTAGTGTAGACATACACCTAGGGTATGTGTCTCCAGTTTAAATTTGATACGTAATTGAAATATAATCTATCTCTTACAAAAACACACTAAAGAAATGAAAAAACCCAAACACTAATATTGAAACACATGGCAGCTTTTATATTTGTAGTGTAGACATACACCTAGGGAATGTGTAGGTTTATCCATAACCAACAGCATAACAGAACTTGCCTGCCTCCAACTCTCTAACATTTATCTTCCTAGTGACTTTTATCAATAGTTGTTTAGCTACTCATTCCAAATATATTGAATCCAAAACAATACTTCTGGAAATTTTCAATCACTATTTGCAGCAACTTTTCAGTTTTGGTAAAGCACTTGATGGGTGTTTGTTAACAACGGTTGGAAACTCATGTATCGAGTTAGGGAATGGAAACCTGAGTCCTATTGTTGAAGGTATCTGAATCTAAAACCACCTAGATATCATGTTTTAATACCTCCCAAAATCAGAGGGGTTGGAGACAATCTTTGACTAATTTGTGACTAATATTAAGGTGTTGCTTTGACTGGTCAGAGAATAAGGATGAAAACAAACCAGAGAAGTAGCAGATCTAGGAAGAAGGGGCACAGAAATGGAGATGGTTGTTGAAGAGGCGGCAGAAAGACAAATTGGCAAGGATGAAGATTTCCAAATCTGCCAAATTAAGCGAGAGAAGGAACGCGAATCAACAAGGACAAAGATTTCGATTTCTGAGGCTGTTCGAGAGGAAGAAGAGGAAGTAGGCACGATGCCTGAATGTGATTGCCGGATCTGGTCAGACTGCCATGAAAGGAGGGAGATGGAGAAGGTTGTGAAGAATAAAACCTAATTTGATTATGGGAACTTTACCAAACATCAAGTCAAACTCTCAAGTATGAAACGCCAACCCAATAACTTGTAAAGCATATACCTCGTTTCAAACCCACAGGCAAAATTATACTAAACACCCCCTTACAGTAGATAGCATAATAAAACTGACAGTATGACTATGAGAAACTGTAGTTGAACCTTTTCAGCTCCAGTGGCATCATCAATCACACAATTTTCTCTTAAGCAAACCCACATAGCATCCAAATCATCAGCATTCAGCAAAAGATCTGATTGTTTCTGCATTGGTACGAAGTTATGCAGCAAGCTGTCAGACAAGAGAACATGACGGAAATAAAAATATAATATTGGAAACAGCAATAAGTCAGCTTTTCATCAGAATTCAAATTTGTCTACATAGTTTTTCAGGATGCTGAATCTTTTATGAATAACATGTACTTTAAACCAACATTAAGTGCTAACTTGCAGAATTATATAGAGTTCTGTTTTGACTCATGCACTTCTCACTACTTCGCAAATGTGCGCACTTGATGCTTCTCATAATAGGTCAGAAATTTAAAAAGATACAAAAATACAACTGATGGAGATAACGATCAGAATACCCACAAAATCAAACAAGATAAGTGAAACAAAAGGGCACGCTGACTCTCAGCAGAAAATTATTACTTATTAGCTACCAGCACAGAAAACACTCTCTGACCAAGACAGAAGACTGAATCCCTTATAAACTTCAGAAAATGGTCAGACACCTAACTGTTGGATTGATAACCTTATTATTTATACCCTTTCAAATTAAAATAGAAAACTTATTATCTATCCTAACATCCATACATTATGTCACCATATTGTAACAACAACAATGTCCCTATAGATGCAAACCCTACACTAACAAAATTGGTTCTAACAACTTCTCTAGCCCCTTTCCAATGCCTGCAAAATGCATATGTAACAATTTGCAACAAGCATCCACATAATGGCAAAGCACTTAAATTCATTTGACATTAAAAATATCAACCACCAAACCCAACGTTACATACAAAATAGAGACAATGCATCCTTATTATACCCAAAATACCAAAAGGTCACACCTCATGCTTTACTGATCCACACCCTAGGTGCATCCAGACAACTACTCACCCTTAGGGAAAGACAATGAAGACAAGACAGTATATTTAGTGGACCCAGAGCATTCGAGAGCTTGGATTTCTGAAACAAATCCACGTATGAGGGTAATGATTTAGTTCTACTTTTTGTTTCTCGTATTCATTTTTGCAATCCTTGGCTCCACGTTGGAATTCTTTTCAATCTATAAAAGGTGCACAGTTGTACAAATGCACTTTATCACTCAATGAAAATTAGAGTCTTCTCCCTGTTTTGTCTCCCTATATCATCTCTCCTTTCTCGATTTTTCTCCATGAAATCTAACAATATAATGTAAACATCCTTATGCAAATTCCAGGGATCCCAAGTTTCCAAGAATAACTATTACGAAATAAAGATTCCAAACATGAAGTAATATAACTATAATTCAGTTATCTTACCAAGCAACTAAACTGGCTCCACCAATGCAAGGTCTATTTTTCAATTTGTTTTAGGATGCAGACATGCAGTATTCATAAGTCATAAAAAAAAATTGACAATGTATAACAAGGAAAGCATGCATTAAGGAAAAGAAATGACCGATTCCACAAATTTGGCACCTTTAGAAAGCGATATTTAGCGAGCCTTTGAACTCTCTGGCTGATGGATCCTTCTTCAGGTTTCTGAGCCACACAATAACCGGAGAGTGTGAACAAATGGGCGTATCATGGAAAATTTGGACAGAAAATGCAAAATATAAATCAGATATATGACTTTTCAGAATAAAGTAATCATCAAAATAAACTCCGGCAAGTACAATATATTGCAACGTGCAAAATAAGGAAAGACTTCACTTGGTGCATGATAAGCTCATAAGCAGAAGCCATCTTAATTCTTAAGTTGCAAGCGCAAAGCTGACAAACCTTTTTATAAAAACTCGGTATTGCACCAGCATCGGCACTCTTTTGTTGCTTGTCCTTAAATATATCAAGCAAAATCCTCTTGGTTTCCAGCTCTGCAAACAAAGGGAGAAAAAAATACATTGGCAGTTGGTAGCCAAATTATGCATAAGACATAAAAAAGAACAATGCAACAAGAAAACAAAGAGAAAAAAAACCGAGTCAAGTCAAGTGTACACGAAACTCCTGAAACAGGCTTTGATTCATATATCATTGTAGCAAAACTTCTCCCACTTTCTTCCAATAAGCTCAAATAATGATAGTTCTCAATTCTTTTCAATGTTCGTCATTTCAATTCACTTGATTAGCATCATAGGAACCAGAACAAGATTTATTTACAATGTAAGCAGCTCAATTTTCTGTTAAACACGACTCTCCAATTATTCCCAACAACACACATCAAATAGAGGAAACCCTAACTGCAAAACACGATCTCAAGATTCTTAAACTAGAAAAATGGGGGAGGGAAAGGGGAAATAGGAATGCAAGCAACAACTTATCAATAACTTATTCAGAAGGATTTCATCCCAACAGAACAAAAGAAAAATCAGACAAAAAATTATTTAAAAAATCGATAACTGAAATGAAAAAATGGGAAGGATTGAGACCCATGAGAGCTTCGGAGCCGAGGCCGGCACCGGTACCAATGTAGCGGCGGAGGTTACGAACCCATAACATCTTAGAAGCAGGTGGGATCTTCCTCTCGTTTGGCTCGCCATCGCTGGATCCACCACCGTACATGTTCGGATCGCAGTGGGAGTCTCGAATAAATACCAAGACAAGTCTGGATTGTGGGATAACAAAAGAACCCCTCTTCCCCCTTTCAGTGAGCTCTTGTGTATTGTGTGATCTGATGAGGTTTTCTTTTTCTGGGTTTTCTCGTTACATCGGTCTCCTCACCGGCGCACCCTACTTTGCTACTTCCATGTCTCGTTCAGCAAAGAAATTGCAGAAAATAACCCTTATCCTTTTTCCGAATTATTATACAAACGCTCCTTTTAAAAAAATTCAACAATCCATCCATAATTTATATTTTATTTGCAAAATACTACCCAAAACCTATTTTTCTAAATCACCCATTAGATTGTTTGGTACATTTGGAGCAACTTAGTGATAGTTGTAATAAATTTTGTTACAACTAATGTAATTATTATTAATACTACATTATATATTTTTATTATGATTTTCACCATAATTAATTCTATGAATTACTTTTGGATGAATAAAATTATAAATTTAAGTGATCTCTTTAAAACTTTTAAGCAATAGGTCGGTTATAAATTATAATTATATGTATTGACTGTAAAGGCATACTTACATGTAATTTTCACCACAATTAATTATATTTTTGTAAGGAACTACCATCCTTGAAATTGTCGTATTTCCAACAATTTTATAAATGGGTCAGATAAAAAAGAGAATACACCGATTCTCATATGCAAAATTTAATTAATTGGTATGCACAAAAACATTACAAATTCTAACTGAATAAAAACTTAAATAGTTTTGCACATAAAGATAATATATAAGTATATTGGGAAATTCCGGATGGTGCCCTTGTGTTTTAATATTTTTCCGGAAAATGCCCAATTCAAATTAAATTCAACTAAAATAAAAAAAATTTAATGAGAAAAAAAAACTTCTTAAAAAAAAGATAGAAGAGGATAAATATTTTGCACATAAGTTTTGTTAAAAAAATTATTTTAAGTTGACATCCCTTTACAATTTACATGAAATTGGGCATTTTCCGAAAAATATTAAAACACAAGGGTATCATCCGAACTAAAAAAATAATTGGGCAAAATCCGAAAAATTCCAAACCACGGGGGTACCATCCGAAATTTCCCAAATATATTTGTGGACTTGTGTGTATCACGGGGGCCTATTCTCCTAGTGTCCAATAAGATTATGTTGTTTTTCCTTCACATCATCTTAATTTTACCATCCTTAATGAGATATCTAACTTGTGACATTATAAATTTACTATTTTTTTCCATTTAGGTGCGCATGTAGTATTGTATCACCTTAGATTTTGACTAATTATCACCTTAAAATTAGAATCGAATGTGATATTTATAAAAATAAACTTCAATGTTAGTCGATAGTTGTTTTTGCGTATAAATATGAATAATATAATGTTGTTTTCTCACGTCACCTTAATTTTACCGTCATAAATGAGATATGTAACTCGTGACATTATAAAATTACTATAAACGGTTGTAGAAAATATTTTTATTTCCGTTTAGATATACAAATGGTTTTGTAGCTTGTAGCACCTTAGATACTAATTAATACCTTATAATTAGTACCATGTGATATATATATATATATATATATATATATATATATATATATAATAAACTTATATTTTTTTTAAACTTATAACATCACTTCAGTTATAACCTACTTTTTGTCCGGTCGATAAAGTTTATCTACTTTAAGAGAACGGTTTCGTGTAAAAGTGGAAACGGTATTGTTATTTTTTCAACGTTCCACCTTATATTCACCGTTAGGAATGAGATAGTGTAAGTTGTTGTAGACAGTTGTAGTAAAAAAAATCTATTTAGGTTAAAAATAGTCGGTCAATATACAATGATTTCCATCTTCAGAAATGAGATCATTTGGACGATCGTAATAGAAAATACATTAATGGTTAGGCATTGAAACAATAGGTAGGTTTACATTGATTTTCAGCGCGCTGTAATTGAGAACTTGTAACGTATGATATATATTTTTTTTGATAAACAAACCAATTCCATTACTTCACCACATCAGCGTTAATCGCTTTACATAACTCCTCAGGAAGGAGAGAACCATAATTAAAACTTAAAACAACACTAGGACAATAACTAGCCGGTTACCCACCCTTCTCACCCAAGACCAAGAACATAGTTCGAACCCCGACTCCTTATGTAGTAACAGGTTGAACATCCGACTCAGAGGACCTCTGCCCACGTTCCCCGACGTCAATTTCCTCACCACGGTTTCAGCATCCATTTCGAAGACGACCTTCTTCCAACCTCTCTGAACCGCTATGGAAGCCGTCCAGAGTAAAGCTGAGCATTCCGCCATCTTCACTGAATAAGATCCCTGCAGAGTGTTCGACATAACACACAACACCCTACCCGAACAATTCCTTGCAATAACTCCAATACCCACTTTACCCGAACAAGACCAAGATGCATCGCAATTTAGTTTTATCACCCCGGTCGAAGGAAGCAACCACTATCCTTGTGAAGCCAGCGCAACAAACCCTTGAACCATGTTAGACCTCTCCACCCCTAGATCATTCAATAGCACCTCCGCCTCCTTAACCACCTTCTTTGCCTCAGTTACCAGCCCTTCAAATATCCTTGGTTCCGCGCCCGCCAAATGCACCACGTAAGACACATCCAAAACTGAAGTTCATCCTTCGTGGCCGAGTTGCTCACCAACTCAAACCATTCCAAAACCGATCCAGCCTTTAATGCCAAATTTTGCACCAGACTACACATTTTTCCAAATGATCCAAGACCATGGACATAGCACAAGAGTGTGTAACGGGTCTTCAATCCGCCCACAACGATCACACCATGGCTCACAAATAAATTCCTCGTGGATAGAGGGCAACTTTACTAGGCAGTACATTACCACAAGCCCTCCAAACAAAATTACTCACCACCGGTGGAACCTTGGTCTTCCATAGCTTCTTCCACACATTATCAGTTGACAAAATTGAAGACTTTCCACCCATGCTGATGCGGGGATTAGCCGCGAGGGTTTCTCGATCTTTCAACATCAATGACGTTGGAAAAAGAGAGCCGAGAGACCGTCAGGACCCGGTTATTTAGTAGGATGCATCTCGAATAATGCGGCATTCACCTCAATCATAGAACAAGGACGTAACATCTCCATATTATCATCCACACTCACTTTGTCGTAGAAAATCATTTCCTGAGGTAGCTCTCTAATTGTTTCGGCCTTGAACAGCTCCTGGAAATAACGACACGTCACACTTGTCTTACCTCCCGTTGATCTCCAAGACAGACCATTATCATCTACGAGCTTTATGATTCTATTCCGCTTCATTCCGCCACTTGCTTTTCTATGGAAAAAGCCGTATTCCGATCCCCCCCCATTTAAACTCGTTTGCTTTTGCTCGTTGAAACCATAATAATTCTTCCTCCTTCATAAGCTTCTCTTCCCGCCTCTCAAGAACCCTTCGTTTATCGATGGTTGTATCATCTAATGTAACCTTCTGTATGTTACCCAACTCTCTCCTCACCTCCCTCAATCCATGACCTATATGCCCAAACGCCTTCCGACTCCAATCCTTGAGATCCAACCTACATCTTTCAAGTTTACCTTCCACTCCCTTTTGCGCGTATGTACTCCCAGGATTGCACCATGCGTTCATCACAACCGTCCTGCACTCCTCATTCTCAGCCCATAAAGCCTCAAATTTGAAAGGTTTTTTCCCCTCTTCTGACCTCTTCCTGATTGTCTGCCGCGTTACACCTTATAAGAAGTGGAACATGATCTGAAAACGCTTTAGGAAGGTGTAACAGTTTCGCGTATGGGAACATGTTTTGCCAATCCGAGTTTGCAAGAGCCAAATCAAGTCTTTTCTTAATCAAGTTATCATTTCCTTGGCCGTTATCCCATGTGAACTTCGCACCTTCAAAAGTGTAGTCAGTCAACCCACAAAAATCCAAAGTGTCCCTAAAATCATTTATCAGATTAAAATTTGGATGCCTCCCCCCAACCTTGTCAGTTGGGTTGATAATCAAGTTGTAGTCTCCCATTGACAACCATGGTTCCTTGACTTCCTCCCTGATTCTTTTGAGTAGCTCACAGTTTGTCTTTTTTAGCTAGATTTTGGCCAGCCATAAACCCCCGTAAATATCCACCCATCCACCAAAACATCAATATGATGTTGAGTATAAGACTGTACTTGAACATCAGCCCGATTATTCCACAGCAAGCACAAACCTCTCACCGATCCCAGGCTATCCACAACAAAACACCCATCAAACTTTAGTTGAATTTGAATCCTCTCCATACGTTGTTTGTTGCTCTTTTGTCTCACTCAAGAAGAGGAGATCAAGCTCTCTGTCCCTAACTAGCTTAACTAGTTTTGCAACTGCCGGGCCTTTGCCCAATCCCCGGCAGTTGAAACTAATGATATTCATGGTTCTCGGCAAGAGAGCGCCTCTTCCTCCCTTGTTGATCCTTCAACGGTTGAAGTAGTCTTGCTTCTTTTCACAATTATATCTGCCTTCTCAGTGCTTGCATCCTCAATGGCCTCAAAAATTTTCTTTGGATCTTGTTTTTCAGACCATTATCTTCACTCATTTGCATATCATCACGTATAACCCGTTTCCATTTCTTCATGGATTGATCCATTTTTGCTCGTGTGGCTTTTCCGTCTCCCGTTTTCCCTTCAGCATTATTGGTTCCATTAACAGCCTTTCCTTTTCGTTTCTCACTCATGCTCTCATTCGGTGTCTCGTTAAGATCAACTCCTCTAAACAATCTTGCCGCATAGTCCTCCTCCCCTACTAGAAGTGCAATTTCCTCCCCCTCCCCTACTTGTAATGCCTCCATCAGAACCTTGTCAGTCCTAGTCTTGACCATACGTTCCTCACTTCTTTCGGCTCCTGAAGTCCTATCTCCTTTCGCATTCCCACTCTGTGCCCCAACACTTCCCTCTAATGGTTGCCTCCTGTAACACCCCAAATCCGCGGGACTCGGGGTGCTACGGGCGAGACCTCACAATGGGTCCCGACCCTTAGCCTGACAACAATTTCACCGGACCTTCCAACAAGGCACAAATAAAGGCAAAACTCGAAAACGTTTATAATGTATGCGAGACAGTGAAAGGTAAGAATACAACGTGGAAACTCAGCCGAGTCCTCAAAACAACATAACCTGAAACGAAGTCTAAACGTACGACAACATCCATGAACAACAAAATGAAACATGACTCAAAAACGTCCCCGTCCTATAATGTACGGAGACCCCGGCTGTCCACTCCTCCACCTCACTCGGAGGCATCCCTAACCTGCAAGTCATCTACACAAACGGTTTTAAACCGTTAGCTCATATTCTAGGCATTAGAAAAGCGGTGAAGGCACAAACACATACATAACACAAAACATAAAACACACAATCCGGTTTATTATCTTTTAATTATTAAGTCGTATCCCGTACTAATTCAACTTCAGTTTGTGACACGAGACCACCGTGGTCTCGCCTCGGTCCCTTACCGGCAAGGAATGGTACGGATGCACCCGACCGTATACCCGCAGGACTCGTCGCCGAGAACCTCCTAGACCTCCCCCGGGCTAGGCAGCTGATGTCACCGCCTGTTATCATACACTTGGGCCAACATATATATATATATATATATATATAAGAACATGCTAATTCGAGTTTAATTAGGGAATTTGTATAAAAACTGTACATATTCAATGGTTTATATGTGACATTTTGATAGAATCAAAATTAGTACATGGTACCACTTTGCTTCCAAAAAAGGTTTCTCCATCTCATGGAATTTGCATAAACAGGGATATTGTTTGTGGAGCAATGGGGGGAAGAAGAAACAACGTTGGGGGTCCTAATTACCGGTTTCAATGTTATCTTTTAATTATTAAGTCGTATCCCGTACTAATTCAACTTCAGTTTGTGACACGAGACCACCGTGATCTCGCCTCGGTCCCTTACCGGCAAGGAATGGTACGGACGTACCCGACCGTATACCCGCCGGATTCGTCGCCGAGAACCTCCTAGACCTCCCCCGGGCTAGGCAGCTGATGTCACCGCCCGTTATCATACACTTGGACCAACATATATATATATAAGGTCGGTGGTCCTAATTACCGGTTTCAATGTTATACAAGAACATAACCACACACCACCAAACACACAACAATGCTAATACATAAAATACGAGCTAAGTAAGTCCGGAGACTTACCTCGTCACCAAACCCAAGTCACCACACTCTTGCTTCCTTAAGGAGGAAGCCCACAACCTGCTCACAAGAGATATGCATATCAATACATACTCACTCTCAAGAAGTCTTAGACTTCACTCTTAGTGATCTATGCAAGATCACCTAACCCTCAAACTAGGAATGCATCCTAGGTCCCAAGTACTCACCACACTCTCTCCACACATGAAACAACCCACAACAGTTCATAATTCCACAACATATTAATCCTCAACCAAGGAGGCACAAGCTAGCCTAGAAGATCCATCATGCTCACATGCCCATATCCAACAATTCCATCGAGCCTTAAGGGCTCCTAAGTTCACAACCACTAAGTGGCATTCTCAAACTACTATAGGCCATCCTAAGCATGCTACTACATGATTCAACACAAATCTAAGGAAGGAACGAGGAGTGAAGGAGAGGAGGGACCTACTGTTGCCGAAATCGCAGCCACGGAGTCAAGCTGGCGCCCCCTGCTGACACAGGAGCCGTCCCCGCGGAACTAGGAGCCGCACCCGCGGAGGACTGTGTCGCCTGCCAGGAGCCGCCCCCGCGGTTTTGCCGAGCCACGCCCGCGCCGGAGCCTAGCCGCACCCGCGGCCGTCCGCCGCCGCACCCACGGCTTGTCACGCCACACCCGCGGCCGTCCGTTGCCGCTCCCGCGCCCGTCCGCTCCCGCGGCTGTGCTGAGCCACCCTCGCGGGTTCTGCGCAGAACGTCGTCTTCGACTTGAATCCTTTACTCCAAAGTCCTTCTTCTCTTGCTGGATCTTCTCCAAACACCCACCACGGGTCTTAGGCACCTCTCCTTGACCTAAACGAGCTAAGAACCTAGACATGCACAAGGGTTGAGCAAAAACCTCTCCAAGCTTCATCCATGGCCATGGATGAAGGAGGAAGGAAGAAGAAAGGAAAGAGCAGCAAGGAAGAGAGGGAAGGGAGAGGGAGAGCTTACCAACAGCTGAGATCATCTTCTGCAGTCCACCACATATCCTCAGCACCAAGGGAGAAGAGAAGAGAGCAAAGAGAGGAAAAGAGTTGAGTGAGGAAGAGTGAAAGAGAAAAGTGATGTGAGAGAGGAGCCAAAGAGGAGAGAGAGAGGGACAAGGCTGCAAAGTAGGTGTGGGGATCAAGGGGTCAGCTGACCTCTTGTCCCTCACACGGACCGAGGGGTCGGAAATGACTCCTTGACATTTTTAACCCGGAACGAAGGGTCGGAACGCGGAAAAAGAGGAAAAACGACGAGTCGGCTCGGGATTTTTCTTATGAATAAATCCCGGCTCTCGGCATCTCGGGATTACGGGATAACTACAAGGTGCTCTAAGTCCGGAATAAAATTAATAAAATTCCGGGCTTTACAACTAACCCCCCTAAAAACAAGTTTCGTCCTGAAACTTGCTAAACTCAACACTCTGCAACCAACCCGTCTCGTAACCCCGTGGAACTCATAAAACGTACACTACCGGCTCTAATCCAAGTCTACGGATTGCATCACATCAAGACCTCGCAAGGTACTCATAAATCATACAAAAATCACATAACAAATAAAGCAAACAAGGAAGGTCTCGGAGCTAACCCGACGACCCCATCGATGTCACTGTGTCTGTATAAAACTCGGGATAGTTCCTCCGGATACTATCCTCCGTCTCCCATGTAGCCTCATCGGCTCCTCGCCTCGACCACTGAATCTTCAGCATCGGTATCTCCTTTCATCGAAGGCGTCTCGTACTCCTCTCTAAGACTGCTATCGGGTGCTCTGCAAAAGTGTGGTCCGGCTCAACCACTAGGTCCTCGTAACTGACGATGTGCCTCGTGCCAATCCATTCTCTCAACTCCTGATTCGACTATGCCCAAATACGACATCTCTGGCGTCTCAATAGCCCATCTGCTCCGGTGATAAACTGTGGTGTCTCTCCTCGGGACACCCTGTCCCGGATCCTCCTCAAAATGGGAGATCCCTCCTACTTCTGTAGGGTCTCACCGGACAGGTCAGGTAATACCTCTAACTCGGACATCCGACAGTCCGTATCCGGGAACCGGATATCCAACTTATCTCCATCAGATCCTTCTGTAACTGTTACTGAACCGTGAGCCGAGCTATCGCCTCCTCTCGAGGTGTCCTCCTACTCAAAGCATCGGCAACCACGTTCGCCTTCCCGGGATGGTATAAAATCTCCAATTCAAAGTCCTTAATCAGCTCCAACCATCAGATCTCCCGGGCATGAAACACTGCCTCTAGCTCAAGATCATGGGTAGGGTAATTCTCCTCGTACGGCTTCAGATGCCGAAAAGCGTACGCAATAACCCTACTCCTCTGCATCAAACGCACTCCAATCCTAGCTTGGAGGCGTCGTTATACACTACAGAAACCTCCACGCCCTCAGGCTGGCTAAAACAGGAGCGGAGGTTAACCTCCTCTTCAGCTCCTCGAAGCTGTGCTGACAAGGCTCGGACCAAACGAACCTGGTAGACTTCCTTCTCGGAGACTCAACTTCCTTCTTGGGTCTTCCTCACTGCAACACTTCCATTATGTTTCTTCTTTTCTTGTCTCTAACAAAAAAGATCGAACTTTCAATTTACACCGTCGGCTTGGTTCTTGTCCAACCAACCTTTGATGTTACGTTTCCTCCATTCTTGTTGTAGTTTCTAAGTAACGAAGGAAATCCTTTGCTTCAAACTACTTCTACTAACGGGACACGTATGCTATAACTTTCACCTTGTCTCTCCATACTCAGTCAAGACCATGTTTTGAAGAACCACTTGTATACTTCAAACCGATCATACCTCGAGGCAATTTCAAACAGTTGCAACTATGAATCTCCTCTTATCTCTCCACAACTCCATTGTCCATTTTCTTCCTACCCAATACTTCATCGTCCTCCGGAGTAGGTTAGCCATCGGTGGGGTTACATGGGGAACCTCCCCACAAATCCGGTAATGATCGGCACATCCAAGAAACTTGTAACTTCAATCACGTCCTTCGGGGGTTGTCATCCCGAGACCACTGGTCATACAACTCCTTTCTTCTTCGAGAGTAGACCAAAATGTCTTAATCGGGGCATTAGTAAGCCCATATGGAACCACTACGACTCGTAGTGACCATGGTTTTTCTAGATTTCCATGTTGGCACTATCCCAGTCTCAACTTCTCAATTGGCGACAATCAAGCCTTAACTCGCTTTTGGAAGAGATCACCGACCCTTGCCGCCGGTCGAGTAGGTCATCTATACGTGGTAAGGGGGGGGGGGGTACTTGCTTTGGATAGTGACTCTTTCAACTTCCGCTAGTCCAAGCATAGCTTCCAAGATCCATCCTACTTCTTGACGAAGGGGACTGGTGCATCTCAAGGGGAAACGCTCGGGCGTTTGAAACCCCTTTAGGCTAACTCCTCGAGCTGCTTCTTCAGCTCCAGCATCTCGATCGGCGCCATGCGGTATGGAGCCTTGAAGGTCAGCCTCGTGCCGAGCTCCAACTCAAAAGCAAAACAATGCTCCTCTGCGGCGGTAGCCCGGGTGGCTCCCCGAAAACGTCCTCGAACTTGCCTGCCACATGAATCTCCTCCAACGACGGTCTCGTCTCCTCCTTCATGGTATAACACCAGAAGGCCTCGCATCCCTGCCCGATAAGTCTAGCGATTCGGACTGCGCTAATGACTGTATTGGTCTTCCCGAGGTCCCAACCTCGGAAAATCCCTTCGTGCTCGCCTCCGTGATAAACGTCACGGTCCTCCGGCTGATGTCTAACACGGCTCGATGGACGTCCATCCAATCTATCCCAAGGATGACTTCTTCATGCACTAAGTGCATGACAAGAAGTCGGCCAACCACTCTCGGTTTCCCAAATGAATGGGACAACCGCGTACCTCTCGGGTACCCCTAACCCTACCTCTCGGGTACCCCTAACCCTGACCTGCTACTCCGGCCCCTGAACCAGCTGGTCCCCTCTGCCTCTTGTCCGGTCCCCCGGACTGTACTGCCCTCCTAGACCCAGGGTGGTCTCTCTCATAGGCCGAAGCCCGGTCCTGGTACTCCGCCAGTGAGGCACAACGAAATCCCGCAAGGTAAGCACGGGTGGACTCCCTCAGTCTCTTGGAAAAGAGATAGACATGATGGTCCGCTGGAGGTGCGGCGGGTCCCACCAAGGCTAACTCCGCCCGAAATCGTCTAATCGCCTCAATGACTGGGACATCCTCGAATCCTGCCTCCAGGAAATCCTGGACTCTGTCACTCCTCAGTGAAGCTGGGCAAAAGGTCTCCCTAACGAGGCTCAGTAGCTGATCCATCTTGGTCACACCGCCTCTAACTGTCCTCCACCAATACTGGGCCTGCTCTCGGAACAGGGTCTGGACTATCTCAACCTGCCTCTCCTCTGGGCAACGGATCGCCTCTAAAGCTGACTATACGTGCCCAATCCAGTGCTCCACCTCTAACCCTACCTTCCCGTCGAAGTATGGTACATGCTACTGGTTGAAAGCCTTCAACCAGGAATCAGGTCTCGGGGACCTCAGATCGTCTCTCACCCTAGTAACCTCCACAATTGGCTCGGGTGCAACCACTGCCGGTGCAACTATCTCTGGTGCAGCCCGAATCTGGGTCACCTTCTGTGTGACCTCGGCCGATCTAGCAGGTGCAGGTGCCGGCACCGATGGTGCGGGAGGTGGTGCTCCAGTCCTAAACGCCTTCTCAACCCGTCGTACATAATCCTCAAACACCGTAGCTTCTACCGACGCTCCCCCGGTCCTGACAGATGGAGATCCCTGCGCCTCGGACCTCCCCACGGTCCTATCCCTAGCCTCGGGAACGACGCTCTCCGCGACCTCCTCTACTTGGGCCTCTGCTGTTGGTGCACCCACAACTGGTGGGTCCGCAATGGGATGCGTCCCCGACCTCTACCTCTCGTACTTGGAGGTCTTCCTACTCGTCCCCGCCCTCTTGGGGCGGTAGGGGGAAGTGGTGGTCTACCCCTGGCGGGTCCCACATAAGCGGTAGCTCTCGTACGTGCCATCTGATTTCGTATGACGTTTACTTAAGTATAAATGTGTAGGTACTACTTATAAATCCGGTATAATAAACTTCTAAAAGCATAAAGGTAACATGATCATAATACACATCCAAGGCATGCAAGCCCAAACATCCTAAGGTCGCATACATAGCTAGGTACATACAATATCCACAAACATCCTAAGGTCATATATATATAACTATATATACCTATTTCTAATCCAGAGATCTATGTCGCCGAGGTTTGCTGAAGGAGTGGTGGTCCCGTACACTCTAACCCAAACCCGACTCGTGCACATGATTTTGAAAACGAAAGGTCAGAACCCGTGGGGGTTCTGTTTTATACCTCATTCGGCCTTTAAAATATTGCGAGTGCCATTGTTGTCAACCTAGGGCTCTGATACCACTTTTGTAACACCCCAAATCCGCGAGACTCGGGGTGCTAAGGGTCGGGACCCATTGTGATGTCTCGCCCGTAGCACCCCGAGTCCCGCGGATTTGGGGTGGAACAACACCTCCCTTTTAAGTTTTTGATAGACGGAGCACGTAAATCCTATCCATACTCATTTCGAAATTCCTTTGCCTCCTCATCGTTACAATCACTATCGACATGACCAATCCTTCCACACACATAGCAGAAATTGGGAAGCCTTTCATATTGCATTGGTACCCAAAGTTTCGGTCCTGCAATCGTCATAAGGAAGCCTCTCCTCAACGGTTTAGTGATGTCTAACATCACTCTGATCCAAAGGAAACAACTAGCTGGTTCAAAACTATCTTCATATGTGTTTATATACCCTCCTAGAATATCTCCAACTTCCCTAGCCATCGATGTTGTTGCAGATCCGAAAGGGAGATCCAAGATCCTAACCCAAAAAGGCATGCAATTGAATGCCATCTTAGAGGGTTGTTCGTTCCCTAGGTCTTTTAGGACTAGTAACGACTTGTCGAAAGACCATGGCCCTCCGTTCATGACTGAAGACTTATCTTCTTCTGTGTCGAACTGGAAAATAAAGAGATTGTGTTGCATCTATCTGAAGTTGAATCCTTTTTGCAATCTCCATGCTCCCTTCATCGTAGATCTTAGTCCATACGAGTTGAATGGTTTGTTCGTTAAGACCTTTCCGATAAGGACCTTCTTCGCTGATTCTGAACACCTCTCATCTTCCTTTGGTTGCAAAATCAGACATTCCTCATCCGTTAAATGGATTTGGTATTTGTTCTTCGGTTGATGATCCATCGCTTACTGTCGAAATCCACACTACTGGTGGCGGTTACCTAGCCCCCACGTGCACGCCGGAGGAAAAGCCTATAAAAATTGCAGAATGATCACTTCGGGATCGCGCCACCGTTTTTTGCGCTTCTAGGGTTTACTTTGAATTATCATGTAACGTATGATATTTAAAAACCACTAGAATCTGTGTGAACTACAAATAAGCACGAGATGGTTAGGAATAAGAGCCAATATTAAATGAAACTAAATTAATTTTTGCGTGTAAAAGATGAATAATATATATACTATTATTTTTTCTACACATCACCTTTTTTATACAATTAGAAATGAGACCCGTAACTTGTGATATTATAAAATTACTATGGATGGTTGTAGAAATCCCCCATTTAGGTATGCAAACAGTCTTTTAGTTTATAGCACCTTGAATTTAAACTAATCAACACCTTATAATTAATATACAATTAGTACTGTGTGTGATATGCATTAAAAAATATAGTTTTAGATTATAACATCACTTAAGTTACATCTAATTTTTCTCCGGTTGGTAAAGTTTATCATCTTTAATCAGTCCGGATCTTCTACAATTTAACATGTAAGTTTTATTGTACATCCAATCACATTATGCCACGTGTACATTAATTATATTAATTAACTTTATGTAAAAACAATAAATATATTATTAATAAATTAAAAAGAAAATCAAACAGTTCATTTCTCTCTCCCATTACAGTTCATTTCTTTTTCGTTCCGTTCCATTTCAATTGTCACAACACCCCCCAGAAACTTGATCGATGACGATACGAGTTCTATTTTTTGCTTTGTATTCATTTAGTTGGGGGATTCAATTAATCATGACCCAAAACAGTATATTCCTCCATGTACCCTTCCTTGTAAGATTATTTGCCGTGTTGCTGACATTCAATTAGTGGTAGGCAAACTCATTTTTCTCTCGTGCTACAATATTAGCTTAGAGGTTCAATTTTTGGTAATCTTTTGTGTATTTGATCCAAAATTTACCAGGCTGAGCATGATAATGATGAATGATATGCACAAATCACCTTGCTTGATGAGTTAAATGTAGAATTTTGACTCTTTGTCTTTGGGATTTATTTAGGGCTCAATTGAATTGTCGTATAAAAGGAGAAATTTGTGGATTTTGATCATTTTGGTTGTGTTGATTCAGCAAATTAGGCCGTCAAGTCCTGATCCACCTATGCCCGAGGTTGAAAGGCCAAATTTTAATTCCCTCGGTGAAATTCTAACAGCTTCAGACACCGACATCCATGGAGTGTTCTCGGTGCTCCGAAAGCATGCCAATGATGTTTACCTCAGCTGGTAATCATAATTATCAAAGACAATCTTTCTAGATCAATGTATATGATGATTATGATTACCGGACGAGGCATTCAATGGAAACTTGAAAGCAAGCCAATGAATGTTTATCTCAGCTCGTATTTCAGCTTCAACGTGAATTGATAAAAAAATTCAAGAAAATTGACCAAAACACAAGCAAGAGAGAACATCGGAAAGTTAGCGGGGCTTGTTCACCATTATCGACAAATTTTTTGTTCTTTTACAATTGAAATGGGGAGAGGAATGAATTGTTTTATTTCCTTTTTAATTTATTAATAATATATTTGTTGTTTTTCATTAAATTTAATTGACATAATTAGTTGTACACGTGGCATAATGTGAGTGGAGTTCCATTAAAACTTACAGGCTAAATTGTAGAGGATCCGGACTAATCTTTAATAGGGCAATAACGCCATGTAGTGGTTTTTGCGTGAAATAGACGAGTAAGATATTGTTATTTTTTCTTCACTCCATCTTATTTTCACCATCAGAAATGAGATATTGTAACTTGTGACACTATAAAATTGTTGTAGACAGTTATAGTAGAAAATATCTTTTTTGTTCAGTATGCAAACAATTGGTCAATTTGCGGTGATTTTCATCGCCATAAATGTGATCACGTAATTTATGACATCATAAAATTGCTATAGACAATTGTTATTGAAAATACTTTTTTTTCATTTAAGGTATTCAAATCGTCGGTCGATTCACATTGTTTTCCATCGTCATAAATTAAATTTTGTAACTTATAATATTAAAAATACACTATAGATGGTCACATTAGAAAAACATTTTTTTCCTATTTAGATATGTAATGGTAGGTCAACTTGTATTGAATCAATGCAACTTAAATTAATTATGTAACATTTATTTTTTTATTAAGATATGTAATGGTCGGTCAACTTGTATTGAATCGATGCAACTTAAATTAATTACTTACATATTGTGAATATATTTTCTAATCAAACTTAAAAACAAAGAATTCTCAAAAATGTACTATGATGAATCATATTATAGACTAAGGTCGGTTCGTTCGAATACTTTCTTTTTCTGGATTTTCTCGTTTTATCCGTTCACATGCATCACACTCCGCACCGGCTCACCCTACTTGGCTACTTCCGTGACTCGTTCAGCAAAGAAATTGCAGAAAACAATCCTTACCCTTTTCCAAATTTTTACACAAACACTCCTTGTTAAAAAAATTCAATAGTCCATCCACAATTTATATTTTATTTGCAAAATACTACCCAAAACCTATTTTTCTGAGTTACCCATTAGATTGTTTGGTAAATTTGGAGCAACTTTATATCCATGGATAGATATTGTACTCATATTAACATAATTTAGTGATAGTTGCAATAGATTTTGTTACAATTAATGCAATTACTATTAATCCTAAATTGTATTTTTCTTACTATGATTTTCACCACAATTAATTCTATTAATTATAAATTTTCTTTTGGATAAATAAATTACAAATTTAATGATCTCTTTAAGCTTTTAAGCAATAGGTCGGTTATAAACTATAATTACATGTATTGTCCGTAAAGGCATACTTACATGTAATTTTGTATCACCTGCTATTTTTGTAATGAACAACCACCCTTGAAATTGTTGTACTTCCGACAATTTTTATAAAGGGGTCAAATAAATAAGAGAATACACTGATTTTCATATGTAAAATTTAATTAATAATATGCACAAAAATATTACAAATTTTAACTAAATAAAAACTTAAATAGCTTTGCTAAATAAATAATATATAAATATATTTGTGGACTTGTGCGTATCACATGCCTATTCTTCTAGAGTCCAATAAGACTATGATATTTTTCCTTCACGTCATCTTAATTTTAACGTCTTTAATGAGATATCTAACTTGTGATGTTATAAATTTACTAATATTTTCCATTTAGGTGTGCACGTAGTATTTTAGTTTGTATCACTAGATTTTGACTAATTATTACCTTAAAAGTAGAACCGAATGTGATTTTTATAAAAATAAACTTATATTTTAGTCGATAGTTGTTTTTGCGTGTAAAATATGAATAATATAATGTTGTTATTTCTTCAGGTCACCTTAATTTTACCATCAGAAATGAGATCTGTAACTCGTGACATTATAAAATTACTATAAACGGTTGTAGAAATTTATTTATTTATATTTCCGTTTAGATATACAAATGGTTTTGTAGCTTGTAGCACCTTAGATATATATATAGAGAGAGAGATAGGATCATGTAGGAACCTCTCTTAGAGTAAGGAGTAGGGACTCTTAATATCCGTTAGATTGATTTAGATGGACGTTCGTGATTAACCTAAATAAATGGTAATTTATTGATAGAATTAATTAAGATTATTGACTTCATATAATAGAGTTTAAAAGTTGACAAATAAAGTTATCAAATTAAATTAAAAGCATTGACTTCCTATAATTTTGACTTAATAATTTAACCACTTTTAATTATAATCAAGGTATTTAACGACATTTAATTTTAAATTAGGTATTTTAACGACCTATAACTTTAACATAGTAATTTAACCACCTATAATCATAAACTAGACATTTAACAACATATAATTTTAAACTAGGTATTTTAACGACCTATAATTTTAACATAGTAATTTAACCATCAATAATTATAACATAGACATTTATCGACCTATATATTTATACTATGTATTGTAACGACATACAACTTTAACATAGTAATTTAACCACCAATAAATATAACTTAGACATTTAACGACATATAATTTTAAACTAGGTAGTTTAACGACCTATAATTTTAACATTGTAATTTAACCACCTATAATTATAACGTGGACATTTAACGACCTATACATGTAAAATACGTATGTTAACGTCCTATAATTTTAACGTAGTAAATTAACCACCTATAATTATAACTATACAATTTAACGACATATAATTTTAAACTAGGTATTTTAACGACCTATAAATTAAAATACGTATTTTAACGACATATAATTTTAACATAGTAAATTAACCGCCTATAATTATAACCTATACAATTTAACGACCTATAATTTTAAACTAGGTATTTTAACGACTTATAAATTTAAAATATGTCTTCACAGAGAGAGCCTAATAATTGAAAAAAATCGTGAACATATAGTCCAACATTAATTTATTTTAATGGATATTATTAACTCCTAAAATAAAATATAATCTTTCCATAAATTAAAATATATTAAAGGCTTATCAATATCCTATGAACAATCCTATGAAATCCTCCTTTAATAGCTTATTGTAGTCCTTCAATCACAGACGTTCATTGTTTTATCTAACGGCTATAAAGATTCCCTACTCCCTACTCTAAGAAGTGTTCCTACCGGATCCTGACCCTATATATATATATATATATAAATAATAAACTTGTAACATCATTTCAATTACAACCTACTTTTTGTCCGGTCGATAAAGTTTATCTACTTTAAGAGAATAGTTCCGTGTAAAAGCGGAAATGGTATTGTCATTTTTTTTCTCCGTGTCACCTTATCTTCACCGTTAGGAATGAGACAATGTAACCCGTGACATTGTAAAATTGTTGTAGACACGTGTAATAAAAAAAATTAATTTTCTATTTAGTTTGCAAATAGTCGGTCAATATACAATGATTTCCATCTTCATAAATGAGATCATGTGGACGATCGTAATAAAAAATACATTAATGTTTAGGCATTGAAACAATATGTAGGTTTACATTGATTTTCACCACTAGAATTGAGAACTTATAACGTATGATATTAAAAAAAAAAACACTAGAATGTGTGTGGACTTCAAGTAAGCACGAGATGATGAGGAATAAGAGCCAATATTTATGAAACTAAATTTATGTTTGCATGTAAAAGATGAATAATATATATTTATATATACTTTTTTTTTTCTTCTTCACATCACCATTTTATACTGCTAGAAATGAGACTCGTAACTTGTGATATTATAAAGTTACTATAGATCGTTTTAGAAATCCCCCATTTAGATATGCAAATAGTATTTTAGTTTGTAGCACCTTCGATTTAAACTAATCAATACCTTATAATTAATATATAATTAGTACCGTGTGTGATATGCATTAAAAAAATATTTTTAGATTATAACATCACTTAAGTTACATTTAATTTTTGTTCGGTTGGTAAAGTTTATCATCTTTAATAGGGCAGTAACGCCGTGTAGTTGTTTTTGCGTGAAATTGACGAGTAAGATATTGTTATTTTTTCTGCACACCACCTTATTTTCACCATCAGAAATGAGATATTGTAATTTGTGACATTATAAAGTTGTTGTAGACAGTTGTAGTAGAAAATATATTTCTCTATTCAGTATGAAAATAGTTGGTTAGTTTGCAGTGATTTCCATCGCCATAAATGTGATCACGTAATTTATGACATCATAAAATTGCTATAGACAGTTGTAATTGAAAATAATTTTTTTCATTTAAGGTATTCAAATCGTCGGTTCATATTGATTTCCACCGTCATAAATGAATTTTGTAACTTATAATATTAAAAATACACTATAGACGGTCACATTAGAAAAACATTTTTTCCTATTTAGATATGTAATGGTCGGTCAACTTGTATTAAATCGATGCAACTTAAATTAATTACTTTTATATTGTGAATATATTTTCTTGTCAAACTTAAAAACAAGAATTCTCGGAAATGTACTATGATGAATCATATTGTAGACTAAGGTTGGTTCGTTTGAAATACTTTCTTTTTTTGGGTTTTCTCGTTTTATTCGTTCACATACATACATCGCAGTCCATACCCTACTTGGCTACTTCCCTGGCTCGTTCAACAAAAAAATTGCAGAAACAACCCATACCCTTTTCTACCAGTCCATACCCTACTTGCTACTTCCCTGGCTCGTTCAACAAAAAAATTGCAGAAACAACCCATACCTTTTCTAAATTCTTACACAAAAAACCTTATACATTTTTTAACAATTCATCCACAATTTATATTTTATATGCAAAATACCACCCAAAACCTTTTTTTCTAAATTACCATTAGATTGTTTTGTAAACTTAGAGCATCTTTATATCCATAAATATTGTACTCATATAGCATAACTTGATGGGTAGGACTGTGCTACGCACGGGTTTGAATTTACATTTTCTGATTTTGATTTATCAATATAAATTTAGGGCCTATATTATATTAATGGTTACGAAAATTATGCTTTATGATACATGAGTTTATGTCATAGGAAAATTAGACAAACTTATTCATAAATAAAATTAATTACTAAAAAAATATTGTCATATAGTTTAAATTATTAAAAATAATTAATAAATACTTTATTCAAATATCACAACTAATAAAATAAGATTGTGAAACCTATATTTTAATAGGCTTTATTCTTGTAACACCCCAAATCCGCGGGACTCGGGGTGCTACGGGCGAGACCTCACAATGGGTCCCGACCCTTAGCCTGACAACAATTTCACCGGACCTTCCAACAAGGCACAAATAAAGGCAAACTCAAAAAACGTTTATAAATGTATGGCGGAAACCGAAAAATAAGAAACTACAACTTGGAAACTCAGCCGAGTCCTCAAAACAACATAACTCCAATACGAAACTTAAACCGTACCACATAAACCACAATATGAAAACATAACCCAAAAACATCCCCGTCCTATAATGTACGGAGACCCCGGCTGTCCACCCCTCCACCTCACTCGGCGGCATCCCTAACCTGCAAGTCATCTACACAAACGGTTTAAAACCGTTAACTCATATTCTAAGTATTGGAAAAGAGGTGAAGGCACAAACACATACATATCACACATCATAAAACACGCAAGTCCGTTTTATTATCTTTACATCATTAAGTCGTATCCCGTTCTAATTCAACTTCGGTTGTGACACGAGAACCACCGTGGTCTCGCCTCGGTCCCCCCCACCGGCAAAGAATGGTACGGATGCACCCGACCATCTAACCCGCCGGGAAAGTCGCCGAGAATCCCCTAGACCCACGCAAGGCTAGGTAGTATTGTCACCGCCCGTTATCATACACTTGGGCCAAAATATACATATGGTCGGTGGTCCTATTTACCGGTTTAACAGTTATAACAAGAACATAACACACACCACCAAACACACATCAATGCTAATACGTAAAATACGAGCTAAGTAAGTCCGGAGACTTACCTCGTCACCATACCCAAGTCAACCACACTCTTGCTTCCTTAAGGAGGAAGCCCACAACCTGCTCACAAGAGATATGCATATCAATACATACTCACACTCAAGAAGTCTTAGACTTCACTCTAGTGATCTACGCAAGATCACCTAACCCTCAAACTAGGAAACCAATCCGAGGTCCCAAGTACTCATCACACTCTCAACACATGCAACAACCCACAACAGTCCATAATTCCACAAGATAGTAATCCTCAACCAAAGAGGCACAAGCTAGCCTAGAAGGTCCATCATGCTCACATGCTCATATCCATCACTTACATCGAGCCTTAAGG
Organism: Fagopyrum tataricum; assembly: GCA_002319775.1. NCBI lineage: Eukaryota > Viridiplantae > Streptophyta > Magnoliopsida > Caryophyllales > Polygonaceae > Fagopyrum > Fagopyrum tataricum. The sequence goes on along the minus strand of CM008281.1, from coordinate 18,556,210 downwards.
GCTCCTAGGTTCACAACCACTAAGTGGCATTCCAAGCTACTCTAGATCCATCCTAGGCATGCTACTAACAAGATCCAACATCAATACTAAGGAAGGAACGAAGAGGAAAGGAGAGGAGGGACCTACTGTTGCCGAAACCGCAGTCGCGGAGTCAAGCCGGGCGCCCCTTGCGGACACAAGAGCCGCCCCCGCGGAACAAGAGCCGCACCCGCGGAGGACTGCGTCGCCTGCCAGGAGCCGAGCCGCCCCGCGTTTTGCCGAGCCGCGCCCGCGCCCAGAGCCCAACCGCACCCGCGGCGTCCGCCGCCGCACCCCGGCGCCGCCGCCGCACCCGCGGCCTTGTGCTGCTGTGAGTCTACCGCCGCCCCCGCGGCCATGCCGAGCCGCCCCGGCGTGCTGGGTCGTGAGCCCGCCGCCCCGCGGCCATGCGAGCCGCACCCGCGGCGGTGCTGTGCCGCTCCCGCGGCCGTGCTGAGCCGCCCTGCGGGCCGCCCCGCCGCGGCCGTGATGATCCGCCCGCGGTTATGCTGCAGAAGCTCGTCTTCTTCGTCTCGATCGTGGATCCTTGGCTCCCAAGTGCTTCTTCTCTTGCTGGATCTTCTCCAAACACCCACCACTTGTCTTAGGCACCTCTCCTCGACCTAATCGAGCTAAGATCACAAGCATGCAAGGGACTGAGTGAAAACCTCTCAAAGCTTCATCCATGGCCATGGATGAAGAGGAGGAAAGAAGATAGGATGATCAGCCAAAGAAGAGAGGTATGGAGAGGAAGGAGCTTACCACAGATCTGGAATGCCTCTCCAAGCTGTCCACAACAAGATCTCCACACAAAATGGAAGAAGAGAAGAGAAAGGAGCAAAGATGGAGCCATGAGAGGAAGAGGAAAGGAATGAACGTGAAAGAGAAAGGGAGGAGAGAGAGAGGGGGACAAGGGCTGCAAAGTGAGGGGACAACAGCTGTCTTGTCCTCTTTTGCCCAGAACGAGGGGTCGGAAATGACCCCTTGTCACTTCGACTCGGAACGAAAGGTCGGAACGCCGGGAAGAAGGGAAAAACGACGAGTCGGCTCGGGATTTTTTTAGAATAAATCCCGGCACTCGGCATCTCGGGACTACGGGATAAACTACAAGGCGCTCTAAGTCCGGAATAAAATTAATAAAAATTCCCGGGCGTTACAATTATACAATAAAAGCTTAAGTATTGACAATTTTTTGTATTTTGGTCAATTATTACGGACATACAATTTTTCACCAGCGTTGTTGGCCTCCAAACAAATTCTCATGTATCCCTTCTTCTTCTTCTTCTAGGTTTTTCAATTTCTTTACAATTTGTCTCGTTTATGTAGATTTGCTTCAATCGTACTCATACATCTATATAGGTAATGAACGATACTTGACCACCCACTTGCACATAGTCATTCCCCAAATCTCTATCATCTATGTCGAGATGGAGATATGTAACCCCCTTTTCGATGTCTCCCACCATGCCACTTCGTTCTTAATATGTATTATGTGGCGGCGGAAAATGTATTGCTAGGACACTTTCAATAATGAAAGCTTCAAATTGTCTAATCTATGGAACCCTTATTTTCCACCTCCAACACGGTTAGTTATGAATTTTTTCCGCGATTTTTGGGTTGAAATTGAATTAGATTATGACATGTTTTTTAAATTTAGATGCAATTGAGATTGAATGGAAGGAACTTGTATTAATTAGACCGCTTTAGATAGTCCACCATGATTCCTTTATGTCTTCTGCTATATGGTAACTGGTTATTTCACCATCTTAATATGTTGTTGTAAATGGAATTTGGTTATAATCTAAACAACTATAAAAAAAAAAACTTATATGCACATTCTTCTTGTATTTTACAAAGGCGTTAACTTATTTAACTTGTTTTATGTAGAATTTATACTCATAGTACTTGTAACTTAATTTTTTTAATACATTGGAAGTGTGCATTTTACTCGGGAGTTTTTTTTAGGAATTTTGCCTAGTGGTTTTGGGAAAGGCTCTTCCTGTAATTTTAGCTATTTGTTAACTTAAAACCACAATTGACAACTCACTTATTGAAAAAATTATTATTTTTGATATGGTCCCTTTTTACATTTTTCTCCATGATAATAAGAAATTGAGGTCCTTTATATCTTCTTTTCTTTGTATTTTTGATTTTTAATTTTCTTTTTCTTTTCGTTTTATTAGTTAAAATAGAAAATGAGATGATTATTCTACGTGGGGCTTCTAGTGTGTGAGGTGAGAAGAGATGCATACCTATATCAATGTAGTATATAACCATTTTTCCTAACCCTTTTTAATTAGGACTAAACTAAAATAGATAATCCAATGAAATCCTAGAATATGATGTGATAATTCTATAGATTCATTAACTTGTATTATCTTAGTGTTGTCCTATTTTATGACATGGGTTGCATCATGTTTACCCTTAGAAGGAAAATGAACAAAGAAAACTGTCAAAACAATTGGTTGAACATTGCCAAAAATATTACATGTCTCGTACACCAAACATTTTCTTATTTGTATTATTAGGATAATATTTAATGATATATTAAACTAAATTTCTAGACTGCTTTTTCCATGGTCTTCTTTCTTGTTGCTACCCTGTCCTCCGCTTAATGTTTTGTGGTATGTTCTTATCTCCTACTTAAAATAACAAATCACGTTGGATTATGTTGTATTTTTATGTTTCAAACAGTGAGCTAGTTTCTAAACTCATTATATTATGTGTTTCTTTTTGGATATGATAGCTGCTTATAGAGTTGCAGGGAGTAATGAAACTATTGTATCATTGAGCTTCTTGAATAGTGACCTCGAGTTCCCCCAAACTGTAATCACACATTCACACTGGGTGTTTTAGGTTCAATTTTTAGTCCACATTTTGCGATTTCTAGGATTGGGTCGGTAATTCAGATGTTTATGATAAGTCTTTGGTGCCATAGAAAATTATGTGTTTTATGATTTAACTGTAACACCCCAAATTCGCGGGACTCAGGGTGCTACGGGCGAGACCTCACAATGGGTCCCGACCCTTAGCATGACAACAATTTCACCGGACCTTTCCAACAAGGCACAAATAAAGGCAAAACTCGAAACGTTTTAATGTATGCGAGACACTGAAAGGTAAGAAACTACAACGTGGAAACTCAGCCGAGTCCTCAAAACAATATAACCTGATACGAAGTCTAAACGTATGACAACATCCATGAACAACAACATGAAACATGACTCAAAAACATCCCCGTCCTATTATGTACGGAAACCCCGGCTGTCCACTCCTCCACCTCACTCGGCGGCGTCCCTAACCTGCTAGTCATCTACAACACAGTTTAAAACCGTTAGCCCATATTCGAAGCATTAGAAAAGCGGTGAAGGCACAAACACATACACAACACAAAACATAAATCACACAAGTCCGGTTTATTATCTTTTTATTATTAAGTCGTATCCCGTTCTAATTCAACTTTTGTTGTGACACGAGAACCACCGTGGTCTCGCCCCGGTCCCCCCTTCCGGCAAGAATGGTACGGATGCACCCGACCATATCACCCACCGGGCCAGTCGCCGAGATCCTCCTAGACTCACTCGGTGGTAGGCAGTGATGTCACCGCCCGTTATCATACACTTGGGCCAACATATACATATAAGGTCGGTGGTCCTAATTACCGGTTTAGTTGTTATAACATAAATAACATAACACACACCACCAAACACACATCAATGCTAATACATAAAATACGAGCTAAGTAAGTCCGGAGACTTACCTCGTCCCAATGCTAACTCACAAACGCCCTTGCTTCCCTTGGGAAGACGCACACAACCTGCTCACAACAAGGTAACCATCAAAAACCGCTCAAGAAGTCTAAGACTTCTACACAAATGATCTACGCAAGATCATTTGACTCTCATTCTAGGACCGCATCCTAGAATCTCTCACACTCCCATCTCTCAACGCACGAGGAGATCTCTCATTCTAGGACCACATCCTAGAATCTCTCATACTCACATCTCACTCAACGCATGATGAGATATCTCACAAACCAACTCTCATATGATCATACTCAAAACCAAGAACGAGTAAAAGCCTACTAGGTCTATCATGCTCATCACACTCTCCACACATGAAAGTACACCCAACAGTTCATAACCTCAAAGATCTTGATCCTCAACCAAGAGGCACAAGCTAGCCTAGAAAGTCCATCATGCTCACATGCTCATAACATCAATATATCGAGCCTTAAGGGCTCCTAGGTCCACAATCACTACAAGTCATCTCACACTAATCTAGATCCATCCTAGGCATGCTACTACATGAATCAACAACAAATCTAAGGAATGAACGAGGAGTGAAGGAGAGGAGGAACCTACTGTCGAAGAAACGCAGCCGCGGAGTCATGCTGGCGCCCCGGCGGAGCAGAGGCCGCCCCCAGCGGCGCTGCCAGCCGCACACGCGGCGGAAGGAGCCGCGCCCGCGCCATCCGTGTCTTGGAGCCGCCCCGCGGCGGTGCTGAGCCGCCCCTGCGCGGTGCTGGCCGCCCTGTGGCTGTGCTGGGCGCCCTGCGGGCTGTGCTGAGTCGCCCCGCGGGTTCTGTGCAGAACGTCGTCTTCGATCGTGAATCCTTGGCTCCAAAGTCCTCCTTTCCTTGTTGGGTCTTCTCCAAACACTCCCTACTGATCTTAGGCTCCTCTCCATGACCTAATCGAGCTAGAACGCAGCCATGCAAAGAGTTGAGTAAAAACCTCCCTAAAGCTTCATCCATGGCTATGGATGAAGGAGGGAAGAAGAAAGGGATGAATCAAAATGAAGGAGAAGGAAGGAAGAGGGAGAAGCTTACCAACAGATTTGGAGCCTCCTCAAGCTGTCCAACACCAAGATCTTCACACAAAAATGGAAGAAGAGAATGGAAGCAAGAGAGCAAAGAGAGGAAGAGTGAGGGAAGGAAAATCACGTGAAAGAGAAAGAGAGAGAGAGAGAGGGAGGGGACAAGGGCTGTCAAGTGAGAGGGGACACAAACTGTCATGTCACATCACCCCGGAATGAGGGGTCGGAAATGACCCCTTGTCACTTCGACCTGGAACGAAGGGTCGGAATGCGGAGAAAGAGGAAAAACGACGAGTCGGCTCGGGATTTTTTATAGGAATAAATCCCGGCCCTCGGCATCTCGGGATTACGGAATAACTATAAAGTGCTCTAAGTCCGGAATAAAATTAATAAAAATTCCGGGCGTTACAACTAATCCCCCTAAAAACGAGTTTCGTCCCGAAACTTGCTAAACCCAACACTCTCGGACAAACACGTCACATAACCACGTGGAACTCATAAAACGTCACTATCGGCTCTAATCCAAGTCTACGAATAGAATCACGTCAAGACCTCGCAAGGTACAAATATCTCAAACAAAATCACATAATCACACAGAACAAACAAGGAAGATCTCGGGACTAGCCCGACGGTCCTATCGATGTCGCTAAAATCTGCGTAAAACTCAGGATAGTTCCTCCGGATACTATCCTCCGTCTCCCATGTAGCCTCATCGGCTCCTCTCCTCGACCATGAATCCTCAACATCGGTATCTCCTTCAATCGAAGGCGTCTCGTACTTCGCTCTAAGACGCAATCGGGTGCTCTACAAAAGTGTGGTCCGGCTCGACCACTAGGTCCTCGTGACTGATGATGTGTCTCGGGTCATGTATGTACTCTCTCAGCTGGAGACATGAAAGATCGGGTATACCCTCCAACCGCGGTGGCAGTGCTAACCGGGACGCCACCTCACCGACTCTCTCCAAGATCTCGAATGAACCGACATATCGGGGCTTAACTTCCCCTTAATGTCGAATCGCCTGACGCCCCGCGTCGGTGAAACCCTGCACCACACCTGAGCTCCTACCCTGAACTCGAGAGGTCTACACCTCTTGTCCACATACGACCTTTGACGGCTCTACGCGGTCAACATCCTCTCTCGGATCAAAAACAACTCTAGCCACGTCGTCCTGTACCTGATCTGGAGCTACAACGTAAAACTCCCCCCACTCATCCTAACATATGGGAGTACAACATCTCCGTCCATACAATGCCTCACACGATTGCCATCCCCATCGACGCGTGCCAAAACCTTGAGGTAAAACGCCTGTCCCTGTCTGAGATGATGGTCATTGGTACTTCATGTAATCTCACAATCTGACGGGTAAACTCCTCGGCTAAACGACTCACCGGCCACGTTTCCCATATAAGAATGAAACGTGCGGTCTTCGTCAACCGGTCTACTACCACCCATATCGCGTCAAAGCTCCTACTCGGTCTCAGACCGGTCACAAAGTCCATGGATATGTCCTCCCACTTCCACTACGGCGGGCAGTGGGTGAAGCTCTCCTCCGGGTCTCTGGTGGTCGATCTTGACCTGCTGGCAGGTCGCGCATTGGGCCACATATCTAGTCACATCGGGCTTGAGCCCGCCCCACCAATAAGATCTCCTAATGTCCTGGTACATCTTACTCGCGCTTGGGTGCACTGAGTAAGGTGTGGAATGGGCCTCATGCAGAATCCGCTCTCTCAGCTCTTGATCCGACGGTACAAATACGTCCCTGACGTCTCAATAGCCCGTCCGCTCCCATGATAAACTGCGGTGCCTCTCCTCGGGACTTCTTGTCCCGGATCCTCATCAAAATGGGACATCTCTCCTGCTTCTGCAGGATCTCTCCGGACAGGTCAGGTAGTACCTCCAACTCGGACAAACAACTGTTCGTACCCGGGAACCAGATATCCAACTCCAAACCCACCAAATCTCTCCGCAGCCGGCTGAACCGTAAGCCGAGCTATCGCCTCCTCTCGAGGTGTCCTCCTACTCAAGGCATCGGCGACTACGTTCGCCTTCCCGGGATGGTATAAAATCTCCAAGTCAAAATCCTTAATCAGCTCCAACCATCTTCTCTGGCGGTTATTCAACTCCCGCTGAGTGAATATATACTTCAGACTCTTATGGTCTGTGAAGATCTGGCATGTAGTCTTGTACAAGTAGTGTCGCCAGATCTTCAGGGCATGAATCACTGCCGCTAGCTCAAGATCGTGGGTAGGGTAATTCTCCTCGTACGGATTTAGCTGCCGAGAAGTGTACGCGATAACCCTACCTCTCTGCATCAAAACGCACCCCAAGCCTAGCTTGGAGGCGTCATTATATACCACAAAATCCTCTACGCCCCATCCTCCTCTTCAGCCCCTCGAAGCTGTGCTGACAAGGCTCGGACCAAACGAACCTGGTAGACTTCCTTCTCGGAGACTCAACTTCCTTCTCGGGTCTTCCTCACTACAACGCTTCCATTATGTTTCTTCTTTGCTTGTCTCTAACAAAGAAGATCGAACTTCCAATTTACACCGTTGGCTTTGGTTCTTGTCCAACCAACCTTTGATGTTACGCTTCCTCCATTCTTGTTGCAAGATCTAAGTAATGAAGGAAATACTTTGCTTCAGACTGCTTCTACTAACGGGACACGTATTCTATAACTTTTACATCGTCTCTCCATACTCAATCAAGACCATGTCTTGAAGAACCACTTGTACATTTCAAACCGATCGTACCTCGAGGCAATTTCAAAACAGTTGCACCTATGAATCTCCTCTAAGTTCACAACAACTCCATTGTCCATTTCCTTCCCACTCAATACTTCATTGTCATCCGGAGTAGGTTAGCCATCGGTGGTGTTACCTGGGGAATCTCTCCACAAATCCGGTAAAGATCGGCACATCCAAGAAACTTGTAACTTCTTTCACGTCCTTCAGGGGTTGTCATCCCGAACAACGGGTCATACAACTTCCTCTTCTTCGAGAGTAGGCCAGAATGTCCTATTCGGGCATTGGTAAGCCCATATGGAATCACTACAACTCACAGTGACCATGGTTTGTCCAGAATGCGATGTTTGCACTATCCCAGTCTCGACTTCTCAATTGGTGACAGACAAACCTTAACTCGATTTTAGAAGAGACCACCGACCCTTGCAACCGGTCGAGTAGATCATATATACGTGGTAAGGGGGTACTTGTTCTTCATTGTAATCTTGTTCGGTTCATTGTAGTCGATGTACAAATGGAGATAACTGTCTCTCTTTTCGCAAACTGGTGTTCTCCATAACAACTTCAAATCAAGAGTTTAAGATATAATCTAAGCTCTTGTTACCGTGCCTTCATGATTCCACAGCCTGGTTACTCTCCCCCACACTCATCCATAGAACCACCCGCACATGCGCGTTCTCCGTTGTCACCAATTAGCTAATAATTGACCTTCTCACATGTCAATGACTTACAAGTCTTCTATGCTTCCATGTTACCATTCTCATGAAGGCTACCCTCTCAGGGTACCTTAAACTCCGTTAACTCATTCTTCATTCCACGCTTCCTTTTTCCTTCAGCGAGATAAATATACCCTTCTCGGCGTTGTTGAGTCATATGACTCGCCTTCATAGGCTTAACCGCGCTTCATGATATCTTGTAAGTGCGTCTTCTCAAAATCTCTAACGTTAGTTAACATCCACGTGTTGCTCTCATCTTCTTAAGATTATCATTTATACCTACTCCATCCTTTTTGGCGTTTCTTCGCGTTATCGTCATAGCAGAAACCGGTCAACTCCTCGTAAATCCCCACCTTGCCATTCTTCTCATAACTCTCGTAATGTTAACTCTTCACTTAATGGTACCTCGTAAGCTTAACTTACGGTATCTTACATTTTTCACACTTGGTTCGATCACGTTTCTCATCTTGATTCCAAAGCTTAGGAGCGTCTAAGGAAAGCTTCGCTTCTCGTGATGGAACACCGACCTTAACCTTGTTAGAATGCACCCATCTCCTCCTTGATTCGCATCTTTAGTTGTCCACGCGTCTTCTTGAAGAACTTAAGTTTGCTATCTCCATTGTTTTTGTCGTACGTAGTCCTCAAACACGGTAGCTCCAATGGACGCTCCCCTGGTCCTGGCAGATGGAGAACTCTGCGCCCCGGACCTCCCAACGGTCCTATCCCCTGGTCCCGGCAGATGGTGCACCCACAACTGGCGGGTCCGCAATGGGGATACGTCCCCAACCTCTCGCGCCTGGAAGTCTTCCTACTCGTCCCCATCTCGGGACGGTAGGAGAAAGAGGGGGTCTACCCCTGGCAGGTCCTACGTAAGCGGTAGCTCTCGTACGTGCCATGTAATAGCGTATGACGTTTACTTAAGTATAAATATGTAGGTACGATTATGATCTCGTATGATAAAACTTCTAAAAGTGTAAGGTAAGCATAGTCACAAAATACATCCAAGGCATACAAGCCCAAACATCCTAAGGCCACATACGTAGCTAGGTACATACAAATCCACAAACATCTTAAGGTCGTATATTTATATATATAACTATGTACTAATATATACATACTTCTAATCCAGAGATCTATGTCGCCGAGGTTTGCGGAAGGAGTGGTGGTCCCGTACATTCTAACCCAAACCCGACTCATGCACATGATTTTGAAAACGAAAAGTCAGAACCCGTGTGGGTTCTGTTTATTCCTCATTCGGCCTTTAAAAAGATTGTGAGTGCCATTGTTGTCAACCTAGGGCTCTGATACCACTTTTGTAACACCCCAAATCCGCGGGACTCGGGGTGCTACGGGCGAGACCTCACAATGGGTCCCAACCCTTAGCATGACAACAATTTCACCGGACCTTTCCAATAAGGCACAAATAAAGGCAAAACATGAAAACGTTTATAATGTATGCGATACACTGAAAGGTACGAAACTACAACGTGGAAACTCAGCCGAGTCCTCAAAACAATATAACCTGATACGAAGTCTAAACGTATGACAACATCCATGAACAACAACATGAAACATGACTAAAAAACATCCCCGTCCTATTATGTACGGAGACCCCGGCTGTCCACTCCTCCACCTCACTCGGTGAAGGCACAAACACATACACAACACAAAACATAAATCACACAAGTCCGGATTATTATCTTTTTATTATTAAGTCGTATCCCGTTCTAATTCAACTTCTGTTGTGACACGAGAACCACCGTGGTCTCGCCCCGGTCCCCCCTTCCGGCAAGAATGGTCGGATGCACCCGACCATATCACCCGTTGGGTCAGTCGCCGAGATCCTCCTAGACTCACTCGGTGGTAGGCAGTGATGTCACCGCCCGTTATCATACACTTGGGCCAACATATACATATAAGGTCGATGATCCTAATTACCGGTTTAATTGTTATAACATAACATAACCACACACCACCAAACACACATCAATGCTAATACATAAAATACGAGCTAAGTAAGTCCGGAGACTTACCTCGTCCCAATGCTAACTCACAAACGCCCTTGCTTCCCTTGGGAAGACGCACACAACCTGCTCACAACAAGGTAACCATCAAAAACCCGCTCAACTCAAGAAGTCTAAGACTTCTACACAAATGATCTACGCAAGATCATTTGACTCTCATTCTAGGACCGCATCCTAGAATCTCTCACACCCCCATCTCACTCAAAGCACGAGGAGATCTCTCATTCTAGGACCACATCCTAGAATCTCTCATACTCACATCTCACTCAACGCATGAGGAGATATCTCAACAACCAACTCTCATATGATCATACTCAAAACCCAAGAACGAGTAAAAGCCTACTAGGTCTATCATGCTCATCACACTCTCCACACATGAAAGTACACCCAACAGTTCATAACCTCAAAGATCTTGATCCTCAACCCAAGAGGCACAAGCTAGCCTAGAAAGTCCATCATGCTCAAATGCTCATAACATCAAATATATCGAGCCTTAAGGGCTCCTAGGTCCACAATCACTACAAGTTATATCACACTAATCTAGATCCATCCTAGGCATGCTACTACATGAATCAACAACAAATCTAAGGAATGAACGAGGAGTGAAGGAGAGGAGGAACCTAATGTCGAAGAAACGCAGCCGTGGAGTCAAGCTGGCGCCCCGGTGGAGCAGAGGCCACCCTTGTGAAACTAGGAGCCGCCTTCAACGGCGCTGTCAGCCGCACCCGCTGCGGAAGGAGCCGTGCGCCGTTCGTGTCCTGGAGCCCCGGAGCCGCCCCCGCGGCGGTGCTGGCTGCCCATGCGGCTGTGCTGAGCCGCCCCCGCGGGTTCTGTGCAGAACGTCGTCTTCGATCGTGAATCCTTGGCTCCAAAGTCCTCCTTTCCTTGCTGGGTCTTCTCCAAACACTCCCTACTGATCTTAGGCTCCTCTCCACGACCTAATCGAGCTAAGAACGCAGCCATGCAAAGAGTTGAGTAAAAACCTCCCAAAATCTTCATCCATGGCTATGGGTGAAGGAGGGAAGAAGAAAGGGATGAATCAGCAATGAAGTAGAAGGAAGAAAGAGGGTGAAGCTTACCAATAGATTTGGAGCCTCCTCAAGCTGTCCAGCACCAAGATCTTCACACAAAAATGGAAGAATAGAATTGAAGCCAAGAGAGCAAAGAGAGGAAGAGTGAGGGAAGGAAAATCACGTGAAAGAGAAAGAGAGGAGAGAGAGGGAGGGGAAAAGGGTTGTCAAGGGAGAGGGGACAGCAGCTGTCATGTCACATCACCCCGGAACGAGGGGTCGGAAATGACCCCTTGTCACTTCGACCCGGAACGCGGAGAAAGAGGAAAAACGACGAGTCGGCTCGGGATTTTTCTTAGGAATAAATCCCGGCTCTCGGCATATCGGGATTACGGAATAACTATAAAGTGCTCTAAGTCCGGAATAAAATTAATAAAAATTCCGGGCGTTACATTAACCATAGTGTTTTTTTAACACTTTATTCCAAAGAAGATGAGTGAGCTTATGATAGTTTTTATTAAGTTTAGTTGGCTGATGTTTTTAGAATTATTGTTTAGGTAATCTTTATTTTGATGTTGTAAGATAATGGTAATACATTATATTTCCCTAATAATTCACACACATATATTATATATATAGGCGATGATTACTTATATTTCCTAATAATTCTTTTGATGCTATTATTATTATTATTATTATTATTATTATTATTATTATTATTATTATTATTATTATTATTATTCATAAGGTGGTGCGTGATTTATTTTCCTGTAGGTGAAAACATAACTAACGTTGAGTGAATGAGGGGAAAACAATGAGACCATTAGAATTAGTATTTTTATTGTTTATAAATATTATTAAATGAATTTTTGAGCGGTTTCATTCTAGAGATGATTAATTAATTTGTATTTAATCTATTGGTGCCTTGTTGTAAGATTCAGTGAACTTGTTGTCAGGCTAGGGTCAGGATCCATTGTGAGATCCTAGCCCAGTAGCACCTCGAGTCCTACGGATTCAAGGTGTTACAAAGTTGGTATCAGAGCCCAGGTTGACAACAATGGCACTAGTAATCTGCGATAAAGGTCGAATAGATAAATAAACAGAACCCGAAAAGGGTCTGACTTTTCAAAAGGTTTTGGTTTTGAAATGAGTACAAATGTTTTGGAATATTGTGTACGTTAGCCATCGCCCCTCTGAAGATCTCGACAGTATATATATATAGATATTTTGTTGTGATTGTTTTGGTATATACATACGGCATATATATAGCCTTATGAGTTAGGTTTACGTCCTCTGTAGATGGTTCAGACTAGAGCCTTATCTGCAGCTGGACGGGGTAGAGGTAGACCTCCTCTAGGTAGAGAACGGGGTAGGATTCCTGTTGTTGATCCACGTGCAGCAGAGGAGATCCTTGAGGATGTTGCTGAGAGTGTCGTCCCTGAGACTGGGAACGGCCTAGTTGGGAGACAGGGTCCACAACGAGTCCAGTCATACGACTCAGATTGTGTCTCCATGGAGGGACCAGCCTTCTGCTTCTAGGCCGAGTAGAGGCAGAGGTCGTGGTGGGAGCACCACTGACACCCGAGGCCCACAGGGCCGAGTTTTTGAGTTGAGGAGTGCAGAGGAGTCAGCTGCACCGACTGCTACAGGTACCATTCTGAGTTATGGTTTACCTGTTAGAGTCTTATTTGATACTAGTGTTATGCATTCTTTTATTTCTGATGCCTGTGTAGAGCGTCTGAGTTTAGATACGGTTGAGGGGATGCCCTTTATTATAGGGTTACCCGATGGTGGTAGGGTCAGAGGTACCCGTGAGATTCGTGACTGTCCCATTTCTGTAGGGACCCGTGTGTTACTAGTTGACTTCTTTGTCATGCCGTTAGAGCATGAGGAAGTCATTCTAGGTATGGATTGGATGGATAGACATTCTGCCGTTTTAGATGTAGGTAGGAGGATTGTTACCCTCTCTACTGAGTTAAGACAGATAGAGGTTTTCCGAGGTTGGGACCTTGGAAAGTCAGGTATGGTTATCAGTGTGATACGGGCAGCTAGGCTGATTGCACAGGGATGTGAGGCCTTCTGGTGTTATGCCATGAAGGAGGGGGAGAGTCCAGTATTAGAGGACATCCCAGTGGTATGTGAGTTTACTGATGTGCTTGCTGAGCCGTTCAGTTTTCCGCCTCAGAGGAGTGTGGGCTTTGGCATTGAGTTAGAGCCTGGTACGAGACCGATCTCGAATGTCCCATACCGGATGGCGCCTGTTGAGATGTTAGAACTGAAGAAGCAACTCGAGGAGTTGGCTGAGAAGGGCTTCATTCGCCCTAGCGTATCCCCATGGGGAGCACCTGTCCTCTTCGTACGGAGGAAGGACGGATCGTTGAGACTGTGTATAGATTACAGGGAGCTGAACAAGGTGACCATCAAGAACAAGTATCCATTGCCGCGTATTGATGATTTGCTAGACCAGTTGCAGGGAGCCACAGTGTTCTCCAAGATTGACCTGCGCTCAAGTTATCACCAGCTGAGGGTGAGAGAGCAGGATGTGCACAGGACGGCATTTCGGACCCGATATGGACACTATGAGTTTGTAGTGATGCCATTTGGGCTCACGGATGCACCAACAGTTTTTATGGAGTTGATGAACAGCATCTTCATCGACTTCCTGGATCAGTTTGCGGTGGTCTTCATTGATGACATTTTGGTGTACTCTCGTAGCATAAAGGAGCACGCAAGACATCTGAGGACTGTATTGCAGGTTCTACGGGATAGAGAACTTTATGCTAAGTTCTCTAAGTGTGAGTTCTGGATGCCAGAGGTAGCATTCTTGGGTCATGTTGTATCAGCTGAAGGGATCAAGGTGGATCCGGCCAAGATTGAGGCAGTAGCAGCTTGGATTACACCGACGAACGTCAAGGAAGTACGTAGCTTTCTTGGCCTAACCGGTTACTACAAACGCTTCGTGGAGGGATTTTCTGTGATTTCCCGTCCACTGACGAGTTTGCTGAGGAAGACTACCAGATTTGTTTGGTCTGATCAGTGTATGCAGAGTTTTGAGGAGCTGAAGAGACGTCTGACTTCTGCTCCTGTTTTGGCACAACCAGAGGGTACGGAGGATTTTGTGGTTTATAGTGATGCATCCAAGCTAGGCTTGGGATGTGTGTTGATGCAGCAAGGCAGAGTGATTGCATATGCATCTCGACAGTTGAAGACGTATGAGGAGAACTACCCGACTCATGATCTGGAGTTGGTAGCGGTAGTTCATGCACTAAAGATCTGGAGACATTACCTATATGTTGTTACATGTCAGATCTTCACAGACCATCAGAGTCTGAAGTACATTTTCACGCAGCGGGAATTGAATAACCGCCAGCGTAGGTGGCTTGAGCTGATCAAAGATTTTGATCTGGAGATTTTGTATCATCCGGGGAAGGCGAATGTTGTCACTGACGCCCTGAGTAGGAAGACGCCTCGAGAGCAGGCGATTGCGAGGCTGACAGTTCAGCAGCAGTTACAGAGGGATTTGATATGGTTAGAGTTGGACATCCAGTTTCCTAATGAGGATGCCCAGCTGAGTACTTTAGAGGTTCTACCTGATTTGTTGGGTGAGATCCAACAGAAGCAGGAGACCTGCCTGACCTTGATGAGGATCAAAGAGCGGATGTCTCGGGATGAGGCACCATAGTTTCTTCTAGGAGCAGATGGAGTATTGAGACGTCGTGGTTGCGTCTGTGTACCTACTGATGTAGATCTACGACAGAGGATATTACAGGAGGCTCATTGTACACCTTAGTCGGTACATCCAGGTACGAGTAAGATGTATCAGGAGTTGAGACGTTCGTATTGGTGGGGAGGGTTGAAGCCCGATGTGGCAAGATTTGTGGCATAGTGTGCGACCTGCCAGCAAGTCAAGATAGAGCATTGCAGACCAGGAGGTGAGCTCCATCCGCTTCCTGTTCCACAGAGGAAGTGGGAGGACGTCACCATGGATTTTGTTACTGGCTTGAGACCGAGTAGGAGCTTTGATGCCATTTGGGTTATAGTGGACAGATTGACGAAGACGACACGTTTCATTCCTATCAGGGAAACGTGGCCGGTGAGCAGATTAGCTGAGGAGTACACTAGGCAGATAGTGAGACTCCATGGTGTACCGAGGACGATCGTCTCAGACCGAGATGGACGATTTACCTCGAGGTTCTGGCAGCAGATTCAGACTGCCCTGGGGACGAGTTTACATTTTACTAATGCGTTTCATCCTCAGACAGATGGTCAGTCAGGGAGGACCATTCAGACCTTGCAGGATATGCTGCGAGCTTGTGTGTTGGATTGGGGACAAGTGTGGACGGATCATCTCCCACTTGTTGAGTTCTCATACAACAACAGCTGGCATGCATCTATTGGGATGGCCCCATATTAGGCATTGTATGGACAAAGATACCGTACTCCGTTATGCTGGGATGAGCAGAGCAGTGTTAGTGGTTTGACACCTGATCAGATTCAGGATGATGTGGCTCGAGTAGCACTGATTCGAGAGCGGATGTTGACTGCGCAGAGCCGTCAGAATTCTTATGCTGATAGGAGGCGTAAACCTCTAGAGTTCAGAGTTGGAGCCCATGTGTGGCTGAGAGTGTCCCCGACACGAGGTGTTAGGCGTTTTGGCATTAAGGGGAAGTTGAGCCCCCGATATGTCGGACCGTTCGAGATTTTGGATCGGGTTGGGAGTGCAGCTTACAGGTTAGCTTTGCCTCCGAGGTTAGAGGGTGTTCACCTTGTATTTCACGTGTCTCAACTGAGGGAGTATATACCAGATCCGAGACATATTGTGAGTTATGATGATTTGGTGGTTGAGCCGGACCACACCTTTGTTGAGCATCCGATTGCAGTCCTAGAACGAGGTATGAGACACCTGCGTTCAAAGGACATTCCTATGTTGAGGATACAGTGGTCGAGACGAGGACCTGATGAGGCTACATGGGAGACTGAGGATAGTATCCATAGGAACTATCCAGAGTTCTATGTTGAGTTAGATGCACCAGTAGGATCACCGAGTAGATCTTAGTACTACATTGGTGAGTATTGTGTGCTTATATGCTTATATGCTATGATGTGTTTATTTTCATGCTAGCTATGATGTGATTATGATCTTATTAGATCATGTTGTGTTAGTGCGATTGTTTATTGCTGGAGATGTTTTTCCTCCATGCCCGTGGTTATGTTGATGAGGTTTTGGCTAGAGGTGTTTTTACTCTATGCCCTGGATAGTATAGTGATCTTACAGCTGGAGATGATGAGTTCCTCCATGCCCGTGCTTGAGGTTATAGAGTGATATAGGTTGATACCATGAGCGGAGAGGTGATTCCTCCGGTAGAGAGAGTTGTACCTCGGCTTCTGAGTCCGAGTGGTTTCTGGGTTTGTACAAGTTTCGGGACGAAACTTGTTTTTAGGGGG
Source organism: Fagopyrum tataricum (assembly GCA_002319775.1). Taxonomy (NCBI): domain Eukaryota; kingdom Viridiplantae; phylum Streptophyta; class Magnoliopsida; order Caryophyllales; family Polygonaceae; genus Fagopyrum; species Fagopyrum tataricum. The sequence goes on along the minus strand of CM008281.1, from coordinate 18,539,438 downwards.
GAGAGATGTAAGAGCCTTAGTCTTTCGGACCGAAATTTGGCTTTAGCCGAGATTGGCTTTGGCCGAGCTTTAGCCTAGCCGCACCCGCGGGCTTGCGTGCCGCCCCTACGGGTTCCCGCCCTCGCGGCTCAAGGAACCGCCCCTGCTGTTTCCTGCGGCTGCAGCCGTTTTTGTTGACTCCTTGACCCGTACTTTACCCTTTCTTCTTCTTATTCTTTCCCTTGGTTGATCAAGGGCTTCTTATTCACTTCTCTTCCTCAGTTGCTCACGTCCTTCTTGCTTCTCCTTCTTGATCTTGTGCTTGGTTTTCCCTTGAGTTTGAAAGAGAGTTGTGTGGTGGATGTTGATGTTGATCCTAGTGGTTGGTATGCTGAGCTTGGAAGCCAGCTGCTGTGAGTGTTGATCTTCCCTGCAGCCTAGGACCACATGTGTGGTGAGTGATCTTCTCTTTCTCTTCTTCCTTTCTTTGTTTCCTTCTTCCTTAGCTTAGGATTAGATGATTGAGTGTAGTTTGATGTTGTTTGTGTATGGGTATGCTTGTATGTGACTTTGGATGAGAGAAGACGTGGTTTGATCACGTGAAGAGCCGAAGAGGAATCACGGGGTTTCGTTCTGCATCGTTGCCGCCCCCGCGCCTGGAAGCCGCCGCCCCTACGGAATCTGTGCTGCAGCGCCCGCGCCGTGCCTGCGTTGCCAGCGGCCTTTGTCACCGCCCCTGCGGCTGATCCTTGCTGCCCCTGCGGGATTGCATGTTCCACCCATGCGTCCTTCCGTCACGCAGGTGCGTCTTGTCCTGGATCTACCTAGAGTTAGGTAGATCCTTTCCGTTCCTAGTATGAGCGGTTTAGTGGCATGCTAGGTATGTGTTTGAGGATAGAATGATGTTGAGTACGTTTCGGTTATGCCGGTTATGGCTTTGAGGTTTATGAGTTAGAACTCGATCCTTATGGATCCCTTGGGTCTAGGTGTGACCCTTGTGATGGATATGAGTTGATATATGTTGTTATGCCTTGTTTAGGCAGTGTTGATCTCCACAGTTGGAGCCGTTTGAGTTGAGTTGAGTTGAGACTTCAGAGGTTGAGGTAAGTCCATAGGACTTACTTAGCTGCTATCCATATTTGGGATGTGTGCATGAGTGGTGTGTGTTCTATATGATTAATAGCCCGAGTTATGTTGATTACCTACCTATGGTTTAGTGACTGCCCATTGTAGGGCCGTGACAACTTGTCCTTTCATCCCGTTGGGAGTCTGGAGGTTCTCTTTGGGCAGGCCAGTCTAGCTCAGTGGGCCGGCCACCTGCACCACTCCCATAGGGTACACGGGAGGTGGGACCGGATCTCCACTCTAGCTGGCACCATTCCCAAGAGGCGAGGGTTATATTCCTCGTGTCACATACGTTCATATACGCTTGAGTGACTGGACGTTATAAAGATAATAAACTGGGTAAATGTGTGATAGCATGATGATGTGTTTACTATTCATTGGTGTGTGATTGTGCTGATGCATCTTCTTATATATGCGTATGGTTAGCTAACGGTTTTATACCGTGTTGTAGATCCTTTGCAGGTTAGGAGAGCTGTAGAGTGATCCAGAGGGGTGATCTGCTGAGGGTTCCGTACACTGGGTCGTCCTCGTGGAATATGGGATCTTGAGACTATGTATATAGTTATGTTTTGTTGTACTCAGCAGCGTTGTATAAACCTTTTGATACTTTTATATCAGTTTGATGTTTTGTATTTAATCTATTGGTGTCTTGTTGTAAGATTCAGTGAACTTGTTGTCAGTCTAGGTTCAGGATCCATTGTGAGATCCTAGCCCAGTAGCACCTCGATTCCTACGGATTCGGGGTGTTACAGCTTTTGCCTCAAGAACTGATTCTGCGTTACATCTCCTTTTTCCATGTGCCATCGTATGGCCAAGTTCATCACGAATGATGAAACCGTATGCGAATTGGTTAGCGTTATTTGATAACGCATCGAAGTTAAGTTTATCAAAGTTTGGTTTAAGTTTTTGCCACGTGATGTTCTTAGTCTTTCTTCTTGTTTTTGTTTTGGGTTGGTTAATATTTGTGTGCTTGGTGTTAGCTCGTTCCCATTCTTCAATTTGTTTCATATTTTGTGTTGTTCTTTTATTAATAAAAATTCTTTAGTTTTTATCTAACCAGATATTCCACCAAATCATAACCAGTTGTTTAAACTCTGAATTAGTTATTTTTTCCTTTTAGTTCTCGTAGTATATCATAAGTAGAGTAGCTGTCTGTTGTGCAGTCATTTATGATACCAGAGATTTTAGTGCAGTCCACTACTCTGAGGGTAGAGTGGCATTCGAAGAAAAGGTGTGTTGACGTTCTCTGTATGGTAATTGCAGTAGATGCAGGGCATTACTACCTGAATATTTTGTTTGTCAAGGTTTTCTTTGGTTGAGAGCCCATTAAGATCCACCTTTCGCATGAAATTTTGAACTTTAGGCATGATGCCCAACTTCCATATCCAAGTTTTATCTTCGGATATCCCAACTTTCCTCCTTTGGATCATATTCATGGCCGATTTGGTGGAATATCAGCCATCGTCATTTGTGGACCAATATATTTTGTCCCTTATGTCGTTGATTAGGAGATTATAGGTGATTATTCGATTAATAATGTTTGATGGAAGAGTCCTCCTTAATTGAACAATATCAACGAATACAAATTCACATTTGAGAACAACAAAGTTAGTATGTCACCGACTCGTCGCTAGATGCCAGTCTTCCACCACCTTTTCAAACCTTTCCAGTCGCCGTCAGTCCCAATAGATGGAAAGGAGAAACTGGAAACCCTAGGTTTCAAACTCCCCTAGCTCTCTTAAACTTGAACGGACAAACGGCCCAAAGCCTATCATTTCTCTAATGTATCGGGCGCTTTTTTTTTTAAAAAAAATAATGGTTTCAACCACGGTTTTCAGTTCGGAACCTAAACCAAAATTATGAAACATAACAACTGCATGATTCGATTTTCGGTTCGATTGGAACCAAAACCGGTCGATTCAAGCAAACCGCCCTGTTTGTAGGGTGAACATCAACCTAGAACCGAACCACGTGAAACGAAAGCTTCAAAAAAATAAAAATGGAAAACCTCAGATCGGTTGCGGACCTTGCGGTTTATACCAAAAATTTTCAATTCGGGTTAGGCAAAACAAAAAATTCAAATCGAATACTATATTGTAATACTAAGTTTCACTCTCATGTTTCTAGTTCATGACGAAAGTGAAACCAACGATTGAAATCTAAGTTTGTTTCTTACATAGTTACAATACAAAGAAAACAATATAATCTGTCGAAGAACAAACGAGAAGTAAAGTAGAAACCCTAAACTGAAAATTTCACCATCCACCTATTTGCCCGGTCGAAGAAACGAGACCCCCCCTCCCCCCTAAATTTCAATTATCATTAGCTGGTCCAGTCTAGGAGAGAGAACCTTGAACTTAAACTCAAAGATTCGTCGCCGAAATCACTAGTCCGACAATCCCAAATCGAGAAAGAAACCGCCGTGATGAACGAAACAAAAGAAAAACACACAAAAAATCAAAATAACGAAGAAATCGAACATAACAAAAGAAAACCGCTCATTCACACTTTGTTGAAAAATCGAACGCAAATAGAAGAATAACGAATGTCGAAGAGAAAAAACTAATACAAACTACAAATCTAGGTGGCTTGCTAGAAAGGAATACTCGTTAGAAGGGATGAATGGTTGTTGAGCAAGACACCGATCGCCCCTTCTCCGGACTTGGTTGTTGAGCAAGTCCTTATTTCCGTTTTTATTTTACTTTGGTTTTGAATTGTAGTTTTCGGTTCAGAACTAGAAACGAACCAAAACCCCATTTTAAAGATTATTCGAACCGAAAACCGAACCATAGAATGCGGTTTTTGGCTCGGTTCCAACCAGGAACCGAAACCGTTCGATTCAAATAACACCAACTTATCCAGACGCGTGGCGGAAAATGAGAAGCCGAATGATGTGAATTTCCTGCTGAAACCCTCCTGTATTTGTGCAAACTGCAAAGAGCTTGAACCAGCTCAAGAATGGCGGCCTTCTGCATTTCCTTCGCTCCGCAGGCACTCGCTCGCCCCACCAATACTCGTAATACTCGCAATCCTCGAATTCCCTCTCGGAGCAAACCAGCAAGAAACCCTAATCCTAGGCTTAAAATACAAAAGCCCTCACAAAAATCATCGTCGTCGCTGATTGGCATCGAAGCCACCACCTACACTCGCCTACCACCCAGGGACGATGTTTCCATTTCCTCCATCGACCCACTCTTTCGGGAGATTAAGTTATCCGATTCTAACGTCGCCCTGTTCGGAGCGAACGTCGATGAATATGATGAATTGGAGGATGAAGGAGAGGACGCATACAAAGAATCAGGGGTTGAACAAGACACATTTGAAGCATTCGGTGGTGAACTTGATTCCGACGAGGAGGATGATAGTGACTTGGATGCTGAAGGTGAAGGTGCAACGCAGTTTTTGGCGTTTGCCGGCGGGGAGGAATTCGAATTTGAGGACGAGGAGGAAGACAGTGAGGAGAAGGAGAAGGGGGTACCTGCAATAATGAGATGTTTCGATCAGGCGAAGATCTACGTGAAGGCCGGGGATGGCGGTAACGGGGTGGTAGCGTTCAGACGCGAAAAGTACGTGCCATTCGGGGGTCCGTCAGGGGGAGATGGAGGAAGAGGAGGGAATGTGTACGTGGAGGTCGATCAAGCCATGAACTCGCTGTTGCCTTTCAGGAAGAACATCCATTTTAGGGCTGGAAACGGGAAAAATGGGCAGGGAAGGGATCAGCATGGGGCTAATGGGGAGGATATGGTGGTCAAGGTTGCGCCAGGAACAGTTATCCGAGAGGCCGGTGATGATGGATTTGAAGGGGAGGTGTTGTTAGAACTGTTGCATCCTGGTCAGAGGGCGTTGCTGTTGTCCGGTGGCAGAGGTGGCAGAGGAAATGCTTCTTTTAAATCAGGGAACAACAGGGTTCCAAAGATTGCAGAGAATGGAGAAGAGGGTCCTGAATTGTAAGATTATCGTTTCCTGTCAACTTTGATGCCACTAACAGAGAAGCTAACAATGTAATCACAGTTGGTCGTTGGAAATTACTGCACACCCTCATTTCCTGCTTCTTTTTCTTCTCTCTTTCCATAGTTTTACTTAAAGGAAGCAGACTAATGATTCTACATGAATAAAAAATCTTTGTGTTTCATAATTCTAGTTCCTGCTGTGTGTTATTAAATATGTCTCTGAATACATCAACTGTTGCTTATGTGAAACAGGTGGTTGCAGTTAGAGCTAAAACTTGTTGCTGATGTTGGTATTATTGGTGCTCCAAATGCCGGGAAGAGCACTCTACTCAGTGTTATAAGTCTTGCAAGGCCTAAAATAGCAAATTACCCTTTCACAACTCTGCTTCCAAACTTAGGCGTAGTAGCTTTCGACTATGATGCTACAATGGTTGTAGCAGATCTACCAGGTTTGCTTGAAGGTGCACATCGAGGTTTTGGTTTGGGACATGAATTTCTACGTCATACTGAAAGGTGTTCTGTCCTGGTATTATTCCTTTTAACGTCTATACATGTATTTGGGAATTATTTCTTGAGTGATACATGCTGATCATGTACATTTTTGTGCTTTCATGATTTATTGCCTTTAAGGACTTCCCAGTGGTCTTGTGCAAGTTAATAAATATAGTGTTAGTACTTACCAATTTGAGTTACGTGCTACTATTTATTATTGAACGTTGGAGAATATTGCATGATATCTACTTAATGTATTAAATTACATTTCACTCTGTATCACTTTTTCGGTTCTTAGTATGAATACATCACCTGTTAAGAATTTAATTACCGTCACGAAATAGGAGGAAGAGGGGAGTTAAGAAGAATACTGTCAACATGACTGATTGAGGTAGTAGTAGTTTAGAACCTTAGAAGACTTGAGAGTTGAGATAGTAAGGGAAGACTAAGAATGGTAACTAAGAAACATGGGTTCAACTGGAGCAAAGTGGTAGTGAAGTATTTAAGATGAGTTGTATATGTCTTGTGGCAAAGCCAACTCTGTGTGTTTCCTGCAACGTTTACCCTTTTTTCATCTTTGTGTTTCAATTTAGGTGCAACCATGATTTAGAATGGATAACGTTTCTATCGATATGTCGTCTCTCAACTCACTAGAATCCCGAACTCATGATTGTCCTGACAAATTAGCAGGAGTGATATGTTTGGGCCTTAGGCATTGGCTGCCAATTTTATTAAGCTCTCTCTAAGGATATTTCTAATCAGGAACCATGTTTCTGGTTACTGTTCTGTGCTTAACTGACACTTTTTAAGTTCTGAACTGGTCTGAACAAAATTAAAAAATGAAAACAAAAAACTTTTTCATACATCTTTCTAGTGAGTTAGTGTATTTCGACTTGTATTCTCTTGTTTCTGTGTCTATCTTTGGAAGTCTTACTTTTAGCTGTGTGGCCTTTCTTGTATAGTCTATACTGTTTCACTCTAAAGATGATGGAATCCAACACAATAAGCTTGTGTGCTCTTCTATATCGCTCCAAAAAAAGATAGTATATTTTCTTTGCGTATGCTAGCCTCGTCCTTTTCTCAAATTTCTTCGTTCTTTTGGAACTTTGCACATTGAGGAATATTTACTTTGCACTTTCTCAAATTGCCTTGGATAATAAAGATCTATTTGTTACTAAAATGCTTCTTCTCTAGGGAATACTGTTGTAGCTTTTCCTTATTCTGCTTTCGTTGTTGCTGTTGATAGGTGCACGTTGTTGATGGCTCGTCACCACAGCCAGAATATGAGTTTGATGCAGTTCGCCTTGAGTTAGAGCTATTCAACCCTGAACTTGCTGAAAAGCCATTTATAGTCGCCTTCAACAAGATGGATCTTCCAGAAGCATCTACAAAGTGGGAAACATTCCAGGAAATGCTGCAGTCTAAGGGCATTCAGCCTTTCTGTATGAGTGCTGTAAAGCAAGAAGGCACCAATGATGTTATTTGCGCTGCCTATGAGCTTGTCAAGGAAGTCAGAGGAGTTGAAAGTTCTAGAAAAGGTATATTTCTTATAATTTTGATGATAAATTGTTGTTCTTATGTATGTATTTGCAGTCACTTGTGCATAAGCAAAATGGGGTCAAATTGTCAAAAATGGTTGAAATGTGTACTGAAGTGTTAAACTTATTTTTATTTTTCTGAGGATCAGTCAATAGGGAAATGAACTTATTCAAATTGGTTTATAAAACAGTGATAGTACACGATGCCTATGCGATATGAATATTGATAGTGAATATCGGCTTGTGGTTTTACATTCATGGCACATTCTGTAATCTGAATATTCTAATTACAGGTGGGTCAGATCCCGTCAATCTGAATTATGTGGCTGAAATGATATCGGAGAGACGAAAAGCATCTATTAGTGAGTTTGAGATCACTCATGAAAGTAGTTCCAGGAGTTGGCTCGTATATGGACCTGGCTTAGAGCGCTTTATTCAAATGACAAATTGGCGGTATGTGAAACTCTTTTTCTGCACCAACCCTTGCAAATTTGCTAGTTAAGTTATAATTTTTTTTGCATATTTGCCTTGGTACAGTGTTCAATGATCCAATCCCTTATCTGAATTATTTCCTTAACTTTGTTTTGACTGCATTGATATTTCTGATTTCATTTTCCATTGTAAGGAAGCTACCTGCAGCTTCATGTTGGTGACATTACTAGGTTGAGAGATTAGCTCTGTAACATTACTAGGTTGTAACAAATCGACTTTAGCCTGAGCCGTTTTAGGTTCAGCCTCGGCCCGTATAAACTTAATTGGTTCAAAGTCTATTTTAAGGGGCTTAACAATATTTTATAATGATGGACATCTTAAGCATACTCTTCTTCAGAAAGACTGAATATTAGATTTTTGATTTTGTCTGAAATAATTTTTTGTCCTAACTCAAGACCAGGAAATGAGAGGCAGAGTAAAGAACAAATGGCTGCTCTTGAAAACAATAAAAGTTTATTTGTCATTTTATTTGGTTGTCAGAGCTATTTCACTTCACTGATATAGCGAAACAACATAGACTTGATTGGTTGGCAATTTGGTTAGATATAGCTAAATATCATATGCAACTTTGTAGCAGTAAATCCTGCATGCCAGTATGCCACCATCCTATCTTCTTCGGAAGAATGCTCAAATAGCTAAGTTATTGTCTTGTGATTCTTGCACTGCCATGTCTCATTTGAGATCTATGAACACACTACATGTGCCACCTTCTTTTCTATTAGAAGCTTATACCTATTAAGAAGTGGGTAGTTACAGTAGTCATTTTTTTTGGGGTCCAAAAACAGATACGTTGATTCTGAGAGAAGATTCCAACATGTATTGGATGCATCTGGGGTGAATAGATCTCTCATTAAACGCGGTATCAAGGAAGGTGACACAGTCATTGTAGGAGGGGTACGTTTTATAAGTTTGCCTCACCCTCTTTTTTAGTTTCTCTTGATCAATACATATTAGATTGAGGATATTTAACTTAGCTCGTGACAATGTGCTTAATATTGTGAGTTTCAGATGGAATGGGTTTGGAGTGATTCTTCAGGTGCCGGTGGACCCAAAAGTGTAAAGAGGAAATCAAGTGAATCAGACAAATGGGCAAACTGGAAGTAACATAGATCTTCACACAGGTGTGTATTAATCTAAGCAAGTAAAGTGTTGATAGAAAACATGACCTAGGGCTTATCACATTACACTTTGTTCTATCATGGTGTAGATGATGGGTTCTATTCAGATGATTCGATGCACGCGAACAAGCTAAACTCCAACCCAGGTATTTGTAGATGCTTTACGCGTAAAAGAGTCTGTTGTAAGTTTTTTTCTATATAATGCATGTTGAAGTTTCCAAATCCATCAGTTGTCAGTGTGAACTTGTGTTTACTGGTGTTTCAGGTGTTAGCTATCGACATGGTTGCGCGTGCATGGATTAGTACTTGGCGGTAGGCCATTGCCTGGCTGAACACGGAAATACTTCCCGGACATGAAGATGGCGGCAGAAATTTCAGTTAGAAGGCTCTTTTTCTATAATTTATTTAACTTGTTTAGGAATCGAGATAGGGAGGAAGAATGGATAAAATTTGACCATTAATATCTCTCAAACTTGATTCTAAAAAGTCAATGTTCCAAAAAGGGCAATACATATACACAATTTGAATACATGAAGCTCAACAATTATGAGAGCCTCGGGATAGGTATTGGCGGTGTCATGAGAGACTCGGATGGTACTCTTCTAGGTGCTATGGAAAAGCGGCTTGACGACAGGCAGTATCCCCTCACAGCTGAGACTATGGCTATTCTCTACGCGTTACAAGAAGCTCAACAATTGTGTTTTACCCACATTCAAATGGAATCAGGCTCACAAGCTGCTATTAATCACTTGGTTCATCAAACAACCATGATCTCACCTCACGGTCTTCTTATACGGGAATGATCCGTATTTCTTCGATCTAGACAATGAGACTTCTTGACACACTTAGTAACACGAATTCAGCCTTGGGATAAGTATGGAAAAGATGCAGAAATGAGGAGAGAGAGTAATGGAATTGAAGTAGATGAGAGTAGAGAAGATAGAACCGTTGAGAAGACAATTGGAAGAAACTTTGATCTAGGAACAAAAGACACAAAAAATGCAGCCACCACCCTGCCTTGTACAAGGCCACACAACTCAACAATGAAGGAAAACATTGAAGGAAAACATTTTGAACTAATGAAAAAAAAATATTAGTTCAGTTTTTGTATACTTTATTATAATATTTGTTAGTTCAGTTTTTGTATACTATTAGTTCAAAATTTTATTATATTATTAGTTCATGCATTATTTTGAACTTATGAAAAAATTTATAAAAATATTAGTACAATTATTATGAACTAACAAAACAAATAATTCGAACGGAATGTACAAAAACATTTGAACGATAAAGTGTCTATTAGAAAAAGAAGAAGGAAAAAAACTGGAAGAAATTTTGTAAAAATGTATGAACCATTAGTACATATAATATGAACCAACAATAAATGTTTTTTTTGAACGAAATGTATTAACATGTTGAATTAAAAAAATTGTCCGTAAGGAAAATGACACGTGCCACTCATGCGATTCTCCGTAAAGCCGCACCTAAACCGAATTGTAATGAATTCTATCAAAAAACTATTTTTTTATTAATCATTCATTTGATATTCAAAATTAAAATTTTATAATAAAATTTTAATATAGAAACAATTTACCTTATATTTTTTTTGATAAAACAACATCTAATACTTCGGTTGATTTTTCGATCAAAAACTAATCTTTTTCAAAATAATAAAGTGAATTGGTTTAAAAATTAAACGGTTTTATAAAATTAAAAAGAAATTGAGGGGAAATTAAGATATACTATTATAAGATGTCAATTTCAACCAAGTCGATGATAATCGGTGGGAAATTGCCTATCTAGATACAATCACAATTACAAGCAATAAAGAGCTACAATATTGGAAAGCGTTTAACATGGTGAAAAGAGTCAACAAGCGAAGTTGGAAGATGCACGATAATGTGTTGGCATAAGAGATCCAAGTACAAGTGACCTAAACCCGGAGACAGAAGACGAATAATAAGAGCTAGAGGATCACTTTCCAAAATTAGGGTAGAGTAGCATACGTCATATGCATATTAATGATACTCTTTGATCTGGATACAATTAAAGGCAATCCCAAATACTTTATTTGGTGAGGAACCATGCCGACATTAAGAATAATTACTAGATCTAGTTGGCGCGAAATATTAACATTCCTACTAAAAAACCTCACTCATATGCATAATAATATGTTGGTCGGATGCTCTTTTGTAGTGATTGACAATATCAGGATTGAAAGAGCATTCTAGTGAGATAGCCTTTGCAAAAATCAAAGTTTCATCTACAAAGCATAAATGGGAGATAGTAGTGGAAGAACGTGAGACGATGACTCCATGTAGAGATCGGAGATAAACAACTCTTGATAGGAGAAACAATAGCCCTTCAACGCTAGAATGAATACTGACAGGCAATAGAGGATCTCCCCCAGAAGAAATTACAAGTTCTTCAAGGTGACATTAATATTAAAAGAGTAAGATGTGTTGTTGACACACTACATAAGCTTATGAACCCAGGAGGAACTAAATCTCATTTTAAGCAAGAGACACTCAATGTAAACACATTCCACTCGGTCAAAAACTTTACTCAATGTAAACCCATTCCATGCCATAATTGTTGATAGAAAAGTGCATGAACTCCATTAATACACAACGCCTAATGGGGTATCATTTGGATAATGCCTTATTCATATCATTCTTTACGGAAGGGGCTATCATAGAAAGGACGAGATCGATGCTTTCATCCGAGGGTGAAGAGGAGGTGAAAATATCCGAAAAGCAATGAGAGACCTCAATAACAAGTTTAGTTTGAGAGCGAAGGGGAACACCTGATATAGAAATGAGCTTTGTGGATGTATTGCGAGTACAACGACTGAAAGCCTTGCGATGAAAATAAGTCGTATTTTCTCCCTCGCAAAGGGCACTAGACCATGATTTGATGTGCCAAAAGCTTTCCTCCTCTTGAGCGACTGAATCTTGCCGGACACGACACGTGAGACAGTGTTTGACGACATGGTAGTAGTTGGGAATACATGTTCCTTAGATTCCGTGAGGAAAAGGTTATTGAGAGCCGTGGTAAAAGCATCTAAATTGGTCATAATGATGGAGAAAGAGAAGATGAAGGAGGAGTGATAAAAAGTATTCTAGAAGAAGAACCAAAAAAATTGCCATAAAAAGCAAGGGAACCCTAACTGCCGCAGGGATGGATGATAAACAAATATATTATATGGATTTTTCTTTTCTTTTTTTTATCCAATTCTTCTTGCAATGATTAAATAAAAATTAAGCACCAAATATAAACATATCAAATTAAAAAAATAAAGATAGAGTACATCGACTAGAAAAGAACAAACATAGAGTACGCCAAAAGGGGAAAAAACAAACCCAAACCTGCGCATATATATATATATATATATATATATATATATATATGCGCAGGTTTGGGTTCTGGTGGAAATGGGTCTTATGTTGAGAAGTAGAAAGATATAATAGCTATCAAATAAAATGAATGAAGGGTTGTGATGAAGCGCTTCTTTTGAACAAGATTTTTGTCTAACGGTGATATTAAAACACCGTCAGAGAGAAGCGCTAGTTTTAAATGAGATTTGTTACACCCGTTCGTGGTATAGATTCAAATTTTAGAAAATTCATTCTAATATATAATGCTATTAAGAAGTTTGAGATCCTAGTTCCAACTATGTCTCTGATTGGATTTTAAATACCTAATTTGTTCAAGTATAAAACTTATTTGTTCAACTATATTGCATATTTGCTCAAAACCTGATTTGTTCAACTATATTTCATATTTGTTCAAAACCTAATTTGCTCAATTATATTGCATATTTGTTCAAAACTTGATTCGTTCAATTATACAACTTATTTGTTCAACTATGTTGCTGATTTGTTCAAAACCTGATTTGTTCAAAACTTGATTTGTTCAAAACCTGATTTGTTCAACTATATTTCATATTTGTTCAAAACCTAATTTACTCAATTATATTGCATATTTGTTCAAAACTTGATTCGTTCAATTATACAACTTATTTGTTCAACTATATTGCATATTTGCTCAAAACCTGATTTGCTATTTAATACCTTTACTGTAAATGTTAACAAAATTATCCATTGATTAGTATTTTACAACTCTATACACTTTCGCTTTCTCCATCTAAACATTTTGTACCTTGGGATGCTGCATCGATACAAATTAGATGAGAAGGAGCGAATAAATTTAATCAAATCAATTAAACTAACATCAAAGAAATCGAAGAAGGAACGAGGAAGGAAAAAAGAGTGTGGAATGAACGACCTGATTACTCTCCCAGTACTCACTTCTGACCCTAAAACTCCATATATATATATATATATATATATATATATATATATATATATATATATATATATATATATATATATATATATATATATATATATACCCAAAAGTAAATTAAAAATATTTTCAAACTAAGATTTTGAATGAATAAATTTTCTACTTCGGTAAGTTTGAATCAGTTAACTCAATTCTCCGACAAAATGAAAGGTTTGACAATACAACACCGCTGAACAGAACACTACGAAAATACCAAAACTTTTACAAGCAACAATGGCACTTGAAATGATCATGCTCAACCTGACTATCAAGCCAATCTCACCAACACAAAAAACAAAGAATTCCAACCGTTATGAAATTTGATCTGCAGTATTTTCTTATCAACTGCTCAACTTGAGCTTCTCCTCGACTAGCTCTATACATCGGTATAAAACAAACTCAACTGGGTTCAAGCCACATATGATGTCCATAGCAACCGGCTCACAGTCATTCATGGTTTCTGCAACTATTCCTGTCACTAAGGTCCTTAGAGGAAGAAGCCACTCCTTGTGTACCTTTTGTAGACTGCTCTTTGATAACACCCCACTGTAGTTTGTACCTCCTGTTGCATCAAACAGGCATGGTCATTTGTCAACACATAAGATTCTGTATTTGAGTTAGAGCTAATTACTTTTGTTGTGCAATCTCTCATGCACATCAAATAAGGTCTACAGTGTGCCTTTCATGATATAGAATATATATAGGCATTCAAATATTTCATTGTTATTATAGTTTCCATTAACGGGCCTCCAATTGACCATGGCTGCGTTTGGTTGAGTACGAAATTAAGGGGGTTAAGATTATTATAGGAATTAAGAGGGAGAAATAATTCTCGTAATCTCGTTTGGTAAGGGACTGAAGGAGATTAGATTATATGAGAATTGTGTAATCCTATTGAACTTCGATTATAAGGATTATAAGCATTATTGAGGCTAAAATCTCACATATTTACCCCTCTTCCCAATTTTTCATCTACAAAAGAACTTAAAAGTACTTTTTTCATGATTTAAATCACAATCATATTCATTTTACAACACTCATTTCACTTATTTTCATATCCATCTCCTTAAATCTTAATCTAAATAATTCTCTTCATCTATATAATCTTAAGTTACCAAAAGGACCCCATATCCGGATTTTTTGCAATGGTCCAAGCAAAAATACAAGAACAGTTGTATTGCTCACAGTCATTACCAGTGGACTCTACTATCAAGATATATCTGTACAAGTTGAGAGCCGATAGAGCCTGCAAAACAGAAACCGTCAAAAAAACATGTTCTCCTTCTCCATTCAAATAATAGATAACATTGTATAAGGAGGAATAAGCAACAAAGAAAAAAGTGACTGATTTTGAAGGGAAATAGAAGTACAGCATCAGTTTGTTCCGGGAGAGATGGAGGCCCGCCAGATGGAGGTCTTAGTACATACTCCACCAAATCCAGTACACCATGACACCATGATGTACCTGAGCTGGTGTTCTGTTCAGGCAGATTTTGCTCGGATTGCTTGCAGTAAGTGTTTTGCAAGATCTCCCTAGCACAATCAAGAAGGATAGCTATCTGCAAATGATTCCAATAATCGGTCAGCTACTTGGCCATTATTGTGAAATGGGTAATAATGAGGCTTAATTGTCATACTATATGAAGCTTAGTAAGACCTCACCATGGAAGATGAGCTGCTATTTCTCACTAATACTTGCAGGATATCAAGCCTCAAGGAACATGGATTGTCAGCAAGTACCTGCTCAGTGTTTTATTCCCCTATTAAAAGTTAACGGGATAGACATTTGCATTATTGAGAAAAATGGCATGGTATCCTTACAATGTACCGAATAAGATAGAAAAAATAAAACAATTCACTATTAATATCTTCATGATTGAACGAATTTATAAACAGATTGGCATTTAGTCACAATATATTCATAAGAAAGTAGAGTGCAATAATAATTTAAGATCCATGTAAGATTAAAAAAAATATCTGAAATTTAATCATGTATCATTCACCCTTAAGGTAAGATGAGAAACTCGTGGTCATTAACAAAGGTGTGAACCCTGAATACGAATCACTGTGAACGATTTTTTAAGTAGTTTATGGGTGGTACAAAAGATAGTAGTAGACAATTAAGATGAGTCACTATGCAAGGTTACAAAAATCTTGAGTGGGTCATAGGTGATTAAGAAGCGGTGCTATATTCTTTTGACATTGTTGCAGAAAGTGGGGGCGAGGAGAAGATGAGTAGTCAAGTTAAATTTCAAAGCACTTCTGAATTAAGAACTGAAACACGTAACAATAGGACAGGAACTAACCCTCTTCAATCCAGTCAAAGCATTCTTTCTCAGAGTGACTTCAGGAGAATACATGATAACTTTCACAAGGGCCTGAAATTTGTAGCTGGCAGTCAATGATTTGAGAGAAACAGTGCAACAGGAAGGAGTCAAAAATAGAATACCTGCAGAGAAGAAATGAGACTAGGGGTGTGGATTGAACAAATGACATCCTCGTCAATTTTCTGTTCACATACTTTATCGGTTATGATGAGTAAGAAGTCAACAGCATCTCCTTTCAATTTCCAAGGAAGATTGTCCATCGAAAATACGTATCTCATCATGCCAATAGCTTGCCACCTGCTAGCCTGGATACTTCTGAGCTCATCCTTTAGATCACTTATATTTTGATCAGCAGATCGAGATATCTCATCAGAGATGTGAGCCCAAATTACTGAAGGAATAGACATAGATGGAAATGCTCATCTTTGTTAAGAATGAAAAAGACCATCACAAGGTGATTTAGTAACGAGGACAAAATCTGAGAATTTGAAAGGTCCGATACAGACCTGAAAGCACTGCTCCGTGCTTGACATAGGAGAAACAGCCTAAAAATTCGTCTGAATCATCTGTTAAGTTCAGATTATATAGTTAAAAACCATGATAAAGTTGTTAAGACTGCATAGTAAACTTGGAGAGCTTACCACGAACTGTAAGATCCATAAATTTGTTAACAGCAAGACCCGTTATTAGATCAGTGAAAGATAATCCACAGTATGGAAAATAATGTTCCAGTTGCGAAATCAACGAAACACAACTTGAAACTTCTGTTAGACTGATTGAAATCAGCGTCTGTACTTGCATGAAAATAAAAAGAAACAAATATCAAAACAAATAAATATAGCAATATAATTTGCAATTGGGCCAATAATCAAACTTGATTTAAACTCAGGTTAGAACATACCATGATTTGCAAGATAAAAAGCCCAAGTAAGGCACGTAGTTGTTCATTTGCTTTGCCATCCTATGAGAAAAAAATGAAGAAATGTGAAGTAGAATAAGAAAGATACTAAATTAATGTGGAAAAAACACTTTCCAGGACTCACACACCAACTCGTCACAAGTTGCTCTTATAGAGAAAACGACTCCTAAAGTTCTTTGAAAGAGTTCCACAGGGTCTCCAACTCTATCATCTAGATCAGTAGATGCAACCTTCAAAGCATTCAGGACAACAGGAAGAACTGCTTTTAGCTGCTCAACATGGCGTCTCTTAATTAAGAGGATCACTGCACAATTGCAAAAAAAAAAACCCAATGAGGATGTTCATACAGTGAACCAATCATGTAACTGACTGGTGGACTTTCTATTTTGTCCGTTACTTGCCTCTAATGAAGGCTTATATAGTCTTACAGTTAATAGATAGAGAACGAAAAAACAGAAAATAAAAACGTATAAGTAATTCTGAAACACCCTTCAAGATGGAGCATGGAGATTACGAAAGTTAGCGAAGAAATGCTTGCAAAGGGGTTTGTCCCAATGCCTAGGTGAAAATATCAGCCATATCAAGAGCCGGTGGAAACAAAGCTAGGAATAATGACACCTTGGACTACTGACTCACAAATGAAGTGGCAATCCAGCTCAATGTGTTCGGTGTGTTCGTACACTGGATTAGTTGCGATGTGCGAAGCAGACTGGTTATCAACTTATCACAGGAGCAGAATGGAAGCCATGTGATGAACCCAAAGATCATGTAAACAAGCCTCTCAAGCACTTCAGTTCACAAGTAATCTTAGTCATGGCATGGTATTGTGCAAAAGATAATGAAACGGTCTGTTGGTTCTTCTTGTTCTCCAAGAGACCAAACAATCTTCAAGGAAATCAAACCAACAAGTCAATCAACAGCAAGTGAGCGGGCAACTTGCCCAATAATAATCGCACCACCTATAGAGTTGGACGGCACTATCCACTCGTAATACAATTCCCTTGAGCCAGAAATGATCAAGGGTAGGCTTGTGTTGACACAATTAGATCCCCTCGGAGGATTGAGCCACTTCAACAACAGAAAAATATTTTAAAAGCCTTAAATCTTTCATGTGAAAACCAGTGCTTTGCTCTGTAAATTTTCACATCGCCAATCAAGGTTGAATGCTTGAACCGTTGACAGAAATAATTAAGTCATCCATGTAAGCGAGCACATGTATGACATGGTTGTTCTCAAATTTCCTTCAATCGTGTTTAAAATCCATGAAACAATGATGGAATTCACTGTCCACCACTCGTCAAGTTCTGGCAAGCACTTATCTGGTCTCAATCATCCCTTCAATAAAACCTCACTTCTAAAGAACCCTGTAACGAACTGTGCACAAATTGTGCCCACTCCTCATAGTTCTGTCCCTTCAATTGGATTTGGGTGATTATGTTACCTGGATTGTCACTTGTACTAAGATCAAAGCGCAGAAACTGCAACTGGTGTTGTATCCTTCCCATCCATAGACATGACTGGCGGTTAGGAGGATCGTTCTTTGTAGGAGATTTTTTATTTATCAGAATTATAAGATTTTCTAGGGTAATAAACATGAAACTGGTGGACTTTCTTTCTGCCGTTACTAGCTGCTAACAAAGGCTTATATACTCTTACAAATGATAGAGAATGAGAAAACAGAAAACATATACAAATAACTAACTCCGTAACCAATAGACTTCTAAAAATTCTGTACTCACCTTTCATATCATACCTCCACAACCAACAGGACACAATAATCTATGAGTGGAAATGAATGAACGATTGGCTACACAAAGTGCTAAAAAGCTAGTCAGAATGCAAAATTAAAAAAAAGGCCATGTTCTATAATCACCTTGCTTTTGATACAGTGATCAAGTACGTGTACCTTTCGATAACCCTCGAAGAAGAGGAGCAAGGTATCCAGGAGCATCAGTTGTTTTTCCAAAAGAATCTATAGCCTGCAGCAATTTTTTAGTGGTTAATGTATAGGTAAAAGTAGAGGCTTCTACATATCCCATGCTACCAATAGACAGTTGTCACTAGAGTTTTGTATAAAATTGAAATGCACGAGAGTTGAGTAATAAACGGGAAAACATAGCAGGCTGTTCCACTAAAACCTCAGAAAAGGTAGCATCATCGTTGTGGACTATGAAATAGCTAAGATATCATATGGGGCCAAGTGATACGTCCTCTAATGATCCTACGATGAGGAGGTAATATTTGCGAAATATTGTGCAATGGGGCATCGGAATTCTGATTAAGGTTCATATACCTGATTCTATGAAACTTGGAAGCCCTAGAAACTTTATATAGCCTTCAACGGCAGCGTAATGCCTACATCTGGAAAGTACTAAGTCGCAACTCTTAACTACTAAACCTGCCTAGGTGTTCATTAGTAGTAACGTTGCATTTACCCTGCTGCACTAGGAATAGATTTCAGCAGTTGTGAGTCATGTGACTTATATTTCGTCAATCACTGACAATGCTCTTCAGTGTTCTAAAAGGTGCACCTTAGAGGAGTGGAGAGAAGTTTCTTGAAGAAGAAATGAAATCAGACAGGTTCCTGCCCAACTTACGTAAAACAAGAGTAAAATCAGATTTGATTTTGTTACTTTTGCTTAAATGTAGGGAATTGATAGGTGTTTATTAAAGTTTTATAAAACAAAAATAATTAAAGAAACTCTAGTGAACTTTGGGATGAAGGAGAGGATTCCTTTAACTAATATTATAAGTGAAAAGTAATAGAAAAAATCATATAAGAAACTCATTTATAGTTCTGGGATGAAGATGCTCTTAGGCACCAGCCCAGACACCCTGCACCTTCTAAAAAGAAAGGCAAGACACCTTCGATGAGGCACACCCTAGACGCATGAGGGCTTTCTGTTTATACAAAATCATAAAACTTATATTTTCTGTAAAAATATTTTGTTACCATATTGAAATGCATCATATTATTATTTCAGAAACAATATTTTAAAATGTATGATAATTATTGTGTGTAGTAAATAAAACGATTAATATCAGTAAATTTCTGAATCATAACAACTTCTATACTTCTCCCCTTCCTGGAATCCTGCAAGTCCCTCCCCGTTCCCCTCAATCCTGCATGTCCCACCCCCTCCCCAGGCCTCTGTTTGAAGTTTCAAAGAGGTGCGTCTAGGCTCCAGGAGCCCCTGCACCTGATGCACCTTGAACTTTTTAGAACACTTATGAGCCTCTTGTGTAGCTAGCACACAGAGGGATGCCAGCAAAGATGAGCTCGATATAATGTAGGATTGAGCGATCCACAACATTCTCATCAAAGCATGATGTCCAGAAAACAATGGTAAGACACAGTGAGATGTTGGAACAAGGAATACCATACCTCACAAAAAACCGAAATTAAGTCTCGAGGACTACATTTTATTGTGAATAGATCAATGATTTTGTCAACGGCCTCCAGGCATCTGTTGGATACTCCTGAAAACTTAGCAGCAGCTTTAGGTAACTCAAACGAAAGTGCATCAACAACAGCCTACAGCACCAGAAGAGATACAGATTGACAGCAGAGCAAAGGCTTATGTGATACATCACCAAAGAAAGAAAGAAACAGAGAAAAAAAATATAACAATGAGCAACAAAAAAGTGCTCTCAACTTAAAGATTGTCAAACCTGATCCAACGTAGGGTCAGATAAATAGGTCTGGATATCTGAAAGCACGGAAAATGCATTGTTTTCAAAACCCTTGTTGTCTGGGTCAGATATGGCAACATCTGAGACCGATGAGAGGAACTCAGTAAGCTCCTCGATTAAAGCTTCTGACTGAACAATATCCTCACTTAGAACTGCCTGCATAATTCCAACATTTATAAGTTTATAACAAAACCCCCTTCAAAAGAAGCCAATTGACAATGAAGGCTACACAGTCGGAAAAGAGAGATACAGTGGAGCAAGACAGGAGATGTTGATGAAGGCAAAGTAGGCGTTGGGAATCAGGCGAAGCTTGATAGGTTTCTTCTGCTGACATCTTCCCTGTTGATTTAGAGCACTATTGAATCTTCAGTTATGAGAAGTTTTCACTGCTGAGTGCTGAGACCTTTTTGGTCGGACACGGGAAGAGGAGCCGTGTAAGACTGAAATTATGCGGACCACAAGTACTAGAGATTTCTAACACAATATAACCACTGAACTTATCAAAAATATCTCACATAAAAAGCCAATTACATATAACCACCCAAAATAAGATAATTAAAGTAAGACAGTAAGTAATTAAGGGTGTGTTCATAATGACGACATTTTTCGTTAGTTTAAACTGTTTGGGTAGCTGTTTGATTAGTTTTTTAAAAAGGCATTGTAAAATTTGAAAAGCTAATGAAAAATCTAACGGAAGTATGGTAGGAGAAGATTATGGGTAAATTTTAAGGGTGCATTACTGAAAAAACAAAGTTCCACAATAATCTATACAAATAATCTCTACTGGACAAGCCCAGAGTACGTTTAAGTGACCTAAAGACATCTTATCGACCTTGCCACTTTTAACAATCGCTAAGATGAGTTTCTTGTCCAATTAACAAGTTCCGAACCCCTTTCTAAGAGTATTTACTAGGTAGATTTGCATGATCTAAAGGCATCTTATCCACCTTGAAACTGTTAATAACATCAAAACCATATCAAAAGTACAATCATACACTGTGGTAATTCCTTAATTTACTAGTATTGTTCATGTTTTATATCCTAAAGTGTAGCAGACGTCCATCATCGCAAGAGTACATCAAGCTACCTCCTCTAACAGCACATCCAATATCTTTGTACCAAGAGCTACATTTACAAGACAAGTTCTCCATAAGTTCGAATGAAGCTCCATGATTACCAAATAATAATTATCTTAAGCCTAATAATAGGCATAAACTTTCTCTCAGTCAACTCACATATCCAACTGAAAAACACTCTTACGGATTTAAAGCTAGTTCCATTCACCATCTCACATTCCTGCATCTAATTCTTTCCGATTTTGTTATATCAAACCAACACATCAACAAAAATGGTGCCAAATCTCAACGAAATTAATACAACTCCTAGTTCTAATATTGAAATTCAAACCTGGAATTGTCAAATCAGCAGCAATGAGCAAATAAAATAACTAATCAAGTATAAACAACTTCGATTCAACAAGTATGTAAGTAATTTAATCAACGACAAATCTGGAACAGCTTAATTTATATTCAAACTAGTTTAAACCCTACAATATTCACGAATTCAAGATCAAGAGAAAACATACAATGCGTTTCTATTTTGTTCTGTGGACGGGAGAGGGGGCAGGTGGCCGGTTCCGGCGGCAGGGGATTCTGACCAACGATGGGCGAGGCTAGTCTGAGTTCTTCGTTTGCTACTCCGTTGATTCGAGAATGAGTTTTGAGGAGAAGTTACAGTCTTACAGACTTGTTTTTCTTAATTTGTTGGGGATATTTCAAAAACCATCCGTATTTACCTTTTTCGCACAAAACTGCCCTTTACACCTCTCGTTAAACAAAGTACGAGCCGGATAAACCGAGCCCAAGCCGAGCCTAAATTTATATGAGCTTTAAAATGTGTTTATATTCGGCTCGTTCAGAAAGTGAACGAGCTCGAACAGAGCTTATGATGACCAGAGCCCGAGTAGCTCGGCTAAAATAATGTTCCTATAGTGTTATTTTAGCCGAACGAGCTGAGTTACCCGAACGAGCGAGCATTGACATGCTCAAGCTTGCCTCATTTATAAACAAGCCGACCCCGACCCGAGTCTAAATTTTATACGAGCTTTAAATTTGTTCATATTCGGCTAGTTTAGAATATGTAAGAGCTTGAGCCGAGCTTTTAACGAGCTGAACGCGAGCTAAGCACGAGTCGCTTGTCTTAATGTCTTATATTACAACCCTAAAAGTCGTAAGCCATGTGCATCCCATCATTTTAGGGTGCAATCCCCATCCCGAATCTAACATTTTATAAAAGCACGATTTAAATATGATCTGAAGTATCCGAATATTGACACTTTATAGTCAGATAGGATCGGATATCTGATACAAATATTCAAAATATCACAGTCCTTATTTTAACCTTAACTATAGGATATTTTTTCGAATAGATTGGATATACGATCCGATTTTTTCAAAACCTTAATATATATAGGATCTAGTGATCCGATAACCCCCGATTAAGTTCGGATCACCAACTAATAGATAAGAGTTTGTATACCCTCTAAATTGATGTTGTAGTTATTAAAGCTACCTATCAAAGGAAGAACATTTGAAAAGATCAAGTGATAGTTTAAAAAATGGTCCATTTTATGAAGAAGAAAATATCAAGGAAATGATGGATGTTGGTAGAATTGGACCTCAAGAAGGCTTATCATATATTAAGGTGGGACTTTGTCGAGGACACTCTATGGGAGACCCACTTTCCTGATCTATGGATACGTAGGATCATGGCTTACATCTTCTCCTCCTCGACGAGAGTCTTATGGAATGGAGAAGTTACGGAGGATTTTTATCCTACTCGTTGAGTTCACCAGGGGACACTCGATGTCCCTAAACTTATTCGTTTTTTTTCCTCGAAAGGCTCATTCATGCTATTATGCGGGAAGATCATGTGGAAGATGGAAACCGATCAAGGTGACACGTGAGTAAAGGTGTCAAACGGGGACATCGGGTCGGGATCGGGTCACAACAGGCTCGGGTTGAAAATGGGTCGAGTCTAAAAAGGCTTGGTTAATAATCGGTTTGTTTTGGGGCGGTTATCGATTGTTCGGGTTATAACGGGTTATCGGGTAGCCTCGGTTCTTAGGTCATAATGGGTTGGTTTAGTTAGGTTCTTGGTAGCAGTGTCAAACGGGTTTGACATGTTGGTTCGGGTCGGGTCAAAACAAGCTTGGGTTCAAACGGGTCGGGTCAAAACAAGCTCTCTTTTTAGCGGTTTATTTCGGGTCGGGTCGATTTGGATCGGTTATCAATTGTCCGGGTTAATACGGGTTATCAAATAACCTCGGTTCTTGGATTATAATTTAGTTCGGTTCTCGGGACATGTTAGGATACTTCTTTTTTAATGGCTTCGGGTAGAGGTGTCAATTGTGGCGGGTTAATCTGGTTTGAGTCGGGTCAAGTTATGTTCAAGTTGGGTCGAAATCGGGTTGGGTTGCCTAACATCTTGATTCAGATTAGTTATAATACTAACTATGAGGTATGAACAAAAAACAATACAAACTTTAGAAATTACTATTTAGTATACACACTATTTCACATTAAACCAATTTTGATGCAGGGTAAAATTGTGGCAGAATTTTATTACAAAAACCGTCCATACATGTTTAAATCACACAAAATGACCCTTATATTTTATTTTCTTTCCAAAATCACCCATGTTATTTTTATATACTTAACAAATTATGTAATAAAAGTTTGTCATCACTTTATTTTTAAATATTTAAGGTAGTTGATTTATTAAAAAATTAAATAAAATTTTGGTTAATAGACCCATGTTTGTTGTCATTATTGTTTTTATACTTTTAATGGTAGGTAGTTTGAGGGGGGGGGGGGGGGGGGGGGGGGGGTTAACGTAAATTAGTGAAATTTTTTCTTCATTTCATGTTTTAAAGTTTAAAATTTTAAAAATTAATATTATTTCATACCAAAATTTGTGGGAATGTCATCAAGTATGTGTCTTTTAATCAAAATTTTATTTTTAAAAATTTAAAACTTTTCAATCATTCTTATAGTTATATTTTACATAAATGACCTAAAATGTTAAAGAATAAATTGATAACTAACCTTTATAACATAATTCGTTAGATATACAAATAAACTTCTCAATCATTCTTAGAGTTATACTTTAAAATCTTATTTTTAAGACTTTAACACATATCTTATCTCTAACATGGTAAAAAGTTGATACTTAAAAAACGTCATCATATATACTTATACAATTATACTATGTATTATGTAATATGTATACTTCAATACTTGTATTGGAAATTAAAGTTGAAAAATAGTTTTAATAAGTAATTAGTAAACCATAAGTTAAATAGTTATTTTAACGAGTTAAAATCATCGTTACATCACACTTATCACGTCGGAATTGAAGAATGTCATGATAAACTTATAGTTATAGAATGAATTATGTAATATATATATATATATATATATATATATATATATATATATATATATATATATATATATATATATATATATATATAATGTATTTATGTATTTATGTATATGTCTAGACAATATAGTAAAAAACATATCTTTAAAATGTTTATTCTTAAAAATTATAGTATGAATTATGTATTTATGTGAAAACGACTTTAGTCGGATTAAATAGGTATCCGCGAGTATTCAGGTGATTTGTTTGATCGAAATGATTTTAGCATGATCCGTTTGATTGAACTGACTTTAACCGGATTTGGATATCCGACTTATAGTATGGATTATGTAATATTTATTGTGTAATATGTCATTATAGACTTATAGTATAAACTTATAGTATGAATTATGTATTCATGTCATTATACACTTACAGTATAAACTTATAGTATGGATTATATCATTACAGACTTATAGTATAAACTTATGTTATGAATTATGTCCTTATAGACTTATTGCATGTATAAACTTACATTATAGATTTTCGGATTATGTTTTTTACATAGTTTTTATTTATATTCGATTTGCTTACATTCATTTTATACGCGATATGTAGCTAAATTTTCAAAAAGTATATTCTTAAAAGTTATTTTAATAATTTCTTATATATTTTAAAATTTATTTTAATCCGTGTCGGGTTACTTTGGGTTATCGGGTCATTCGGTTCGGGTTAGTTCGGGTTGGGTAACTTCGGTTTACCGGGTCATTCGGATCGTATTACTTAGGGTCATATTACTTCGGGCTATCGGGTCATTCGGGCTATCGATTTATTCAGGTCATTTATTACTTCGGGTTAAATCAGTTTCAAGCGAGTCGGGTCATATATTCTCCTTTTTTTAAATTTTCGGGCTCAGTTTGGGTTCGGATTCGTTGGGTCAGTTTCACGGATCGGGTCCACTTTTGATAACTCTACACATGAGGCGTTTGCAATGTCTCGTATATTTTTCGCTAATGACATTATTTTCTTTGGTGAGGCATTAGTGAGCCAAGCCAAAGTCACGATGCGTTGCTTGGAGAAGTTTTGCGAGGTGTCGGGTCAAAAAGTATTAGTAGCAAATCTAGTACTTATGACTCCCTAAACGTGGATGATAATCTAAGGTCTAGACTCAAGCATGCAGTGACTTAAAAGTGAGTTGGGATTTCGGTAGCTACTTGGGTATATCCATTTTGCAGGCATGAGTGAAGGCGTGTAATTTCAACAACATTTTACGCAAGGCTTAGAGTAACCTTACCATTTGGAAGGCTAAGACGCTGAGTTTCACGGGTAGACTCACTCTCACAAGGTCGTTCTATCACCTTTCCAAGTCTACACCTTGACCATTGTGAAACTCCCAAAAAGGCGGTGATCCGTAAGTTTGAATCGATGTGCAAAAGATTTATTTGGAGTGACAAAGGGGACTCGACGGTGGGTTGGGAAGAGTTATGTAAGCCTAAAACGTCAAGGAGTATGGGCATCAAAAGTTTGATGGATGTAAACATTACTAGTTTACTACCCTCGGTAAGCTTGGTTGGCGTTTTTATAACGAGAGGTGTGGTATATTTGGCTAGATATATGACTCATGGTGTGAGGGTGCGGTATATTTGGCTAGATCGAAGAAAGGATCCCATATTGTTCGGGGTATTGCTTGAGCAGTCAACGAGTGCTCTTGGTTGGTTGTTGATGGTAATGTTATAAACTTTTGAACCGACTATATTGACTCACGAAAAGGCCACTGCTCTAGGAGGCTCTTACTAACACGCGTACGGATGACACCATGTTGAGTGTTCCTACTCTAGAGTTTTGCATTGTGAATGCCGGTTGGAATTGGCCGAATGTGGCCAGTTTATTCCCTACGGGGATCTTATTGAAGCCGTTTGGACAGTTAGTATGGGTGTTAATGAGGGGTGGGGGGTAGTATTACCTGACCAGTTTACTCCCCATAAGTGTTGAGTGCTCAAACGGGAGGTTACTGTCAAGAATCTTATTAGTATCTCTAACTGTCTTATATTCATATCTTCTTGTCGATTATCTAAGAGAGATTATAGGACTTAGTTAGCTAAAGATCTCATTGTTTCATGTACTATATATTCTCCTATGACTCAATGAATAATACACGCTTCATCATATCTGCTTATATGGTATCAGATTCTTGATCCTTTCAAAGAATCAAACAACCAGGGAGCAATGGCTGAACACTCTTCAACTCTTGCAAACACACTAGAACCCACGAAACCATTTACCCTAATCATTCTGACAAACATTGTCAAGTTAACTTCCACAAATTATATTACCTGGAAGCAATCGATCTTAGAAACTCTTGAAGGATATGATCTGGACGGGTATATCCTTGGTTCGATTGATATTCCATCACAAACATTACCCAATTCCATAGATATCAACCCAGCCTACAAAACTTATCTTCGCCAAGATAAATTGATTTATGGGTCGATCTTGGGAACCCTATCATCTGAGGTTGCGAGTTTCGTGGCAAAAGCAAAAACATCACGGGATGTGTGGGAATCTCTTCGTCTTACATACGGAAATCCGTCTAGAGGGCATGTGAAGCAGATTAAGGAGAGATTACGCACAATGGTGAAAGGCAGTGACTCGATTTCTACATATATGCAGAATGTAAGGAAGACGACAAATCTACTTGCTTCACTTGATTCCCCAGTGTCGACAGAAGACCTTACTGATTATATCCTGAAAGGCCTTGATGAACCATATTTGCCTGTTGTACACGCAATCAACGCACGAGACACAACAATATCATTCGAGGAACTTCATGAAAAGCTCATTAATCATGAACTCTCCTTGAAGCACAATCACAAAGAAGCAGGTGGAGTTATGACGGCGTTTACTGCACAGAACAAATCCTCGAAGAACAATGGTAAGTCTTCTAATTCCACTGCATATTCGCAAGCTACTCAGTCCCAAACACAAAACCATCGCTACAACCAAACTCATAACTCAATTCAAACAACAACCATAACCAGAATTACATTGGCACTCCTAAACCCTTCAAAGGAAGGTGTCAATGGTGTAGGCAAGTGGGTCATGTCTTGGCTCAATGTCAGGTTTATCGAGCTTTACACCCTACAGTTGAAGTTCCATCTTCAGCAAGGTTCCCATCCATGCCAGTCCACCAAACTAATGCAGTTACGACCCAATCATCCTCCACACCATGGTTAGTGGATAGTGGTGCATCACATCACGTAACGAATGATCTGAACAATCTGGCATTGCACTACCCGTACAATGGTCAAGATGAAATGGTAGTAGGAAATGGTAAGGGTCTTCCCATTACTCATATTGGCTCTACTAAGAAAGAAACTAAGCATGATGATGTCAAGTTGTCTAATGTTTTGTGTGTGCCAACAATGTCTAAAAAACATAATCTTTGTGTCAAAACTCACAAATGATTCATCTTATGCTGTCATTTTCAAGGCTGATAGTTTTCTTGTGTAGGACCTCAAGTCCAACAACACAATTCTTAGAGGACCTTGTGTCGATGGGATTTACATTTGGCCTCAATCCAGTCCTTTGGTTAATAGTGCCGTTCGAGTCAGTCCCGAGTCTATGCACCACAAGCTAGGCCATCCTTCCACAGAAGTCTTTCGTTACTTAAATAAAAGTGTTAACCTAGGTTGTTCCCTGTTTCCTCAACAAAATTGTACATCTTGCAATTTGAATAAAATGCACAAACTTCCTTTTTATTCATCTTCAATTCGTTCTACATTGCCTCTCAAAATTATTTTCAGTGATGTGTGGAGTTCTCCTGTTCAATCTTATGATGGATATAAATACTATGTCATATTTATAGACCATTATACAAAATATACGTGGTTATATCCTATTAAGTTTAAGTCTGAAACAAAGGCCATTTTCGTACGATTCAAGTCCTTAGTTGAAAATTATTTCAAACACAAAATCAAAATACTTTACTCCGATAATGGAGGCGAGTATATCGCTCTTAGGACTTTTCTTGGTGATAATGGGATCACACATTTAACTACTCCTCCACATACTCCGGAACACAATCGTCTCGCAGAAAGAAAACATCGTCACATAGTGGAGACGGGTCTCTCCCTCCTCACTCACTCGCATATGCCATTGGATCATTGACCTTTAGCAATGATCATGTCCACATACTTAATCAATAGACTGCCATCATCTTCCCATGGTTACACTACACCATTTCAAAACCTTACCAACCAAAAACCGAACTATGACAAATTGAGAAACTTTGGTTGTCTATGCTTCCCATGGATAAAGCCTTATACCAACAATAAACTCGAGCCAAAATCCTTGTCCTGTGTGTTTATTGGATACTCGAGCACACAAAATGCTTATCAATGTCTTGATCCAATCACAAAAAGAGTTTATGTGCTTACCGCCTTATGTCAGCCACACCATGTGCTTCCAAAGATCTAAGTTCAAAATGGGTCCAATTTGGTTTACTAGTACTACAGATACCATCACCATCAAAACACTACTTCATCAACTATCAGATCTCCTGTACATAATGACCATTCTACGTCCACCTCTTCATTACCAGAAACATCAGTTTTACCAACCGCCTCATCCTTACCTCCATCACCTTTACCTGCTACCAATTCCACGTCACAAGTCATGCCAACGAACCCACCACCATGCATCACTAATCTTCCACGTGAAGGTGTGGTAACGAGATCTCGTAATAATGTAGTGAAACCCATCAAAAAGCTCAATTTGAATGCCATTGTTGGCTCACCTACACCTAAAGAACCCAAGTCCATAACCCAAGCTCTAAAGAACCCTGAGTGGCGTGCGGCCATGCAATGTGAATATGATGCTCTTTGTTTGAACAGGACTTGGGAGCTCGTGTCTGCGACGTCGATTGAAAATCTGGTGGGATGCAAATGGATTTTCGGATCAAATATCACCCAGATGGCAAGATTGACAGGTTCAAAGCGAGGCTGGTTGCCAAGGGATTTAATCAAAGGCCTGGTTGCGACTACACTGAGACATTCAGTCCAGTAGTCAAACCAGTAACAGTTCGGGTTGTGCTTGTACTAGCTACCTCCAATGGTTGGCCATTGCGACAATTGGACATAAACAATGCTTTTCTGCAAGGTAGGCTTTATGAAGATGTATATATGGAGCAACCACCTGGATTTGTTGACAAAGAATATCCAAATCACATTTGCAAACTAAAGAAGGCCATCTACGGCTTAAAGCAAGCTCCTAGGGCTTGGTACAATGAGCTAAGAATGTTTCTCTTGAGTCTTGGGTTTGTTAATTCCATTGTAGATGCTTCACTGTTTGTGTATGCCAAAGGTTCTTCCCTTATTTACTTGCTAGTTTATGTTGACGATATCATCGTCACAGGAAACTCTACAAGGATTGACAATCTCATTACCATGCTCTCCAGAAGGTTTTCACTGAAAGATCTTGGTAACTTATCATATTTTCTTGGTGTAGAGGTACAACATATGCCTGGTGGTATTTTTCTGTCGCAGAAGGGATATGTTCTGGATCTTTTGATTAAAGCAGGCATGAGTGAAACCAAATTTGTCTCCACACCAATGTCGTCAGGTGATATTCTTCATTGTGCTGCTGGTGACCCTATTCCATCTCCAACAGATTACAGGGCCTTAGTTGGAAGTCTTCAATATCTCTACCTTACACGTCCTGATGTGGGCTACACTATTTGGCTGTTATTGAAGTGGCGTAATTAGAGAATCTTCGTAGCTATAGTGAGTATGTCCAGATGAGATCTGTTTGTTCTTATTCAAGCTCGGGAATGCGAGAAGATAGGCTCAATTGGGGGGGGGGGGGGGGGGGGTGGTTAAGTGAGGGATGAACGTTACATTCTTTTGGCCAAACCAAGGAGTGCGTGGGTTAAATGGGACCTTATTGACACATCCATTACATAGTGTGGTAGGGAGAGCTTCATCTGTAGAGACTGAAAAATCCGGTAACATGTTTCGCTAGGCTAATTGTGTTGCAGATTTTTTTAGTTGATTTAGCGTTTTCTTTTCCCATCGGTTTTCATTCCATCAATGACCCGATGCCAGTAGTTTTAGTTTTATTAAGGAACGAATGATGTAGCTATCCTTCGTTTGATCTCTTGATAGTTGGTTTTCATGGAAATACTCATTTCTAAAAAAATAAAATAAACATAGCACATGATGATGATATCATCATGATAATAATAATAATAATTTTTATAAATTGAGAATAAAATTTATTTATATATATTTAATAGTCTTTTATCCGACAGTGCTTTCTCATTTCCACCAACAAAATTATTCTGATTAAAATGTGGTTTTTAGTTTTTAGACTAAGTGTTAGGTGTAAAAGGAAGCATCTAGATAGTAGAAAGGGGCCCCTCCTCTTATGGGAACATTCATTGGGTCTGCCACAACACAACTTGTACTTTGATTCCTCTTCCAAATATGACATCAACAAAGCATAAGCACAAAACAAGAATCTCAAATAATATATATATAATAACAAGTTGTATGCCGGAGTTGCATGAATGAAGTTAAAAATGGCAGGTCTGAAAGTTGGTGAGATAGCCGACGTTCAAGAAGTAGCTCTAAACAGTATCATCCCATTCCCAGAGAGGTTCATCAGAGACATTACTGAGAGACCATCTCTCTCCTCCTCTTCCCACATCGACATTCCCGTCATCGATCTCTGCAAGATTCTGACGGAGCAGTCGGTACAAGAGACAGTGAAGCTTGCAGCAGCCTGCGAGGAATGGGGATTTTTTCAGGTGATAAACCACGGTGTCGATTTAAGCCTTGTTGAGAGCATCGAAAGATTGGCCATGGAGTTCTTCAGTCTACCTCTGGAGGAGAAACGGAGATACTCCATGGCACCTGGTACTGTTCAGGGCTATGGCCAAGCTTTTATATTCTCTGAGGAGCAGAAGCTTGACTGGTGTAATATGTTTGCTCTTGCTCTTCATCCCAAATCTTCCAGGATTCAATCCCTTTGGCCACATAACCCACCACAATTCAGGTCCAATTCATTATTATATTGTTTTTTTATTTAAATTATTAAGCTTTTGTTATTTGACATGTAGAAATTTATCTGCAAAAATTAGTAATTATTTATCATTTTTTTAAAATTATTTTGTTCCCAAAACATATTTTGTACTTTTGATTTTTTGGTGAATTTATTAATTCTTAGAAAATTACCCATATCAAATAAGATTTTTTTTAATTAGATTTACGTATTTTCCAAAAAAATTTTAAAAAAACTTTACAGTGAACTACACAAAAAGTTTAAACTATATAAAATACGCGTTATTAAACACACTCTTAATCTCTTGTCTTGTTTAAACGTGTTGAGTGTAGATAATTATATAGCTTAAGCTTTTGTTATTTGACATGTAGAAATTTATTTGCAAAAATTAGTGATTATTTGCCATTTTTTTGAAAGCTTTGGGTGTTAGCTTTCGGGAGATTTTTGAGTAAATTATTTTAATCCCAAAACATATTTTTACTTTTGATTATTTGGTAAATTTATTCTTAGAAAACTACCCTATCAAATAAGATTTTTTAAAAAAAAATATTTATGTATTTTACAAAATAATTCAAAAAAAAATCTTTAAAGTGAACAAAGTTTAAACTATATAAAACATGCGTTACTAAACACTCTTAATCTTAATATGTTTTGGGTTCAGTGAAATGATCGAGGCTTACTACAAAGAGATAAGGAAGTTGTCGAGGAAGGTATTGGAAGGCATAGCGATGAGTCTAGGCTTAAAACGAGACGTATTTGAAGAGATATTCGGGGACGCAGTTCAAGCACTAAGAATGAACTACTACCCGCCATGCCCGAGAGCTGACGAGGTATTGGGGCTAAGCCCGCATTCTGATGGAAGCGGAATCACAATTCTACAATCGAGTCAGACGGCTGGACTTGAGATTGTCAAAGATGGTGAATGGATATCCGTTGAGCCTCTACCTAATGCACTAGTGGTCAACATAGGAGATACGCTCGAGGTTTTGACTAACGGTAAATACAAGAGCGTCGAGCATAGAGCAGTGACTAACAAGGAAAAGGACAGGCTTTCGATTGTCACGTTCTATGCACCTAGCTACGACTCCGAGCTCGCACCCATTCAGCAGCTTGTCAATGAAGATAATCCCTCCAAGTTTAGGAGTTACAATCACGGGGAGTATAGTAAGCATTATGTTACTAATAAGTTGCAAGGAAAGAAAAGGTTAGATTTTGTTAAGCTCTAAATTAAATTAAATATCTTTGGCTATGCTTCAACTAATTTAGATCTACGTTTGTAATGCGATTGGTTGAAACTAACTAAATAAGGATTAAAGTTTTAATTCTTTACGTAAAAATAATAAATAATAAAAATTTCACAAATCACGCCGTAAAAATACAAATAATACGTGTAGACGGAGGAAGGAAGATGGAAAAGACAAATGAGAAGGGACATGTGTTTACTTTTCTTTCTTAATGCTTTTTATGATTAAGTCCAGGACTTTAATTCAAGTCACCAATAAAATGCATACTTTTAATAATCACATACATCAAAATTGCACTTTAATCTGAAATAATACATCATATCATTTGCGTTTGTGCTTTAAAATTAACTGTAATTACCACACATTATTGAGCACTAGTAAGGATTAATATGAAATTGCAAAGTGGAAAGGTTTTCCGATATTGTTCCAAAGAAAATGACAAAACCTAATCGATTGTCCTCTACAAAAGTTAGGCTTGTTGCTTTCTATATTGTGAGGTTAGGAGGATGACACGTTTACGAGGCAAATACCATTCAACTAAAACGAATATCTAAATGCATACAATATTGCAAAATGAAATAATTACTTTGTTTGTCAATTTTGAATCGCTCCAACATTACTTAGGAAACTCGTACAAATTTTCAAGAGTAATTTTAATCTGTCAATATTATTATATACTGAACGGTCCTTTCAGGAGAACTAGCAATTGTACTGCGACTGCGCCGAACATTACTCGAAGACAGCTACATCATTGCTACATCATTTCTTTACCGGTGCACTCGTAGAGTGGCCGGGAGACACACTCGCAATGCGAACATTACTTTTTGACAACTACATCACCTCCAACAAGTTTTGTTCTTCCAAACACTCACCAAACCAAACTTAGTGGAAAAAATATGTTCGCTTAATAAGTACATATTTCAATTAGTAAATAAGCTTCAGTTTCATTTCAACGACAAATGAGGTTCATTTTCAGTTCGGATAAGCTATTGGTTCTCTTTCCTAGGACGACGATGAACCTTGGTTTCTGTATGTTCTGGTGTCAATTGCAAAGCTTGAGCACTTATCCTTTCGAATTCCTCCTTCACCCGTGGTTGTATTGATGATTGTTAGGGGTAGCATAGGTCCAAAACCGAACCGAGTTGCAATAAACCACACCGAACGAAACCGAACCTAAAACCGATTTTTCTGAAAGCTTGGACCGAAAAACAGAACCTATAAAGGTAGGTTCGGTTCCGTTTGGACCTAAACCTAAAATCGAGAACTAAAAATATTAGAACTCAAAACCGAACTTATTAGGATTGGTTTCGGTTCAGGTTTTGGACCTAAACCGACCCATAAAGTAAAGCTAAAAATATTTAAATAATATTAAAAAAATAAAAAGTACAAATGTAGTCTCTCATCTATCCCGATAAAAATGACAAATATGAAATATCCAAATCTAAAAATCTATGGCCATAATAATAACAAATATGAACCGGTACTTGCTTTTTAAAATAAATTTTGGTTTTTCAGTTTAGACCATCAGTTTTACTTTTACCCGAAAACCGAACCAAAACATTTTTTCTAAAATATGCAGACGTAAAACCGAACCTAAATTGTCGGTTGTTGGTTCGGGCCAGACCGAAATCACTCGGTTCGATTCGGTTTGGTTTGGTAAACCCAATCTAACATGCTCAGCCCTAATGATTGCAAGTCCAGGGTCCGATATGGCAGATGGACACCTTAAGTAGATAATCTCACCATAAAAAGCTTTGGATTCCTTAACCAAATGAGGCGCATATGAACACAGCACTGGCAAATGCATATATAGAGCGGAATTGAGAAGCTCTAGGATGGTCTGAAGATCTGAGATAGACGATCATAGTATTCCTTTCGCTGCTCAAGAACGCGCAAGCAAAACATATTCAAATACTCGAAACCCTCACGATAGTTTAACAAATTTGGACTCAATTACATACCTTTTCTGAGACTGATGGGGTGACCTTGCCTTGTGCTTCCTCAAAATGCTTGGATTTAATGGTCAAAGTAGTAGTATGCAAATTGCCACTCTGTAATGAGAGTTTCTCTTCAAGGGCAGCCATGGCAGCTTCATTAATCTAGCAACAGCACAGGAAAAAGAAAATTAATGTTGTGCAAATCACTAATGAAATAGAGCAGAAACAAACCAGTGCAGAGAGGTCAGCGCCACTGAGATTTTCACAACATGGACTCTTGGCGATATCAAACAAATTCACACTTGAATCTAAGGGTTTTTTCCTAGACAGTGCTTGTAAGATTAATCCGCGCTCATCTGGACTAGGCAAAGGCACATACAAGAGCTTCCCAAATCTTCCTGGTCGAAGAACAGCCTGGTCCATCACCTCAGGTCTAGCAATATGCAAAAAGTATTCAGGGAAATCCCAACTGAACAAAAGGGAAACTAAAACTTTAAATTATACTACCTCCGTTTCTCAATATTTGTCCATCTAGATTCAAAGAAAATATTCAAAATAATTGTCCATGAAAACTCATTTAACTTCAAAACTTTCTACAAACAAAAATTATATATTTACTATTTGAAAATAAAACTTACATTTATTACTTTCTTTAGTTTCTTATATAACTTTTCTTAATATGTGTGAAGAATAATAATTGTCTCCCTTTTTCTTCCTTTTTTAGTTTCTATTTGAATGCTTCTTAATACGTGTGAAAAATTATGGACAAATATTGAGAAACGGAGGGAGTATGTAATTTGGAAATAAGAAAAACAAGTCATACCGATTGGTTGCACCAATTACATACACCCCCTTCCTCTGATCTGCACCATCTAGTTCAATCAAGAGCTGCAAGTACAGATGATGCCATGATATGATGTTTTCCCTTGACAAATTCATAAGTAAATGAGACACATGATTAGGTATAATAAACTGACCTGATTTAACAGCCTCTCCACAACCCAACCCCCTTCCTTTCCACGTTTTGTTGTCAGAGCATCAACCTAGCAAAAGGTCAAACACCCTCTTACGACCAAAATTATACTATAATGGAGTTTAATTATTCTACAAATTTGATGTGAAAATATTCAAGCAACAAATATAAAAGGCGCATGATTAAAAAAGGGAAATTCCGGATGGTACCCCTGTGGTTTGGGGTATTCCGGATTTTGCCCAGAGGTTTTTTTTAGTTCGGATGGTGCCCATGTGTTTTAATCTTTTCCGGAAAATGTCCAATTCCATTTAAATTGTAGAGGGATGTCAACTAAACTAATTTTTTTATAAAATGAGAACAACTTCTTTTTAAAAAAGAAGATAAGAGAGGCTAAACATTTTGAACATAAGTTTTTTAAAAAAATTAATTTAAGTTGACATCCCTTTGCAATTTAAATGAAGTTGGGCATTTTCCGGAAAATATGAAAACACAAGGGTACCATCCCAACTAAAAAAAACCTCTGGGCAAAATCCGGAATACCCCAAGCCACAGGGGCACCATCCGGAATTTCCCTTAAATAAAAACTGCTATATTAAAACATTCATCATACCATTTAAATTTTTATTTCTTCAAAATGGTTTTGTTTTTGCACCATAAGAGTACAAAGACTGAATCTTACTTAAACATAGTTACAAGAGGCACAATGCAAATCCATTGTTGCCCTTACTACTAGAGACATTTTGATCAACTAATGTGCAGAGCACGCCCTATAGAAGATACTGATGATGCAATACCAGACCATAAATAAAGAACAATAACAAAGTGAAGAGCGATACGTACATACCTCATCAAAGAAAAGAATGCAAGGAGAACATGTCCTTGCACGACTGAATATTGTACGGACTGCCAACTCACTCTCCCCCACGTATTTATTTAGAAGTTCAGGGCCCTTAATAAATAAATAAGTAATGTTGCACATATCAGTTTTATGAAACACAATATAAATTTTT
Source organism: Fagopyrum tataricum (assembly GCA_002319775.1). NCBI lineage: Eukaryota > Viridiplantae > Streptophyta > Magnoliopsida > Caryophyllales > Polygonaceae > Fagopyrum > Fagopyrum tataricum. Next base: position 18,502,813 of record CM008281.1, on the reverse strand, counting down.
ATCATTTAGCACATACGTTTTTTAAGCAGGTTGAAATTTACAAGGCAAACCTTAATATGTATGAAATTAGCACCAGCTTCATTGGCAACAGCCTTGGCAATTAGGGTTTTACCACAACCCGGGGGGCCATATAGCAAAAAACCCATCTCCAAATCCACTCCGAAATCCTATAAGATATACAAATATAGCATACAACTAGTTGTTAGAAAGTGATAAAAAGAAAAAGGAACACTTCAAAACAGTGAAAAGAAAATCCCTATGGGTAGGATATATTTTGTGCTATAATTTAATACCATTGAAACAAAAGAACCAAGAGTCTTGGTTCTCTTGTTTTAATGGCATTCACTTATAACCAAGTGAAACATGAGAATCCCTATAGGTAGGATATGTCTGTATTTCTTGGTTCGAACCTTGAACCTTATTACCGAGGTTTTTTAGTTGTAACAGACAAGGTCATAGATGTGGACCGTGTAATAGAATTGAAAAATACTTATTTAATTCCAGTTCTTCATTCTTAAAAAAAATTAAAAATAAAGAGTATCCACTTTGCACATCCAGGTTTAAATATCTTGTATCTACTTCAGCCAACACATAATATGGTCTTTATGGTGATAATTGCCTCAACAGTCAAGAAAAGATGCAGTCAAGAAGGATCATCCATTAAAACAAAATTTAGCTGATAATAAATAGCTACCAAGGTAGCCACACTCGATAACCAACTCAGTAGTGCTTAGAAAATCATGCCTAGACACTACTAGAATTCTACTCAACATATGCTCTCTGTTTAGGTGACACTTGTTCTGCAAGGTGCAGTGAATTTAATTGAAGTCACTAAGGTGTCGAGATGCATTACAAATTACAATATTGCTTTAGTCATCGTATCACATAATTACCAGGGGACGAAATAAAAACTTTATATACACATTGGAATTTGCTATACAGCTTTCTACCTAATTATAATAGCAAAATAGCCTACACATACACCTTTTGTGTACTTACTCCTTAAGAAAGGACAATAGTATCCTACATATGACTTTTTAATCAAGAAGAGTCGGGGAGGTGCACACTTTTTATTTTTAAGCTTCACTTAGCTATAGGAAACTTGCGACATTTCACCTCTAGCACTCTTTACAACAAGAATAATTTTACATAATCACTTAAAGTGTTTTCAGTCTATCAGCTTCATCGTCTATAAGGATGATGATTAAACATGTTACCTCATAATCTACAGGATGCTTTATACGTCTAACTATATAACGCTCGAATTCATGTCTTATTGTATCAAGGCCTCCAACATCTTCCCATTTTACATTTGGAATCGTTGAAAAGCCTTCTCTTTTGGTAGAAGGCTGGACTATTTTAGCTGCTTCCTGCATGAACAATGTTAACTTATTCACATATGCAGAATCAGATAGTTTAGCTTTAAAACGAGATGAACACTCGTAGGGATTGATGAATAAAATAATTTTACCAATTTATTTAATAAAATTTAAAAAATATGATAATCCATATTATATTTTCTAACAACAATTAATGATAATTCACTATAATACTTAAAATAATTAATAATTAATAATAGAAAAAAAAAAGAAAAGAAAAGAGTACTGGTAGCATATAATAATGTACAATAACATGTAATCATAAAAACAGTATGAATAAAATTAAATTCTATTTTTCTTTAGTACACTTTTGTTAAATTTATAATATTAGAAAAAGAATAAACAAATTTTTTGATCAATAAGATGAATTATTTTAATTAAAATAATATTTACTAAATTGGAGATCTATCATTAAAATAATATTAGTAGGAAGAGAATGATAAGATTATGTAAAATATTATATAATATTAAGAATATATAAATAATAAAATTTGGCTTTAATATTTTATGATCAAAGTTAATTAATAATACTTAATATATTTACAAATTAGTTATGAATAATAAGATATAATATATATATATATATAATATTTAATTGGATATGATATAATTCGCAAAAGCCAACACATTTAAGGAAAGAATTTCACATAGAATAAGTGATTTGTGTTTTACTATTTATATAGAAAAATCTATCTTCATAAAAAAAAATTGTTGATCCATCAAAGGCACAATTATCATTCAAAGCCTTTATGCATCAAAGTTTGGAACAGTTTCATCAGACAAATGTCTTCCACCGGCATGCCATGCCAGATAACATAGATAATTACCTCAAAATCAGCCATAGATATGCTAAGCTTCTCCATTTCTTCAGGCAACCATGGTTGCTTCCACCAATATTCATCAGTTTTCTCATCCATAGATCCTTTAGAGAGCTCTAACCTCCGTTGGTCTATGATCCTTTTCATAGCAATGTTACCCGCCTTATTAGTTATGGCAGACAGATCAGCTCCAACAAAACCAGGTGTGGCCTTGGCTATTTTACCCAAATCAAAGTCACCTTCAAGCCTAAGACGCCGGGTCAATACCTTAAGTATCTCAACCCTTGCGTTTTCATCAGGAACACCCAATGCAATTTCTCGATCAAATCGTCCTGGTCTCCGTAATGCAGGGTCAACTGAATCAGGTCTATTAGTAGCTCCGATGACCAGAACATATCCTTGTTTTGCATTACTGTTTTGAGCATCAGAATTCTTGTCCACTGGTATACATCTATGGGATTCATCCATGCAAGTCAATAGTTGGGTTACTATTCGACGCTCCATCTCTCTTTGTAGGTTTTCTCTCTTTGAAGCAATGGCGTCAATCTCATCAATAAATACAATTGAAGGGGCTGTCTTTTCTGCTTTCAAGAAAAGCTCCCGGATGTTCTCCTCAGATGCACCTAAAGTTAGCATTAAAAAATTAAGCTGAGTCTCTAATTATGACATCAATATTGGTATCAAGATATGGGTAATTGATGTTTGATATCTTTGTTTGGTAGGTTGAAGTATATGAAAGACTACACGAAAAAGAGAGAAATCTTATGAAAAATTTTCCACTTGTAAAAGAGTTCTGGAGAGGAAGAAGGCACGAGAAATATAAAATATGGAATACCGCTAGTTTTTGGAATATATAAAAAAGAGATAAAAGTGTTTAAGGAGTGTATCAGGATATGATATTGATATCCATACACTTTATACAAAACATTAGGTATGAGCTTATTTATGTTGATAACCATACTTGATATCCATATATGCATACCAAACAAGCCGTAAAAACTCAAAAACATACGAAATGTAACCATATAATTTTGCACATGTATAAATACACACACGAAGGACATGAGTAAGTAACAGCCACATAAAAGACAAAAAAGTCGTATCACATACCAGAAACACCAGATATGACCTCAATGGCCGAGATTTTATAGAAAGGCACACCCGTCTCATTTGCAATTGCATGTGCCAACTTGGTCTTTCCACAACCAGGAGGTCCATGGAGCAAGATCCCAGACATAGGTTTCACTCCGAGCCAAACTGGAATCTGTGGGTGATAGAGAGGCACAATCACTTCCATTTTCAGCTCTTCAAGAACGCCCTTCATCCCACCTAGGTCACTGAACCTTGGCCCTCCTTCTGTATTGTTCACCCCCTCCACAGGGTTAGAACTCTTCAACGTTGTTCTCTTTGTGGCAGCACTAGCACTAGAACTCAATCTATTGTCATCTCCTTTAAATGTCATCACTTTCTTCTTCCTAACATCCTCCACCTCCAAATTCTTCTGTACTGAAGATGTCTTACCAGATTTGGAGCCACCATAACAGTCCCTAAGCATTGAATTCATCAAATCAAACTCAGGCTCAAGCTTTTCATCATAAATGGAATCCGATGATGAAGTAGAAACACTGGAATTTGACACAGAGTCAGACTCCGATTCGGACAGATAATCAGGATCTCTCTGCCTTCGCATGAGATAGGCATTCTCCAACTGCATTATTTTCTCTTCACTCTTATCTACATGCCTCTGTTTTTTACGAGAAGGAGTACGAGTTTCAGATCCTTGAATTTCATTCTCCGCCTCCATCATGTACTCGTCATACTTGTCCTCCAGTGTCCGGATTGATCTACCATGAGATGGCTTATGTGATGCTCGCTGGAACTGAGTAAAAGCTCGACGGACATTGTAGGCAAAAGATTGTTACTTCATACAAGAGTACTCGTTGTATGATGATCGAAGGTGGCCAACAATATCATCTACAGTTTTGCACCCATGCTTCCCATAGGTTTCTTCCACGCGGCGGAAGAGAACTGCCTCGTTCCGTCCCCCAACGTTGTTTCCTCTTCCCCGCATTGCTCCACAGACAATATCCCTGTTTATGCAAATTCCATGAGATGGAGAAACCTTTTTCGGAAGCAAAGTGGTACCATGTACTAATTTTGATTCTATCAAAATGTCACATATAAACCATTGAATATGTACAGTTTTTATACAAATTCCCTAATTAAACTCGAATTAGCATGTTCTTATATATATATATATATATATATATATATATATATATATATATATATATATATATATATATATATATATATATATATATATATATATATATATATATATATATCTCAGGAAATAAATCCTTATATTAGGGTTTGCCTAAACCGAGAAATTGAGCAAATAAATTACATGATGTCACATAAAACACAGGAATACCCTTATTTAAAGTTGCATTAATATCTTTGTATCTGAATGAAAAGACAAGAAGCCTATATACTCATCATTGTAAGGGGTTTGCCGGCACTGAGAAAGTGAGAAGTCGTTGCTCTATTAGAAATTGGAGCAAATTAAACAAATTACTCAATGGCCAAGCAAAATAATCGATGATGAAAACTACCACAGATTAAAAAATGATGAAACTTCCAGGTTAGAAAATGATAAAACTCCCAGATTAAAAACAAAGCACTTGAAAACATTGGGCAGCAAAGCAAGCTTGCATATCATGTCATATAAATAGAAGCAAAAGACAAGCTCCAAAACTATAAGCAAAAGGCCAAAAACTGAATGAAGAATTGGATCTTGCGAGAATTTTGATAATGCAAAGTAAAAAACAGTATGATGGAAGATGCCTAAGAAGTTTGTATTTATATCACATTCTCCGCAGATACATTCAAGTTCAAGGCCGGTTTTGGCAGCTGCTTTCGGATTCAAACCCTATAAAATGTATATAAAGATTACTACTTGTACTCCGGCAGATTAACATGATAAATGGATAGTAACCTTGCTTGATTAGGGTTTAGCAAACTATTGAGAACATGATAAATTAATTGTAAAAGCATGTAGGATACTTGTGAAAAAAATGAAAATAAAAATTGATCTTCACACAATCAAATTTAGCATAGGTGAGTGAACTCCGAAATTTTGAGTATCCAACAGACATAGGAGGGGGGAAACATCACTGATTTAATTATTTAAATGAACAGAGTATCTAACAATTCTCCAAACAGAACACGTAATAGATGAGAGAGGAAGCAAAAACAATGAAGAAATTTACCAAAAGGCATCCAAAGATGGACTCGCTTGATCGCCGGTAGCCGCGATGTCACTTCTGTATCGCTGCAAGACGGTTCGGAGGTCGGCGTGTCCAAGGTTTAAGGGAAAGGAAGGGAAGAGAAGCGATTTGTTTATGTTTCTCCGGTTTAGATACGGCCTTGGTTTTTAGGTTTATATTTTACAGCATTATCATTTTTCACGAAATTTTTTTCCCATCCTACCAATCAATTACAAAAATAAAATTTCTCCCACAACTATCTGTTCCTATTCTTTAACCAAATAAAGGAAAAAAAAATACGCAAGAAAAGATAAAATGACAAATATGTAAGTCCACAAGAATAAAAAAGCAAGAAGAGAATTTTTTTTGTCTTGAGATTTTCTTTTCTTTCACATTTTTTATGGGAATTTTCATCAGTGAGAAGACTTTTAGTAAAAAAAAAAAAATTCTAAGAGAATTTATTTACGGCTGTATGTGTTCCTAGAACACTAACAAGAGTCACAACAATGAAAAAAAATATATCTTCCTACTCTCTTTCTTCAATCCTCTCCTCCACGTCATCTTTTTCACAAAATTTTTTTTTCCCTCCCACCAAAATCAAATTATAAAAATTCCCTCAAAACCCTCTCTCCTACTTTTTTAACATATCCTATCACATTCTCTCCTATATTTTTCAAAATTTTTATTTACTGCTTAATAAATAATAACTAATCAAATAATAATTATTAAGATATTACCAAACTCTTATTATTATTGTTATTTTAGTCAATTTGTTTAGTTAATTTAAAATTAATGGAATAATAATAATTAAATTAATATGATTATAAATTAATAAAAAAATAATTAAATAACATGATTATCAAAAATTATGAGATAAAATAACGGTACATGAAATAAGAACATGATGCATGAAGATTAAAGCGTCTTAAAAAAAACTAAATGAAAATACAACAATGGTAAATAAATTACGAAACATAATCACGAAATTATAGAGATGCCGATAATTTTTTAAGGATCCACTTCACCAAACTTTTGCCAAATGTGCTCTATCAAGTCATATTTAAGGGACTGATGAGTTCGTCCATTACGCATAACGTCCCTTGTCTCCAAGTATTTGTTAATGTCGATCAGACGTCCAGTTTGAAACTAGAAAGCTTCATCATTGTTGACAGTAGCACTTGTACTCGCTTCACCTCTACGACGCGAACATTGATTAGGGCGATCTGTTTCGTAATATCTTCTTATTACTTCAGCATTCTTGTAAGTGTCTCGTTCATCCTCCACTATCATGTTATGAATAATAATACAAGCCTTCATAATGTCGGCCAATTTATCTTCATCATAAGCAAGAGCTGGTTGTCGTACAATTGCAAACCTTGCCTGCAGAACTCCAAATGCACGTTCAACATCCTTATGTGCACCAGCTTGACAATCAGCAAAAAGACGAGTTTGAGGATGGGTAAATCCTTGCACGAAAGTAGCCCAACTAGGCTAAATATCATCAGCTAGGTAGTATGACATGTTATATTCATGACCATTTACCATAAACTTCATAGGAGGTGTCTGACCTTGCAAAACATCACTAAATACTAATGAACGAAAAGTACATTAAGGTCATTACACAACCTAAAATACCGAAAAAAGAATGCCAAATCCATAGATCTTCATCCGCAACAGCTTCCAAAATGAGGGTTGCGTTCTTGTTTCGTCCGCAATATTGACCTTTCCATGCATTAGGGCAATTCTTCCACTCCCAATGCATACAATCAATACTGCCGATCATGCCTGGGAATCCTCGTTGTTCATTCCTGTAGAGGATCTTACGTAGGTCTTCGTTTGTCGGGCTTCGCAAATACTCAACTTCAAACTCCTTGATTACTACTTCACAAAATTTTTGTAGACATTTTCATGCAGTTGTTTGACCCATCCTCAAGCACTCATCAACTGCGTTGGGAGCCACCCCATACGCTAACATTCTCATTGTTGCAGTGCATTTTTGCAGTCAAGATAACCCCAATTTCCCATCTGCATTTCGTCTTTGTTGGAAAAACTCGTCATTTTCCACCACTTTATTCACAATCTTGCAAAACAAAGGCCTCTTCATTTGAAACCTCCTCCGAAATTGATTCTCATTGTATACCGCAGGATCCGCAAAGTAGTCTGTAAACAACTGATTATGCCCTTCTTCACGATTCCTATCCATTTGAACCACAACTTCAACATCTTCATTATTGGGTTGTGTTTGAGGCGGTGGTGGTGGAAACGATATAGATGGTAAGTGATTATTGACAAAGTTGCCAATAATAATGGGGATTTCTTCATCACTATTTGATGATGAACTTGAGCTTGAAGAGCTTCTTTGAAATAAAATTATTGTTTGTGGATGAGTTATTTTCAATGGATGTTTTGAGTTGATGTTGAAACTCATTCAGATAGTGCTCTTATATAGAATGAATTGATCAACATACACATTTAGATACGACAATACAATGTCATTATTTGTCATGAAGAGATTCTTGGTCAATGTCATTATTTGTCATGACTTTTGATGTGATCATTCACTTGCACACATTTCATGGTGATAAGATGACTATGACATAGATGTGATCATTCACTGACACACATTTCATGGTGATAAGATGACTATGACATAGATGTGATCATTCACTGACACACATTTCATGGTGATAAGATGACTATGACATAGATGTGATCATTCACTAACACATAAACATGACATTGAAAAAAAGACTTCAAATTAAAAGAAAATTTGATCATTCACTAACACATAAACATGACATTGAAAAAGAGACTTCAAATTAAAAGAAACTTAAAAGAAGACTAATACTTATAACAAACATCAAATTAAACTTAAGTAAATAATTAAAATCACTCTTTTGACTTCTTCAGTTTCTCCTTCAACTTGACTTAGAGCAATTAGATGTAATCGTCAAGATCCATGAGTAATTTATCCTTTAGCTTGTCTTCTCTTGGGGTTAGTGATGTCTTAGACAACAACAATGGTAACATATCAAAATTTCGTTTTTGCTTCTCATCCTTCATTCTCTCTCGTTGAAGTTGAAGATTTTCCTCCTCTAATTCCAATTGTCTTTGTCTTCTCATTTCCTCCTGCCTCTCAAACTCAAATTTCTCTTGTTTTAGAGTTATCTTAAAACCCCGTTGATCATTGTAAGCCTTAATTTGCTCACCCATTTTTGATAAATCTTCTGTTGCAATCCCTTTGCCTTTTCTCTTAGCCTTGGCTTTCTTCACACCATCTGGACGACTTATACCTGCAGATACGAAGTTACCGCTAGCATCGTCCCTACTTCTCTTGCCACTATCGTTGCTATATTCGAGATCATTGTCTGCCTTGTGTTCAACATCAACTTTCTTCCTTTCTTCCTTATTCAAACCCCACCTCATGAAATTTCTCCACTTTGGATACTTGTTCACCATCTCCCAAGCACTCTGATATTTGAAATTCCTTGGTGCACCTTGGCAAGACCTTCGAAATATTTGATGGGCATTTTTTGTAACATCAGCTTCATTGTACCCACTTCCCGTAATTTGACCAGCTTCTTCCAAAGCACCGTCCCAAATGAGTAAATCAGCACTCATCCTTTTCCAATGAGTCACCAACATGTTCTTATTCCGCTCCGGAATCTCATGTGGTCGATGTTGACGAGCCGTTTCATATGAGTGATGTATATCTCTCCAAAGATCAGCAAATTTCTTATCTTTGCCAATAATGGAGAATGTGCAGTTGGTAAAGTAGGACTCAATTAGAGCTTCTTCTTCTTTGACAGACCAATCACGGTTGTTTGTTACAACCGGAATTGGATGATTGCGGTTCCCTAATGGAGGTGGCAATGCTGATTCCAGAGGGATATGTTGTGTCTCCGGAACAATATCTTCTTCATCACTAATCGTTTGGATTGCTTCCTTGAAAAACTTGTGGAGAGTTCTCATAGTTTTGAGAGTTAGGGAAAAGGTTTTGGTAAGCTGGTTGAGTCATTACTTGTGGAATTGGTTGTTGTGGCGGAAAAAATCCTCCTACATTTGCAATAAACTGAGAAAATTGAGGATGATTGATAAAAGAAGAATCGAAATCGTTGAAATTTATCGAGGGTCGATGAGGATTATTTGGATCCATATTTTCCAAAAATTGAACAAAAGAACACAATTTCTTACGATTTTGAAGAGACGAATAAGAGAAATGAAGCTTTTTGAAGTGTCCAAATATGTCAAAATGAGTGTCTATATACAGAGGGGGAAAAATATGAACTTTGGTATTTTTTTTAAAAAAAAATATAACCGTTATAGTTTAACGGTTATATTATAACAAAAAAAGAAGATAAAATCAAAATAAAAAATAAAAAAGGAAGAAAAGAGCCGTTTAAAGTGGGCTCAAGTGTGCAACTCCTCTTGCAAAACCAGAAAAAAAGTGAAGATGAGATTTTTTTTTTGAAAGAGAAATTTTTTACAAAAGGTCTTGATTTTTTTTGAAAAACTTCACTGCGGGATACAATTTGTCCCAAAAAAAAGTTTCCCATCCAAAAAAAATCACTGGTGTAATAGCTCTTCGGGCGTTTGGTATTCATATCTAGATTACAAAATATGAGTACGAAGATATAAGTATCAAAGGGCGTTTGATTTTCATATTTAGATTTCAAGATATGAGTACGAAGATATAAGTATCAAAATATGAGATATGGTATGAGATTGATATGTGATATCTTAGGAGATGAAAAATAAAAAAGGGTGAGCAATTTTAGATATTTAATACCACTATTTTTTAGAGTATATCAACAAGAAAAAATGTGTATTACAAGTATATCAAAATATCAATTTGATATCCATGTACTCAGTACTCTTATACTAAAAAATAAAGGTATGAGTTTTTTTTGTCGATACCATATATCATATATGGTATCTAGATATGGATACCAATCCGACCTTTATACATTTTATTTATTTTTCTTTTTTCTTTCTTGTCATTTTGGATCAGTTGGTCTAGTGTTGTTTCTCAAGTTACAAATAATGTTTGTTTGGAATGACCTTGGGAAATCTAGAACACTATTTTGTAGAAAGAACAATCTGAGATCCCCAAATAGTAAATTCAACTCAAAAAAGTGAATGTAGCAAATAAAAATACAGCTCATTACACTAGTACTGCATCAAACTTGTTTAAATAAGAAACGAAAATACATCTTTAGAGAAGATGCAAGCATGTGGCAAAACCAAATTGACTACTAGACGAGTAAGCACGAGATTCTACTGAGGAAGTGTGATCTTGATGATTGTGCTAGCATGAAGAGCGGACAAATTATCCAGGCAAAGCTGTTGCCATGATTCCTCAGCCTTATCATCTTCAGGAAATGATTTGTAGAGAGAGATGAGGGTGCTCCGAGCAGCTTCTCTTGCTTCAGGAAGTCTGTCATTCAGCATATCATCTGCAATTTTCAGCAGCGACACGATCCCATATTCTCGCAATTCTTCACTAGTCTGACCAATTTGTATCACAGGCTTAAATGCTTAATTGAATTGTGTGTTATTATGCAGAGAGAGAAGAAGATTTTGGGATTTACCATTGTAGAGACACAATTTGAGATGGAAATGGCTGCTTTAGCTCTAATCCTCATATTGGAGTGGCTCACATAAGACTGGAGCTTACGGAGAAGAGCAGGAGGAGAGGCTGATGAAACAATCGCACGCAGTGCTTTGTCTGCTTCTTCACACACGAAACGCTTATCCTGAGATGCCTTGAGTAATAGCTGCAATAGCTGTACACAACAAACACAGATTTTACACAACAAACTCTCGGATCTGTCTATGTACTCTTTCCGATTGTGGTAAGACTCAAGTTATTACCAATTGATCGAATGCTCCTGAATCAGCGAACCCTAACATCTTGTCGCCATAGTGGTTAAAGACATCAGAGGATGCCATTATCGAAGTTTTGCATAGTGTACTCCTAGGGTTCTTCATTGCCTTCACCAGCACTGTTGTAACCTTTTCCCTGTTCAAAACCACCACCATGACCATCACAACAATTCCACTATCCTCAAAATTGACAGCGATCTGATAAGGATATCGAATATGTAATGCTTACAAGAAAGGAAGCAACAGATCAGAGTGGAAGATGGCTAATCGTCTGACATCGTTCAGTGAATCGCACACCACTGCCCAATCCTTGGATTCCAAACCCTCAACTACCGTCTGCAGTCGCACAATTCCACAATCTTGATTAATCAATTGCACAATTCTATTCTAGTACAACTTTGAGAATACTGGAGTGAGAGAGAAAACCTGAATCTTAGCTTCGGGATCAGAAAGGGGTTTGAGATCGTCAGAATCAATATATTCGAACGATGTCTCCGGATTCGGCTGCGATGGAGGAGCTTGGTTCTCGTCGTTCATCATCGTCACAGCCTGGACACTAGATCGATTGTTCTTGAGGATCGAAGCAGGAGGAATCGAGAGTTTGGGCTGCTTTCTCGGGCGGTCAATCTCAGATTCCAGCTTGGGAGCGTTGTCGATCGGCCTCAGAGCCATTCTTTTCTTATATCGCTTTCCTGTGTTTTTTTTGAGAGAACGAAGGGTTCTTCGGGCTCAAAAATGGAAACTGAAAGAGGATATTTGGGGTATTTGATTCTGCTCATTGGAATTTCAAATTTAAAACTATGAGGAAAAGGTGAAAAAGTGAGGGTGACCGTTGGACTAAAACATTTGAATTTGTATCCTCCTTAAGTGTCTAACGGTCATATTTTCTTGATTGAATCTATAATCACAACTCAGTAATAGTGTACAGTAAAACGGACACGTACGCAAATTCCCGCAATTACGTTACGTGTTGCAAATTAAACTAATGTTAATGTAAGTATTAGAGCATTACAGTTTGTAGGTTTCTTAAATTTATATAAAATAAAGTTGTAAATGTTATGTTATGTTATGTTGAGATTTGGGTTTACTATTGCAAGTAGAAAGTTATCGTAGTAGAACATTTTTCTTGTAAAAGTAGGAGTTATCTGATTTTTTTTCCTGACATTTATCACATTGTAATTAGTTTACTTTTATTTATTTATAATAAGTGTAGTTTATGTATTGTGGATGGTTCATGTTTCAGGTTCAGGTTTCAGGTTTCAGGTTTCAGTTTTCAGTTTCAGGTACAGGTTCAGGTTCAGGTTTCGGTTTCGATTCGGTTCGGTTTGAGTACAAAAATTATAAGTATTCCGATGAAAAAAGTAGTATGATAATAGAGACAAATAACTTATAAAACTATATTTGTATTTGGGATTGGTTCGGTTTCGGAGATAGGTTCTGGTGCGGAATTATATATCGTCGTCGTTGTGGTACGTGTTAAATTTATTAAATTCTTATAACGGACATTTTTTTTGTTTAAATTTTTTATACATTTCGTTCAAATTTTTTGTTTAGTTAGTTCAAATTATATTGTACAAATAGTTCATATATTTTTACAATTTTTTTTGTTAATGCATAAACTAATATTATATAACATGTTTGACCTAATTGAACACTCTATTTGAACTAATTGTATTAGAATTTGAAAAGAAAAAAAAATCTTCTAGTTTTTTCCTTGTTTTTCAATAACGGCACTTTTTCGTTCAAATTTTTTGTTATGTTGCTATAGATTATACTAGTTTAGTACTCATATCTTGCACAAGATTTATAAAATTTGAAATGAATTATTTTAATCGTAAATAATTTATTCTATCAATACAAAAAAAATAATTTAAATAATATGTAATGTAATATAGGGAACAAATAAATCTAAAGACTAAGAACTTAGAATGAAACAACAACAAAACTATATTAAAAAAATAATAGCAATTAAATTATGACACGCCCCCTCTAGAGGTGTGTAGATGAAACACTAGGGAAAATCATACAAAACTTCAAGTGCATGACCGTGTCAATGTAAGTATATGATATAGCATATCAAGGTCATCTTCCAAGAGATCATGTTATCTCTACTTTGCTCTAAGAAGTCTCTAATTAAATGCAAAGTGTGTAAAAGAAAGATAAAACAAGGATCAAGTGATCACACAAATACAGAGTTTTAGGTAACTTGGATTGAGTGACTGATACACTTGGATCGAGTGGACCAGTAAACTACGGTCGAGTGATGAGTAGAGTAAGAACAAAGGGATCGAGGGACTAACCGCTGAAATCACAAACAAGTATCATGATATGGAAAACTATTAGGGGTTGAAGATAGTTCTTCCAAAACCTTGCTAAGTCAAATAAAATGAGATGTTTTGTCATAATTGGAGATGAGAACTTAAATGACCAAGTAACAAGTATGCTACTAAACAAATGTAAACATGATAGGCATATGAGAATCAAAGCATGAGTCATCCATTCAACAAGGGTCACATAGTGTTTGTTATTCAAATGTTGAATGATAACATGATTTATCGACCTGCTTTAGTCATGCATTTAGATAGATTTTCCCTTTCCGCATTCATATTTTAGCCTTAGTTTGTGTCATTTATGATTGTTTAGTTTTACTTTGCAATAATAAATGTCTATACACACTATTTGTGGCTTTGTAGGTGATTTGACACATTATGGAGCTAAAACGACGTATTTGAGGATCAAGCCTCGAAGTGGATGCATTGGAGCGAGCCTACGTGCACGGAAAAGGGCTAGGAATCAAGCTAAAGACATGAAGGAACGACTAAGGAGTCATCTCGGGCGAGATAGAAACATCTCGGCCCGTGATCCAAGCTACTGTTGTGCATCTCGGTCGGCATCACGGTCGATTTGACCGAGACCCAAGAACGCTGAAGATCGAAGACGAAATCTCGGTCCCGATAGTGAAAAATCTCGGTCCGAGATCCAGCCCGAGATTTTCCCTGAGCGTTATATTTCGTTTATGGGCTTTTCCTTTTTGGCCCAATGTCTTTTAGCTAGGTTTGTGTATAAAAGGAAGTCTTGGATTCATTCCAAGGGGTGTTCGATTTGGCTGGGAGTCGCCTAGAAGTTACCCTAGAGGGGAGAGCCATCTCCTACCCTGCCGTGTTTTTCAACCTTTGTTCTTCGTAGTTTAGATTAGTTTAGATTAAAGTTTCACACTTTCGCATTTAGAATTGTTTGGAAGACATTGTTGATTCGAGATTTGACAAGATTGCGAGTTTTCATTCATTCGAAGTTGAGTTCTTTCTTCCCTTTTGTTATTTCTTTATTTGTCTTTTGATATGATTGTTATTGACTTATTGGCTAAGAATTCGTGGTTCCAAGGTAAATAGAGATATGTTTATACCTTGGTTAATGATGGATTGTTCCCTATAATTGTTTGAATCGCTTTAAATCCTATGGAATGGTTTGGATTTCGTCAGGTTTAGAAATATTCTAAACTAGCAAACTAAGTTGGAATTGATCCGTAATTGACATATTCCTTCTTAGATACATAAGAGAACTTATTCTTGGGTAATAAAGGTTGATCCTTTATTGGATAGAATGTGCCATTATTCATCCTTTAAGGTAAGTAATTCTTGAGACGTAAATATAAAGGGTTATTTGATCCTTAATTAAGCAATAAGGTTTGTTTACGATTTCTCTCTCTTTACCTTGAGACGTAACGGTGATACAGGAAAAACCCGTGGGATAACATATCTAGGCACAATTGACTCCAACTAAAGAACAAAGGAAAAGAAGAACGAAACTTTGTGAAAAGATGAAGATATTAACAAGATGAGTGAAGTAGGAAAATGATGAACCAAAGAATAACAATGGAAGAACCTTGACAATAGGTAGTCAAGACCCTTGCTCATGAACGTCTTTAATCCAACTCCAATACAACCTTACACAAGCTCCCAAGACGGAACTAGCACAAGGAAGGACTCGTGAAGGCTCGAAGCACCGATACAGATAGATTGACACAAGCAAACTCAACCAAGCAATTCAACACCAACAATTGCCAATCAAAGTTCTCTATTCTTTGATTGATTCCGTATGTTACAACTAACCCCCCTAAAAACAAGTTTCGTCTCGAAACTTGCTAAACGCAGCACTCTCGATCAAACACGTCTCGTAACCACGTGGAACTCATAAAACGTCAACTATCGGCTCTAATCCAAGTCTACGAATAAAATCACATCAGGACCTCGCAAGGTACACATATACTCATACGAACTCACATAACACGTCATGACATAAACACATAGAACAAAAAAGGGAAGATCTCGGGACTAACCCGACGGTCCTATCGATGTCGCTAAATCTGCGTAAAACTCGGGATAGTTCCTCCGGATACTATCCTCTGTCTCCCATGTAGCCTCATCGGCTCCTCGCCTCGACCACTGCACTCCCAGTGTACGGAGCCCTCAACGGATCACCCCTCTGGATCACTCTAAAGCTCTCATAACCTGCAAAAGGATCTACAACACGGTATAAAACCGTTAGCTAACCATACACATATATATAGAGATGCAAGAGCACAAACACACTTCAGGAATCGTAACATATAAACATGCTGTCACACATTTACCCGGTTAATTATCTTTATATAGTCCAACACACAAATCGTATAAATAAATGTATATGAACATATGTGACACGAGGAATATATATAATCCTCGCCTCTGGGGAATGGTGCCAGCTGGAGTGGTGATACGGTCACCGTCCCCGTATACACTATGGGAGTGGAGAAAGGACAAGTTATCACGGCCCAACAATGGGCAGTTACTAAACCATAGGTCGGTAATCATCACTACGCATGCTATCAAGCATATATCACACACCACTCATGCATACATCCAATATAAGGATGGTAGCTAAGTAAGTCCTATGGACTTACCTCAACCTCAGAAGTAGTCTCAACCCGATCAGCTCCAACTCTAGAGAACAACACTGCCTAATAACAAGGCATAACAAGATATCAAACTCCTATCACACAAAGGGGTCACACCTAGACCCAAGGGATCCATATGGATCATATCCAACTTATAAACCTCTAAGCCCTAACCGGCATATCTCTATATCATACTCATCATCATTCTATCCCCATACACATACCTAGCATGCTACTAACCCGCTCATACTAGGAAAGGAAAGGATCATACTACTCTAGGTAGATCCTATACAAGACGCACCTGCGGAACGGAAAGACGCAGGGGCGGAACAAGGTAAACCGCAGGCGCGACGACGCTTGGCCGCAGGCGCGGTGACAGTGGCCGCAGGAAAACGCTGGCACGGGCGCAGACGTTGGGACACGGCTCCCGCAGGGGCGGCGACTTCTAGGCGCGGGGGCGGTGACAATGCAGAACGTGATCCCGCGATTCCTCTTCGGTTCTTCACGTGATCAAATAACGTCTTCTCCATTCCAAAGTCACACACATACATATACATACACATTCCAACATCAATCTACATTCAATTCATCTAATCCTAAGCTAAGGAAGATGTAATTCAAGAAAGGAAGAAAGAAGAGAAGAATGGAGCTTACCACTACTGTGGTCTAGGCAAGGAAAGAATAGAACACACCCTCAGTTGGCATCTGAAGCTCAGCAAACATGCACAACATGAAGCTCTATCAAAGCCACACACAAACTCTATCAAACTCCAAGGAAACTCAAGTAAGATCAAGAAGGAGGAAGGGAGAAGCAAGAAGGACGTGAGAATGCTGGGAAATGAAGTGAGGATGAACCCTTGATCCAGCCAAGGACGAAGCTTAAGAGGGAAAGAAGTAAAGAGTAAAGAACAAGTCAAGGTCAACAAATCCGGCTGCAGCCGCAAGAAACCGCAAGGGCGGTTCCCTGAGCCGTAGGGGTGGAAGACTACTCGAGCCGCAGGGGCGGCTCCCTAGACCCGCGGGGCGGCCAAGGCCGAAACTAGCTCCAAAAGATAAGGCTCTTACACCTCAACATTCTCATTCCAGTTCGATTAATATAGCTTCTCAATTCTACTAAATCCAACATTCCAATTTTCTTACTAGTTCCGCATTATCAATCATTTCAACATTAACCCTTAATAACACATCTGCTAAGTTAATTCACTATACTATCACAACATTTATTAATTAATAATTATAGTCCGAAATTATTAATTAAAAAAGGAAGTTAATTTGAACTGAAAGGAAACGGGTTCTGATCTAACCGGAAACGGATGGGTAGCAAGTCAAACGGGTTCATATGGTGTCGGATGGCGTCGGTGATGTCGGACAGAGGGTCACGGGTTCGAGACCGGTGAACAGCACAAACACACGGTCAACCTTAATGTACCTCATGACCCGGGTTCAATTCTTATGGTAAGCGAAAACGGTGAAACTTGTTTATTACTCTCAGTGCACGATGGTCTCAAGGTCGAGAGTCGGCAACAACGCAAATGAAACCACATGGATTAGAAATGGGCAAGAGGAGGCAGGTTCGACTCTTATTAGCAACAAAAAATTCAAAATCAAAGTTTAAGCAAAGGGATCCGGGGTTCGATAACTCTCGGATGCAAAGAAGGGCAACGTGGAGCGGCTAGAAAAACTCCTCCGGGTACGAGGTCACAGGTTTGATTCCTTGACAATACACAATCCACAATTAAACTTTCCCTTTGATCTAGTGTTTGAAAGGCTGGGGCAACATCTCAACCAACTCCGTTACTTAAAAGTTGCGTACATCCTGGTTACGTTGTAGACAAACCCTATCCGGTTGAAGGTTCATGCCGACGGTGGTCCGACTCCACTCCAGTTTCCGG
Organism: Fagopyrum tataricum; assembly: GCA_002319775.1. Classification (NCBI taxonomy): domain Eukaryota; kingdom Viridiplantae; phylum Streptophyta; class Magnoliopsida; order Caryophyllales; family Polygonaceae; genus Fagopyrum; species Fagopyrum tataricum. The sequence goes on along the minus strand of CM008281.1, from coordinate 18,484,633 downwards.
GACGTCGGAGTTCGAGGCTCTTGGTAGCAATGCTCGACCCACTGATTTGAATGGCAACGTTTGACTCACGTTACCAACAGTGAGGATCGTCGACTTTGTTCGTTGTCGTGGTGTAGTTTCTTAGATGGGTTAGAGCGGCGAGGAGAAAAGAGGAGAGGGAAACGTGAGGGTGATTGTGCTTAGAGGTGGTTGGTGATGGCGGGGTTGCAGAGGGAAAAAGAAGAAGGCTCCGGTGAGGTTGGGACGTCGGAAGGGAGTGAGGAGAGTAAGGTAGAGGGAGAGGAGGTGCAACGATAAACAATGGCGGGAGGGAAGTCGAACTTGACGATGGTCGGAGATTGATTGCGTTAGTGGTGTTGATCAAAGGTAGGTAAAGAATAAGGTGAAAGGCGGAACACAGTGCTACAAAAGTGCTCGTGGTTAGCGGTCGACTTACGCTATCAACAGCCGACATTCAATGTTCTTTACTGCCACCATTACTTTCTTCAAAGCGGTTGACGACGGGTCGGGGAGAGATGGGAGATGGAAGGAGACGGTGACGTGGAGGCTGACCTTGCAACGACTTCTTAGGTGGGCTTAAAGGTTTGTTGCAAGAAGGGAATAGATGGGCCAAGATAGTTTAGAAAGGTAGGTGGACCAAAGCTGCAAGAAAAGAAGATGGACCGTTATTGGGTCGGGATAGGGCAAAGAAAGAACATGGGCTGAGAATGGTGAATGATTATTGGGCTAGAGCATGGGTGGCTCAACTAATGGATCCACAAACCTATACAAGGCAAGCAGCTGGGCCGGTGACTGGGTCAGGACTAAGGCCGTTAGGCCGAGTCAATGAAGGGTCGGTCCGGTTCAGCCGGTTTGGTTCAAACCTTTAAGAAGGGCTGGTTGGGATGATTATCTACTCGATTAGGTTCAAAAATTACATGGAAAATTATTAAAATTTTCCGGTTATTACATCAGTCCCCCGTTGAAAAAAGTTTCGTCCCGAAACTTAGGGTGACGTACGGTTAGTCCGAGTTGGAAGAAAGTGATAGTCTTGCAAAACAATGAAAATATGTTACTTAAAGTCCATATTAAGTTCTGATACTAGGATACTAATGACTGTGAGATTATTCATCATTTGCCATTTAAGAAAATAGATGTATGGAATGTAGTAGTGTTCAATCTAAATAATGACCATTATTAGAACTTTGAACCTGATCAATGATCCTGACATCAGAGAGAGGCCTCCATGGACACACAACACCTAGTAAAAAGCAACTAAAAACGTTAGTCTTGGAAACAATGTGGAAATCATGATATTTAAGACCTCAAATAGGATGAAACGGTCCTTGGCACCAACATCAATGACTCACCAATCACCAAGTTGTTTCTCCAATCAATCTTTTTATAGCATTTATATTATATGGCATGTGTACAAACTCTATTACTATATCTATTTCTATAGCATTTATATAAACTCTATTAATGCATCAATCTTTTTTATAGTGTACGTTTGTAGAAACGTTAGGTAAGGCTAAAGTCCATGTGCATTGGTTGTAAGATTTTGCGACCTTCGCATTTGTTTTCTAAATAGGACAAAGTTTTTTTTAACTCCGATATTTGTCCCACGGGTGATCTCAACAAATTAAGGACAACACTAACTCGTCCAAGTCATAACTCCACCTCTATTTCATGTGACCTAACAAAGGATGGAACCTTTAACGGATTACAAAATATTGTTTATGTAACTTTTGGTCTCAATGTTCGATCACAACTCACAAGTACATAAGCCAAAAAGGCCGTTAAAATAAAAAGTCTAAGGTGTCAAAGCTCAAAATTACAACTAGGTTCACTTGTAAATGTCACATCCTCTTGAAAATGGGTTTTATCGACACTTTGACCTTGACACTTACCTATTGCATCATAAAATATTTTAGCACGCGGAACAAGTGTTTTACTATTTCCATGTTTTTAGCGAAAAAAAAACGAAAGACATAAACATCGATATTGAATAAAAAGCGTCAAGGTCCACCTATTATAAACAAAATGTCAAGTGTGTGGCACCCGCCACACGGTATGAATCTCCCAAGCGTCGATAAAGCCCTTTTTCAAGTGGAGGTGACATTTACAAATGTATAAATTGAACTTCTTATAACTTATAAGGCGCAAGACAATATATCAACTCCCTTGAAAAATTATCAGCCACCAACTTAGGCCCATCTTGGGCCGCTCCTATTATTTCATAAGTACTCAACAATTAACAAATATATAAAATATTACCATAAAAATGTTACATCTTTCTTGTTTGACGATGACATTTTAAAATACCTTATATAATTTTTTTTTGATATAGCACAGTAAGAAAATTAGGAAGAACTATCTCCTAAAGACCTTCCTTCCCAGAGCATCCAACAGGATGAGATCCTCCACTATGGACATGGAAGAAGACACAGACTGGTGCGACTCGTAACCAAGCCCCGTTAGTTTATCAACCACAACATTTACCTCCCGAAACACATGACGAACACGAACTTGATAAAAAAAAACACAGGATATTAGCAATATCCTATAAAATAAGATCAAGTTCCCACGGAGGATTCCAAATATGTTTAATAGAATTGATAATTGTTAGGTTGTCCCCTTCAATTTCAATTCGGTTCACCATAAGATCACATGCCCTAAGGAGACCCTCTCTGAGCGCGCATGCTTTGGCATGAAGGACTGAAGTGGAACCACATAATCCAAAGCCCAGAGATACCGTCCTAGCAAACTGATCACGGATGATATACCCAAAAGAAGAAGATTCTGAATTACGTTTGGATCCATCAAAATTAAGTTTGACAAATCCATCCATTGGTTTCTCCCATTTTATATTACGTCTTTTCCTCTATTTACCTTTTTCTTGATTTCTGTATTCTCTTTTTCCTTAGATTCATTCCAGTCATTAATCTGGAAGTGGATTTTTGGTTCAAAATTAAATGGTTTTACATTCCTAAAGATGGCTTGGTTCCGGACAAGCCATAAATTCCACTAGGATAACGCCAGAATAATTAATTTTTTGTTTTTAAAATTTTCTCGAATAAGTTGAAAAGATCTCGTCATGTTAAGATTATTATTGTAGATTTCCTTGATGATTTTCTTAATTTTTTTTGACTCTATATTGTTTATGAGGAAGTGGCAGTCGAAAAACAGATGTCCAACCGATTCAAAAGGGTGGTTACAGAGTGAACAGGCCATAGAGACAAGGACTTTGTATTTTTCAAGATTATCTTTCATTGGGAGACCATTGATCGAAAGTTTCCACAAAATTTTTTTTACTTTAAGCATGATATCTAGGTCCCAACTCCAAGCATTCGGGTTCTCCTCAATTCTCTTGATTTTAGTGAGTAGATTCATGGCAGAACTCGTAGAGAAATTTCCATTTTAGACGGGGCCCAATAAAGCCGATCTTGGATAAAAGATTTAGGTAGTTGGTATTCTTTGATGGCCTTGATAATATTAGTAGGCAAAATATTAGATAAATTACCATCAACTTTCTAGTGACTCCATTTATTCTCACAGATGTAATCAAATACCTTTTCGGTCTTATCAATAATACTTAAATCCGAACAAAGGTTACTAAGAGGTTGGTCAGAGAACCATACATGTTTTCAGAAGTTAACCGTCTTACCACCACAAACATTTCATCCAAAACCCAACTCAAAATCCTTTTTAATATGCATTAGCTTCTTCCATTGTCAAGAGGTATAACTTTTAGGACAATAATCCCAAAGAGGAGTATCTTTAAGGTATTTTTCTTTAACAATTTTGACCCAAATATTTTCCGATTCCTCAAGAATTTTCCACAAAAGTTTCATTTGGAGGGCCTTGTTCATATCTTCAGATTTCCTGATACCAACACCACCACATGCTTTAGGTTTACAAACCTTATCCCAGCTAATGAGGGGGTGATAGTTTGTACCCTTACTCCAGAAAAAAATTCCTATTGATCCGATTTAGTTCCTTATGGATATAATTGGGAAGCATTAAACTTTGCATAATAAAACTTGGCTTGACATTTAGATTAGCTTTGATGATGATAGTTCTTCCTTCCTGGGACAAGGAAGACGTTTTCCATCTTGTTAGTTGACTTCTCGATTTTGATAATTACATCTTCAAAAGTTTTCTTGTTTACCTTTCCATTTATAATAGGGCAACCAAGATACTTTTCAAGATTATCCGTGTAGTTAATTCCCAACTCTACAAGGATAGAGTCTCTACAAGGAGAGCTGACATTGGGAGAGGTTTGGAACTCAGATTTTACAAAATTAATCTTTTTTAGAGAAACCCGACATAAACCTTTTAGCACCTCTAAGCTCTTCCTACAAGCTTCTAAAGAGGCTTTTATAAAAATAATGATATCATCGGCAAAAGAGAGAAAATGGATAATAGTTCCCCCTCTCATAATTGGAAACGCAATCAACTTTTTATTTAGATTACTTTGTTTCTGGATATTACGGGCCAACACCTCAACACCAAGGTTAAACAAGAGAGGCGAAATAGGGTCTCCCTGACGAAGGCCTTTCTTTGAAAAAATCATACCAGTTGGTTTATCGTTTACCAGAAGGGAATAAGTCGTTGTGGTAATACATTCCTTTATCCAATCAATAAATTTCTTTTCAAAGCCAAATTTTTCCAAAACCGCAATAATAAAGGTCCACACAATCCTATCGTATGCTTTTTCCATATCTAGTTTCATGGCAACAAAACCCACCTTACCTTTCTTAGATTTGAAACCATGAAAAATTTCGTGGGCAATAAGAATATTATCATGAATAAACCTATTCTGGGTAAAAGCGCTTTGAAGAGGATGAATTAATTTGGGCATAAATTTTTTGAGTCTTCCGGCAAGGATTTTTGCAATAATTTTATAAATAGTAGAGCATAAGCTAATAGGTGTCTATAATCAACAGTTCTCGTTAGATTATCCGATTTTGGGATTAAGGTAATAAAAGTATGATTAATTTGTTTGAGAATTTTTCCAGTTCTATAGAAGCTTTTCACTGCACGGATAACCGCAGGACCCACAATGTTCCAATATTTTTGGAAAAATCCCGCTGGCATTCCATCCGGACCAGGAGACTTATCGCTTCCAATATTGAATAGGGCACTCTTAATTTCATGATTAGTAAAAGGTTTGATCAGGTCTAAATTATCATTTTCCGAAATCTCCTTCAAAATCACCTCTAGAAAAAAGTCCAAGTCATTAGTAGGGCGATAATTAGATAGGAATCTATTATTATAGTCCCGGAGGAATTCCGCCGAAATCTCCTCCTCTCTATTAAGAGAAACACCCTCTAGATTAGTTATCGAGTTAATGAATTTTCTATTGCTCCTTCCAGTTACTTTCCGATGGTGGAACTTCGTATTCTTATCTCCTAATTTTAGGTACTTAGTTTTGGCTCGTTAAATCCAATATTTCTGATTGAAATTCATAATACACTCTCTTTTCTTCAATAATATTTTAACTTATATCATTTTGCTGAGTTGAATAATTCCGGGTATTCATGTTTTGAAGCACACTAATATTATGGTCAATTATCCTAATTTGTTTATTGATATTACCAAATTTTAGTTTACTCCAGGTTTTAATTTTCGATTTTACAAGACTTAATTTTTTCACTAGATTAAACATATTCGTTCTAGAGAACTGGGTTCTCCAGGTTTGTTTAATTAAATGTTCGCAATCTTTCATTTCCGTCCACATTAACTCAAATCTAAAAGGTTTATTATAATACTTAGCAACACCACTAGATAGTTCTAGGGAGATCATACAATGGTCAGAAGTTGTGAATGCATGGTTCCAAACATGGACTTGGAAATACGTATTAATAACTTCAAAGTGAGCAAGAACCCTGTCAAGTTTCTCAAAAATATTATTATCACCATCTTTTTTTTTTCACCAAGTAAATTCATTACCACGGGACGTAATGTCCACAAGGTTACAACTTTGAATGAGATTATTTATTCTTTTATACCTATTCATGTTACTACAACTCCCACCTAATTTTTCCGCCGGAGATAAAATTTCTTGAAAATCTCCCATAATGATACAAGGCAAAGATTGATTATTGATCGCAATAATCAACTTCTTCCAGAAATCATCCTTATCTTTTTCATTCGGAGGAGCATATATAAAAAAAATATTACAAGAAAAGTTCCTATCATAGTTGGTATGATTAACCATTATGAAAAGCTCATCAATTAATTGGATCTTAATACATTCATTAATTAGATTATTGCTTTTCCAAATAAGACAAAGGCCCCCGCGAATTCCGATGAAGGGACAAAGCAGATATTATCAAAACCCGACCCACGCCAAGAAGCCTCCTTATGTTCTACATTAGATTTAATTTCAGCGAGCATGAGAATATCAAGATGCTCGTTTTGAGACGAGATTTTAATATCCGTCCAGAAGTTCATTTTACGGTGTAACACCCCAAATCCGCGGGACTCGGGATGCTACGGGTGAGACCTCACAATGGATCCCGACCCTTAGCCTGACAACAATTTCACCGGACCTTTCCAATAAGGCACAAATAAAGGAAAAACTCAAAATCGTTTATAATGTATGCGAAAAACTGAAATGTAAAGAATACAAAGTGGAAACTCAGCCGAGTCCTCAAAACGACATAACTCCGATACGGACATCTAAACTGTACAACAAAATCCACAAACCAACAATACGAAAACATAACCCAAAAACGTCCCCATCCTATAATGTACGGAGACCCCGGCTGTCCACTCCTCCACCTCACTCGGCGGCGTCCCTAACCTGCAAGGCATCTACACCACGGTTTAAAACCGTTAGCTCATATTCGAAGCATTAGAAAAGAGGTGAAGGCACATACACACACATATCACATAACACATATATACTCCAAAACACACAAGTCCGGTTTATTATCTTTTTATTATTAAGTCGTATCCCGTTCTAATTCAACTTAGGTTTGTGACACGAGAACCACCGTGGTCTCGCCTCGGTCCCTACTTACCGGCAAGGAATGGTACTGATGCATCCGACCGTCTACCCGCACGGGCTAGTCGCCGAGAACCTCCTAGACTCTCGCAAGAGCTAGGCAGATGATGTCACCTCCCGTTATCATACACTTGGGCGAAAATAATATAAAGTCGGTGGTCCTGTTTACCGGTTTAGTTGTTTATAACATAAACAATAACACAAACACACACCACCAACACACATCGATGCTAATACGTAAAATACGAGCTAAGTAAGTCCGGAGACTTACCTCGTCACCACACTCAAATCACCACACTCTCGCTTCTTTAAGGAGGAAGCCCACAACCTTCTCACAAGAGATATGCATATCAATACATGCTCACGCTCAAGAAGTCTTAGACTTCACTCTAGAGATCTAAGCAAGATCACCTAACCCTCAAGCTAGGAATGCATCCTAGGGTCCAAGGTACTCACCCCACTCTCCAGACATGAAAGCAAATCAAAATAGCTTATAACCTCACAAGATCTTAATCCTCAACCAAGGAGGAACAAGCTAGCCTAGAAGGTCCATCATGCTCAAATGCTCAAATCCATCAACTATATCGAGCCTTAGGGGCTCCTAGGTTCACAACCACTAAGTGTCATCTCAAACTACTCTAGATCCATCCTAGGCATGCTACTAACATGATACAACTACAATACTAAGGAAGGAACGAAGAGGAAGGGAGAGGAGAAGCCTACTGTTGAAGAAATTGCAGCCGCGGAGTCAAGCTGGCGCCCCAACGGAACACTGCCGCCGCCCCTGCGGACCAAGGAGCTGCCCTGGAGCCGCCCCTTGCGGTGCTGGAGCCGCACCTACGGGGTCTGGGGCCGCCCCTGCGGCTGTGCTGAGCCGCCCCCGCGGTTTCGCTGCAGAAGCTCGTCTTCGATTGTGGATCCTTGGCTCCAATGTCCTCCTCTCCTTGTTGGGTCTTCTCCAAACACCAACCAATAGTCTTAGACTCATCTCCCCGACCTAATCGAGCTAAGAACACATGCATGCAAGGACTTGAGTGAAAACCTCTCAAAAGCTTCTTCCATGGCCATGGATGAGGGAAGGAAGAAGAAAGGGGAAAACAACAAAGAAGGAGAAGGAAGGAAGAGGAAGAGCTTACCAAACTTGATCTAGATTTCCTCCACAACAGTTCACACACCAAGATCTTCAATAAAAATGGAAGAAGAGAAGAGAGAGCCAAGAGAGGAAGAGTGGAGGGGAAAAACGTGAAAGAGCAAGAGAGGAGAGAGAGAGAGAGAGAGGAGACAATGGCTGATATGTGGGGAGGGGATCAAGGGGTCAGCTGACCTCTTGTCACCTCACCACGGAACGAGGGGTCGGAATTGACCCCTTGTCACTTCAACTTGGAACGAAGGGTCGGAAAGCGGAAAATGGGAAAAACGACGAGTCGGCTCGGGATTTTAGGAATAAATCCTGGCACTCGGCATCTCGTGCCTACGGGAAGATCTACAAGGCGCTCTAAGTCCGGAATAAAAATCCGGGCGTTACATACGGAAACCCCTATAGTTATAAAACGCAATCATCATAGAAAATAATCACCCAAACCACGTTTTTGTACCTTATTTAACATTTTCAATACCAACAAGGGCCAATTTGGAGTTGGAAAACTGACAGGGGACAACAAAGTCCTCGCTCTTGTTGGAGATTTGGGCTAAGTTTTCATTGTAACCATTGAGCTTGTCTCGAGACAAGGTGCAATGAGTTGTTCACATGTGTGTCACTATGGTCTGGGTTGCGGGAGGCAAGCAAAGTGACCGGCACTAAGAGCAACTAGTATTGTAAGGGGAGTCGAATCGAAGCAAGGTGATCTACGACAAGGTTAACCTGTGCCAGATTTTACAAGGCCGATACTTGGGGCTTTTTAGCCACGGTTTCTCGGCACACCTTTGGTTCTTAGGCTTTATATTGGCTAAAGAACATGTGGTTAAAAATTGGTAGCAATCCAAGCTCAAATGCTTAGTGAATGTCAATAAAGCAGCTAGTGAGCTTCTTTATGAGCTACACTAGCTTGAGCTAAGATATTGAGTATTTGCGGATCTTGGAGCTTACCCTAGATATGTGAAAGTGAATAAAGCTCATTGGAAGTGTTTGGACCAAGAAAAATAAGCTAGCTCTAAGCTAGCTCCGGGCAGCGGTTTTGGGCTCCCTGTTTGGGCCTCGGGCCTCGGGCTTTTCTAGGGTTTCAAGGCCCATCATCCCAACAACTTCCATGTAACTTCCCTAACCTCTTTTAACCGCTTTTAACCGCTTTTTGGTGGTTATAACTCCCCAAAAACGTTGGCCCCTATGCCTATATAAGAGAGAGCCATTTGCACTTGATTCTTCATTTCGTTTTTGCAACAAATAAGCTTTTAGTTCCATTGTATTGACATTGGATAGGCCTTCTTATAGCTTGTTTGCAAAACTCGAAAGACCAGTATAGTTCCTTTGTATTGACAAAGGATAGGCATCCATATTAGATTGGTTTTGTATTGACGAAACCTAGGAATACCCTTTCTTTACAAAGTAAGACAAGTAAGTCACTTACTTAGTCTTTGTAACGTGTAACGTTTTATCCCACTAAGGTATTTGGATATTCCCGGTGTAGGGGAAAATACATTTAGAAGGAAAATTCTTTTATGAATGACTCATTACATAATCCAAGTCAATATTTTAAACATATAACAATCGGTTTATAAGACTTCCAATTGAACTTAATTTATATTAGAGTTTCGTCTACTCCTTTCGGAGATTACAAACTCTTGGTTGGGTTTTGCCTACTCCTTTGTGGAGATTACGAACCCTTGTTAATAATTTGATTTCACTTCAAGATAATTATACATATATATTAATTTGATTGACAATTGGGAGAACCGTCTACTCACTTAAGTGAGACTACAGAGCCCTTTGGTCTAAAACCGGACACCTAAATTCCAACAATCTTCTAAGTGTATTTATTGTGTTTTGTTTATTATTTTGTAGAATTGGATTGGTCAATAATGAGTAAGACGTTAATGACGGAAATGACTTCTCGCTTTGGGAAGTTGGATAAGTTTGAGGGTGTGGACTTTAGGAGGTGGCAAAAGAAAATGCACTTCTCTTGACTACACTGAAAGTTGCTTATGTCCTCACGACACCTAGACCGACCGAGCCGGTTGATGATATGGTGGAGGAAATATCGGTTGTCCGACAAAGGAGAAAATGGGATAATGATGACTACATATGTCGTGGTCATATTCTCAATGGCATGAGTGATGCATTGTTTGACGTCTACCAAAGTGTAGAGTCATCAACATTGTTGTGGGATCAACTCGAGTCTAAATATATGGCGGAGGATGCATCATCTCGCAAATTCTTAGTCTCGGATTTTAACTCGTATAAAATGGTGGACTCAAGGCCGGTAATGGAACAATATAGTGAATTGATCCGGATTCTTGGGAGGTTCACTCAACATGCCATGCATATGGATGAGGCCATTGCGGTTTCGTCTATAATGGATAAGCTCCCCCCTTCATGGAAGGACTTCCGCCATGTGCTAAAGCACAAGAAGGAAGAACTCACGTTGGTGGAACTTGGGTCTCACCTTCAATTTGAACAAGGCCTTAGGGCACAAGAGGGTGGAATCAAGAAGGATGATAAAACTTCTACTTCCCACGAGGCCAACATGATGGATGACAAGGGCAAAAGGAAGAGGTCCAAAGGAAAGGACATGGACAAGGGAAAGAAGTCCAAGAAGTCCAAGAAGGACAATATTGACAAGAAACCGAAAGGTTCTTGTTGGAAGTGTGGCAAGACTGGCCACTTCAAGCGGGATTGTAAGGCTAAGGTCGATGGATCCAAGGGTGGAGGTCAAAGTGACCAAAACCCCCAAAACTAAGGTAACTCTCTTATGAGTCTTGATTCTAACTTTGATATAAATTTTGATTTGAATTATGTGTCATTAACTATTGAATGTTTGTCCATGCAGGATGATGACCTTGGATGGTGGGTGGACTCGGGTGCAACAACTCACGTTTGCAAAGATCGGCGTTGGTTCAAGACGTACGCCGTCGCTAACGATGGATCACTCATACATATGGGAAACGAGTCTACCACCCTCGTTCTAGGAAGAGGGCGAGTTGATCTATACTTCACAAGTGGCAAGACACTAGTCTTGTCAAATGTTCTACATGCACTGGCCATTAGAAAGAATGTGGTTTCCGGTAGTGTACTTAATAGGCTTGGCTTCAAACAAGTCATAGAAGCCGACAACTATGTATTATGTAGGCGAGGCACATTTGTAGACTTTGGCCATTGGAACAACAATATGTTTCTTCTCTCTTTATGTAATAAACTTTCTAATATTAATAATAATAAGAATAGTTTATTTACATTGTCATCTTCTTCCAATTGTGATTTTGTTAAATGGCATACACGACTTGGACATGTTCACTTTAAACGTATGAATGACATGACTAAGGATGGTATTTTACCTAAACATGACTTACCAAAAGATAAGTGTAAAACATGCATGTTGACCAAAATAACAAGACTTCCATTTCCTAGAATTGAAAGAGAACAATCGATGCTCGGCTTAGTCCACTCGGATCTAGGTGACTTGCATTCTACTCCTTCATTAGGAAAGAAGAAGTATTACGTAACATTCATAGATGATTACTCTAGGTATTGTTACGTATATCTACTCTTTGCGAAGAGTGATGCCTTAGACAAATTCTATGTAAACAAGAATGAATCTGAGTTACAACAAGGTACCTCAATAAAAAGACTACGCACGGATCGTGGTGGTGAATTTATGGATAAGGAATACTTTGAGAGTGTCGGGATCATACATGAAACCACGGCACCTTACACACCACAATCAAATGGTGTGGCCGAACGAAAGAATCGAGTGCTTAAAGAGATGGTCAATGCGATGCTCTCTTACTCGGGTCTTAAGAACTCGTTTTGGGGTGAAGCTATGCTCATGGAAAACTACTTGATTAATTGTGTTCCAAACAAAAGAAGAAAGAAGAATCCTTATGAATTATGGTTCAAAAGGAAGCCAAACCTACACTACTTGCGAGTGTGGGGATGTCGAGCCATAGTTAGGCTAAATGACAATAAACGTAAGACTTTATGTGAAAGAGGTGTTGAATGTGTGTTCATTGGCTATGCCGAACACTCCAAAGCTTATAGGTTCTATGTGATAGAACCGAATGACTTCATCTCGGTCAATACCGCTATAGAGTCTAGGGATGCCATCTTTGATGAAGATCGTTTCACCTCGGCTCCTAGGCCTAGGGAAGTGATCAACATGACCTTAGATGAGGAACACCCAAACAAACGTCGTAGGATTCAAGTTGAATCATGGCAAGCCTCACATGGGCTTGACTCGGCGGAGATTGCTTCTATGAACACTATTTTGTCCCAAAAATCAAATTTCCAAGTGTTCTTGTGTAACACCCCAAATCCGCGGGACTCGGGATGCTACGGGCGAGACCTCACAATGGGTCCCGACCCTTAGCTTGACAACAATTTCACCGGACCTTCCAACAAGGCACAAATAAAGGCGAAAACTCAAAACGTTTTTAATGTATGCGGAAACCGAAAAGTAAGAAACTACAACTTGGAAACTCAGCCGAGTCCTCAAAACAACACAACTCTAATACGGAACTTAAACCGTACATCATAATCCACAATACGAAAACATAACCCAAAAACATCCCCGTCCTATAATGTAAGGAGACCCCGACTGTCCACTCCTCCATCTCACTTGGCGGCATCCCTAACCTGCAAGTCATCTACACAAACGGTTTAAAACCGTAAGCTCATATTCTAAGCATTAGAAAAGCGGTGAAGGCACAAACACATACATAGCACATAACATAAAACCGTTAGCTCGTATCCCGTTCTAATTCAACTTCGGTTTGTGACACGAGACACCGTGGTCTCGCCTCGGTCCCTACTTACCGGCAAAGAATGGTACGGATGCACCCGACCATCTGACCCGCCGGGCTAGTCGCCGAGAACCTCCTAGACTCACTCGGTCGTAGGCAGTGATGTCACCGCCCGTTACCATACACTTGGGCCAACATATACATATAAGGTCGGTGGTCCTAATTACCGGTCTAATTGTTATAACATAACATAAACACACACCACCAAACACACATCAATGCTACTACATAAAATATGAGCTAAGTAAGTCCGGAGACTTACCTCGTCACCACACTCAAGTCACCACACTCTTGCTTTCTTAAGGCGGAAGCCCACAACCTGCTCACAAGTGATATGCATATCAATACATACTCACGCTCAAGAAGTCTTAGACTTCACTCTAGTGATCTATGCAAGATCACCTAACCCTCAAGCTAGGAATGCATCCTAGGTCCCAAGTACTCATCACACTCTCTACACATGAAACAACCCACAACATTCCATAATTCCACAACCAAAGAGGCACCGGCTAGCCTAGAAGGTCCATCATGCTTAACCAAAGAGGAAAGGAGAGGAGGAACCTACTGTCGAAGAGGCACAAGCTACCCTAGAAGGTCCATCATGCTCACATGCTCATATCCATCACTCACATCGAGCCTTAAGGGCTCCTAGGTTCACAACCACTAAGTGACATTTCAAGCTACTCTAGATCCATCCTAGGCATGCTACTAACATGATCCAACATCAATACTAAGGAAGTAACGAAGAGGAAAGGAGAGGAGGAACCTACTGTCGAAGAAACGCAGTCGCGGAGTCAAGCTGGCGCTCCGGCGGAGCAGGAGCCACCCCTGCGGAACCAGAGGCTGCCCCCTGCTGCGCTGCCGGCCGCACCCGCGGCGGTGCTGTGCCGCTCCCGCGGCCGTGCTGAGCCGCCCCTGCGGCCGTCCGCGCCCGCGGGCGTGAAGATCCGCCCCCTCGGTCGTGCTGCAGAACGTCGTCTTCTTCATCTTCGATCGTGGATCCTTGGTTCCAAAGTCCTTCTTCTCTTGCTGAATCTTCTCCAAACACACCCACCACTGGTCTTAGGCACCTCTCCTTGACCTAATCGAGCTAAGAACCTATGCATGCAAAGAGTTGGGCAAAAACTCCTCAAGATCTTCCTCCATAGCAATGGATGAAGGAGGGAAAAAGAAGAAGGGAAAAACAGCAAGGAAGAGAGGTGAGGGAGAAAAAGGAGCTTACCAACAGATCTGGAATGCCTCTCCAAGCTGTCGACAACAAGATCTCCACACAAAATGGAAGAAGAGAAGAGAGCAAAAGAGAGGAATGGAAGGGAGGAATGAATCTAACGTGAAAGAGAGTGGAGGAGAGAGAGGGAGGGGACAAGGCTGCCAAGATGGGACAACAACCATCTTGTCCCATTTGCCCGGAACGAGGGGTCGGAAATGACCCCTTGTCAATTCGATTCGGAATGAAATGTCGGAAAGCGGAAAAAGGGAAAAACGACGAGTCGGCTCGGGATTTTGGATATAAAATCCCGGCACTCGGCACCTCGTGCATGCGGAAAGATCTATAAAACGCTCTAAGTCCGGAATAAAATTCCGGGCGTTACAACTACTCCCCCTAAAAACAAGTTTCGTCCCGAAACTTGCTAAACCCAACACTCTCGGACAAATACGTCACGTAACCACGTGGAACTCATAAAACGTCAACCATCGGCTCTAATCCAAGTCTACGTAAAGAATCACATCAAGACCTCGCAAGGTACAAATATACTCACACGCACTCACATAACACAACATAACATAACCACACAAAACAAACAAGGAAAGATCCCGGGACTAGCCCGACGGTCCTATCGATGTCGCTAAATCTGCGTAAAACTCAGGATAGTTCCTCCGTATACTATCCTCCGTCTCCCATGTAGCCTCATCGGTTCCTCGCCTCGACCACTGAATCCTCAACATCGGTATCTCCTTCGATCGAAGGCGTCTCGTACTCCACTCTAAGACCGCTATCGGGTGCTCTGCAAAAGTATGGTCCGGCTCGACCACTAGGTCCTCGTGGCTGATGATGTGCCTTGGGTCGTGTATGTACTCTCTCAGTTGAGAGACATGAAACACCGGATGTATACCCTCCAACCGCGGTGGCAGTGCTAACCGGTATGCCACCTCACCGACTCTCTCCAAGATCTCGAATGGACCGACAATCGGGGCTTAACTTCCCATTAATGCCGAATCGCCTGACGCCTCGCGTTGGTGATACCCTCAACCACACCCGAGCTCCTACCCTGAACTCGAGAGGTCTACGCCTCCTATCCGCATACGACCTTTGTCGGCTCTGCGCGGCCAACATCCTCTCTCGGATCAAGGCAACTCTAGCCACGTCACCCTGTACCTGATCTGGAGCTACAACGCTAGGACTCCCCGGCTCATCCCAACATAAGGGAGTACGACATCTCCGTCCATACAATGCCTCATACGGTGCCATCCCAATCGACGCGTGCCAGTTGTTATTATATGAAAACTCGACTAACGGGAGATGATCTGGCCATACCTGACCCCAATCTAGTACAAATGCTCGCAACATGTCCTTCCACTTCCACTGCGGCACGGGCAATGGGTGAAGCTCTCCTCCGGGTCTCTGGTGGTCGATCTTGACCTGCTGGCAGGTCGCGCATCGGGCCATATATCTAGCTACATCGGGCTTGATCCCGCCCCACCAATAAAGTCTCCTCATGTCCTGGTACATCTTACTCGTGCCTGGGTGCATCAAGTAAGGTGTGGAATGTGCCCCATGCAAAATCCGCTCACTCAGCTCCTGATCCGACGGTACACAAACACGTCCATGACGTCTCAATAGTCCGTCTGCTCCTGTGATAAAATGCAGTGCCTCTCCTCGGGACATCCTGTCCCGGATCCTCCTCAAACTGGAACATCCCTCCTGCTTCTGCCGGATCTCTCCGGACAGGTCAGGTAATATGTCTGACACGGACAAGCAACAATCCGTATCCGGGGACCGGATATCCAACTCCAAGCCTATCAAATCCCTCTGCAACCGTGGCTGAACCGTAAGCCGAGATATAGCCTCCTCTCGAGGTGTCTCCTACTCAAAGCATCGGTGACTACGTTCGCCTTCCCCGGATGATACAAAATCTTTCAAGAGAGAATGCATAAACAAGAATCTAAAATAGAGATTAAAGAAGAAACTCAGCTTTATTGATAGAGGATTAGCAAAACGTCAAATTCCCAATATTCGCGAAGTTTCTCCAAGCTCCAACAAGTTCAACAATGGCCAACAATGGCCTAGCAAGGGAGAAGAAAAGGGGAAAAGCTCTCTCCAAAGGAGCTCGAAAATTTGAATGAAACGGGAACCCCCGGAAATCATTTAGGGCTTTCCTTTTATATCCGCAACGGGCTGCCCTAAAACAAATCCGAAATTAACGAAATAAATCGGCGAACAGGAATCTCGGTCGAAATCTCGTCGGTGACCGAGATTTTTTAAAGTCGGGGCGAGATTTGCTTCGTGATCCAGCGTTGACGAAATCTCAGAAATCTCGGTCAAATGTGAAAAATCTCGGCCGAGATGAACAAATCTCGGCCGAGATCGGGACCGAGATGATTCTTCGACAGAAACTTCTGATATGGATCTCGTCGAGCTGGGCTCGGATCTCGGCCGAGATCATGTGGATCTCGACCGAGATTGCTCCAATCTCGTGCGTTTCGTCTTGGCTCGTCTTTTCCTCCTTTCCCGTGCCTGCGTGATCGCTCCTAAGCGTCCATCCCGAGGCCTGATCCTCAAATGCATCGTTTTAGCTCCGAAACACGCCAAAATACCTACAAAGACACCAAAAGTGTGTGTAGACATCTATACTCGCAAAGTTGCATTAAACAAGTATAAAGAACACAACTTAAGGCTAAAACATGCATGCGGGAAAGGAAAAACTAACTATATGCTCTACTAAACTAGGTCGATAATTCATGTTATCAAAATACCCCATACTTATCTTTGCTTGTCCCCAAGCAAATAATAAATTCAAGGCAAGATAGCATGAATCATCTATGCTAAACAAAAACAAAAACTCTTTTTGGTAGTGCTTCTATTCATGATCACTTTCAGAGTGTAGTCACAAGGCTAAAGACATATTTCGATTAAGGTCAAGTAAGATAGGCAAGATATAGGATAATCACACCTTGCAAGGAATCCAAAATCATCATTTAAACTACCAATGTTTAAAATTCATGAAAAATCCAAGTTTAGGCCATGAAGTCAATTACATGTATGCAAAGATCAATAGGACTTAACAAATAAAGGCCAAGAAACGTGATAAAGGTAGGATGTGTATAGGTAATGTGGTGGAAATCCGGGAAAGAGGACAACACAACATTTTCTTTTCTTTCTTCTTTCTCGACATACATCCTTTCTTTCTTGCATATTTTTTTTTTTTTTTTTTTTCTTTTTCTTTTGAGTGAAAGGCATAGGTGCACAATAGCCGAAACCTTGGTGTTCAGTTTCCTTCACGTACCTTACACCAAAGTGCACATACCAAATCAACTCTAGGTAATGTTTTTAAAACTAATCCGACTTTGGCAAGACACAAACACCCGATTATGTGAATGGTGCCGAGTTACTCATCTTCATAGCCAACAAAACCCATAGAAAGCTTTTGCTTTCAATTCACATATCACAAATCAAACAACTTCTTCACATATTGCACATAATTCACTTTTCACAATTAAGCATACACCTTCAAACTTCACTTTCCTAATTCCCGGATGGGTCATAAGGGGGCAAATAAATTCAATGTTTGAGGTGCTGAAAATGGTAAAGAAGAGAAGAAGAAGAATTCGAATTGCCTAAGTCATTTCTGTGCAATGTAAAAGAACTCATCATATAGCTTCAACTTTTCAAGATCAATCCGATTAAACAAGGTAATCCAAATAAATCATATAGATTACAAACAAGGCATTCAAATCCCATATTGCCATTAATTCAATTAAAGCTCAAAATAAACATCGATAGCCAAATAAACATACACAATTTCCTCATTAAGGTCACATCAATCCTAGAAGCACAAAATTTTTTGAAATTTTCTGATTTTTTTGGATTTTCATATAAAATGCAGTACAAATAAAAGAAACATGCTAAAAGGTATTGCAAGCATCCTACCCCATACTTAAATCTCACATTGTCCCTAATGTGAATAATAAATATGAAGTAAAAACAATACTCACAATGTAAGAATGAAGAAGGCATCCGGCGTGTTTTCCTCCTCGACTTACTTCGTTTCTCGTCTTTCATAGCAATTTCCTCGCCCTTAAGCTCGTTCTGAGTGCTCTTCCCGTATCTTTTTTACCACGACACCTAGGTCCTGCAAAGACCCAACAAAGAACGCGCAAAATGCAAAAAAAAAAGCAAAAAAAAAAGACGAAAAGACTCTTACCTCGGTTTGCCTCCCGAGAAGCGCTTGTTTAAGTCTCTAGCCGGACCTAACTCCTTTAAAGCATCAAGTGAGATGGATAGGTGAAAGTTTTTCCACCGGAAGTTCCGGTGTATACCTCTTCAACCTATGTCCATTCACTTTAAAAAACCGGAGTTTTCACCCCATACTTCGACAGCTCCGTGGGGAAAATCTTCTTCACAACATAAGGTCCCGTCCATCGTGACCTTAACTTTCCTGGAAAAAGTCGGAGCCTAGAATTAAAGAGAAGAACAAGATCACCTTCTTTGAAGTTCTTTGGCAATATGTGCTTGTCATGCCACTTCTTTGTTCTTTCCTTGTAGATCCGTGCATTCTCATATGCATTCATCCGGATCTCCTCCAGCTCGTTGATGTCCAACAACCTCTTTTCTCCGGCTTCTTTTATATCAAAGTTTAGCCATTTCACGGCCCAATATGCTCTATGCTCCAACTCTACAGGCAAATGACATGATTTCCCATAAACAAGTTGATAAGGAGTAGTACCTATGGGAGTCTTGTATGTTGTCCTATAAGCCCAGAGTGCATCATCAAGCTTCATTGCCCAATCTTTCCTTGAGCGAGACACTGTCTTCTCTAGGATCCCCTTGATTTCTCTATTCGAATTTCACTTGCCACTAGTTTGGGGATGATATGGGGTTGCAACCTTGTGAGTTACCCCATACTTGGACAAAAGTGACTCAAAGTTTCTGGCTGTGAAATGCTTCCCTCCATCACTAATAATGACACGTGGTGTGCCAAATCTAGGGAAGATAGTTCGGTTGAAAAATTTAATCACAACTTTAGCGTCATTTGTGGGTGAGGCTATAGCTTCAACCCATCTAGATACATAATCAACCGCTAAAAGAATGTAAAGGTTCCCGCATGAGGATGGGAAAGGTCCCATGAAGTCAACACCCCATACATAAAAATCTCAACTTCTTGGATGTTGTTCAAAGGCATCTCATTCCTCCTAGATATGTTGCCCGTCCTTTGGCATGAATCACAAGCAGTGACGAATATCTGCACATCTCTGAAAAGATTAGGCCAAAAGAATCCAGATTGCAATACCTTGGCACTAGTCTTGTGAGCACTAGCATGTCCTCCACAGGCAATGAATGACAATGTCGGATGACACTCTCAATCTCGTCGTCTGGACGCATCTCCTAAGGATTCCCTCGGGTCCTCTCTTGAATAGTAGTGGTTCATTCCAATAGTAATGTCTCACATCCTTGTAGAATTTCTTCCGTTGGGAATAATCCACAACTAAATAATTAACAATGTCAGCAAACCAAGGTTTTTTCACCTAAAGTTTGGAGGATATATTTCTCCATCATGTGGAGATGTTCATCCAGAAATGCATCGTCAATAGGGATGTCATCCCCCTTCCATAAGTTCTGGAGGTAATCTGCTAAGATGATCAGCTACAGGAGTTTTCGGACCCTTCCTTATCTCTAATCTCTAGATCAAATTCTTGAAGGAGAAGAATCCACCGGATAAGACGTGGCTTTGCATCCTTCTTGGTGAGAAAGGTACCGAATCGCAGCATGATCCGTGTACACAATCACCTTAGCTCCTACAAGAAAGGAACGGAACTTCTCAAATGCGTAGACGACGTCTAGGAGCTCCTTTTCAGTAGTTGCATAATTCAGCTGGGCTCCATCAAGCGTCTTGCTAGCATAGTAAATAACATGAGTAAGTCCTTCCTTCTTCTGTCCTAGCACCGCTCCCACTGCGAAGTTGCTTGCATCACACATCACCTCGAATGGAAGAGACCAATCGGGAGGTTGCATGATTGGAGCAGTGATGAAAGCTTCCTTCAACCTGTAAAAAACATCAAGGCATTCCTTCGAGAAAACAAACTGAACATCCTTGATTAGTAGGTTAGTCAAAGGTTTAGCAATTTTAGAGAAATCTTTTATAAATCTCCGGTAAAAACCGGCATGTCCTAGAAAACTTCTTACCCCTTTGAGTGATGATGGTGGAGGTAGCTTCTCAATAGTCTCAATCTTGGCCTTATCAACCTCAATTCCACGGTTAGATATCAAGTGACCTAACACAATACCTTCCCTAACCATGAAATGGAATTTCTCCCAATTGAGAAAAAGATTACAATCCTCACATCTTTGTAAGACCAAATACAGGTTAGCCAAACATTCATCAAAAGAGGATCCATAAACAGAAAAATCATCCATAAAGACTTCCATGATGTTTTTAATATATTCAGAAAAAGTAGACATCATGCATCTTTGGAAAGTAGTAGGAGCATTACATAAACCGAAAGGCATTCTCCTATAAGCAAAGGTACCCCAAGGACAAATAAAAGTGGTTTTCTCTTGGTCATCCGGATGGATGGGGATCTGGAAAAAACCACTATACCCATCTAGGTAGCAAAAGTAAGAGTGTTGGGCTAGCCTTTCTAACATTTGGTCAATGAAAGGTAAAGGAAAGTGATCTTTCCTAGTAGCATGATTCAACTTCCTATAATCAATGCACATCCTCCATCCTGTCACAGTCCTAGTCGGGATCAACTCATTCTTTTCATTAGTTATGACAGTCATCCCACCTTTCTTAGGTACAACATGTACCGGACTAACCTACTTACTATCTGAGATGGGGAATATAATTCCCGCATCAAGCAACTTAAGGATCTCCTTCTTAACTACCTCTTTCATGTTAGGATTCAATCTCCTTTGAGGTTCTCTAGAAGGCCTATGTCCATCATCTAACAAGATCCTATGCATGCACATAGAAGGATTAATCCCTATGAGGTCATCTATAGTGTAGCCCAAAGCTTTTCTATGCATCTTAAGTTCTTTCAATAACTTCTCGAGTTCAAGTTCATTCAAGCTAGCACTAACAATGACGGGATAAGATGAGTTAGAACCAAGAAAGGCGTACCTTAGGTGTGTCGGAAGAGGCTTCATCTCGACCTTAGGAGCCTCCGGTTCTTCTCCAGAAATCTCGGCCAACTCTTCCTGGTGGAGATGAAGAATCTCGGCCCGAGCTAAGGTAAATCTCGGCCGAGATAGGGTAAATCTCGGCCGAGATTTTTCGGTCTCGGCCGAGATGACCTGATCTTCTGAAACCGAAACTTTTTGTTGCCCAATCTCGGCCGAGATTTCTTGGATCTCGGCCGAGATGCCATCTGCTTCTGTCAGTTCTTCGAATCTTGATTCCTCGTTGATAGGGTCAGAACTTAGAATTGAATTTATAATCTCCCAATCATTTTCATCATCCTCTAGGATGTTGTACATATCCTCTTCAATCAAGGGTCCCTTAATCAAAGGAGGGAGTTTAAATTCCACAACTTCCTTATCAATTCTAAATGTTAGGGTAGCATCCCTACAATCAACTAAACATCCAGAGGTAGCAAGAAAAGGTCTCCCTAAAATGATAGGAACAAGACAGTAAGCAGGAATATCCAAAACAACAAAGTCAATAGGGATAAAGAACTTCTCTAATTGGATTGGAACATCCTCAATGATTCCCACAGGACGTGTGGTGGTTCTGTCTACCATGATAAGAGTCATATTTACTGGCTTTGGTTCTCCAAGTCCAACCTTCCTGCATAAAACGAGTGGGATAATACTTACACTAGCTCCAAGATCGCAAAGTGCTTTGTACGTTCCATCTCCAACTTTGATTGGGACACAAAAAGATCCGGGATCACTCAATTTTGGTGGCATCTTTCCACTGTTCCTCTGGATGAGGTCAGTAGATCTCCGGGTCATTCTGACTTCTCCATATTCCTCTAGCTTCCTCTTGTTGGAGAGGATTTCCTTCAAGAACTTCCCATAGGCAGGCATCCCTAAAATAGCATCAACAAAAGGGATGTTAATATGCAATTTATTTAAAAGGTCAAGGAACTTACCAAAGTGCTTGTCCAATTGAGCTCTAGCACGGGATTTAGGAAAAGGAAGTGGTGGCTTGTATGGAGGAGGAGGGATGTAGACATTCTCTTTTTCCTTAGGCTCCTCTTCCATTGGTTGCTTTCCTTTATCCAAAACCTTTGGTTGTGGATCATTTGTCACCAATCCACTACTTGTAGTGATTGCTATGACTTGCCCCTTGGGATTATTTTCAGTTTTTCCAGGAAGTCTTCCTGGATTTCTTTGAGCGTCTTTGGCCTTCTTGAACACTTGAGTTTCCAAAACCTTTTGGGCTTCGGTTACACTAGTGATTGTACTCTCTAGATTTCCCATCCTAGCCATCAGTTGCTTAAACATTGCTTCAACTCTATCCTTTGGTTGAGCGGGTTCAGTTGGCTTGGACGGCTGGCCTGCATTGCTAGAAGAAGCTTGAGGGTTCAAAGCACCCTCAGGATTAGAATAAGAAAAACCAGGATGATTATGATTAGGCTTGTAGTTATTTCCCTGATTATTCCTATTATAATTGTTGTTATGACCTCTTTGGTTTTGATAACCTCCTTGGTAGTTACCTTTACCCATGTAACTCGCATCCTCTTCCTTGGATGCTACCTGCACTTCAGCTTGCTGAGCTTTCAAGTTAGATGCAATTAATTCTTTCAAAGATTTAAGTTCAACTTGCAAAGCATCTAACCTTGAATCATTAAGAGTGCTTTGGTTTACCTCATAGACTCCGGGTCTAGTCTTTCTCTCTTCAACTTTCCTGTCAGAATACTTTTCAATAGTCTTGGCTTGCTTCGTAATGAATTCCCAAGCTTCATCCACAGTTTTTTCCATAAAAGTACCTCTAGAAAGTGATTGCAATTTAAATTGAGTATCTTCATCAAGTCCCTTGTAATAAATCTCTAGCAATTCAATCTTAGAGATCCCATGATGAGGACATTCCAACGTTAGGTCAATGAACCTCTCCCAAGACTTATACAAACTCTTCTTATCTTTCATCAAAAAAGCATTTATCTTCCCTCTAAGTTCAGTAGTCTTGTAGGGTGGGAAAAACTTAGTGAGGAATTCAGACACCATATCCTCCCATGTGTTAATCCGCCCATATGGAATAGTTTGATATCAAGCTAAAGCTTTATCCTTAAGAGAAAAAGAAAAACCTCTTATCTTATGATTGTTACCTTCCATACGAGCTGGACTTACCGCATCCATAAGAGTCTCGTAGTTGTTCATGTGTTGGTGAGGAGATTCTGTCTCTGTCCCACCAAACTGATTCTGGCGAATCATCTGTATCACCTGTGGTCGCAGCTGATGCTCATGATTTGCGGGATCTCCAAAGTTAACTCCAGGACGGTTAACTCTTTGAGTAGGATCCATCCTTTGTCCAAGTATTTGTGGAACTTCCACAAAAGGCTGGTGAATGACAGGTCTGAGAGGAGCGGGAGGTGGAGCTTGTGGAGGAGCTTCAACTCGAGGAGGAATTGGAGCTAATTGTGGTACTGGAATTACTTGTTGCACTGGAGCAGGAGCTGCAGTTGGCCTCTGGTTCATGGTTCTGGCTATCTTTTCCATTTGAGCTCTCATTGCAGCCATTTCCCTTTCTGTAGTTTGCTCTATTTCTCTAGCAATCCGTCTCTCAGCTTCTAGTTGCTCTAAAGCATCTCTGAGTTCAGCTTCATAATCTCTGATTTCAGCCATTTTAGAAGCTTTCCGGGCTCTTAGTCTCTCTCGCAGTGTCCTTTCAGGTTCGGGATCGTACGGAACTAGTTCTTTCAAACCCCGAGTTCTTTGCATACACTATGAAGGATACCTAAAGTCCTGAAAATTTCAAAAACAAAACCAGAAACGAGATCAAAAGTAAAAGAAAGACTTACACTAAAAGAAATCACAAAACAAAACAAATGACTTAATCCCCAACAACGGTGTCAAAAACTTTGTTCGCTATTTTCACGCCCCTGTAAACTTTTATCAAGAATGATAAAAGCTCACAGGTTAGTAAAAACACGGTATGTTTTAAATTTATAAACAAGAAATAAACATCGAATCTGTAGCGAACCCACAGTGTATGGGTCAATTATAGTTAGGGTAAGTATTCCAAGGTCGAACTCAGGGACTAAATGTTTGGAATGCAGATGTGATCACAGATAGCGTAAATCAAAATAAAATAACGAGGTTGGAAAAGAAGGGAAGAAAGATCAAAGGAGTTTTGAAGGGTTTTCTGTAAAGTTCGCAATCAAATAACAGATTTGATCGAAAACCAAATAAAACAGACAAACGAAAGTATATCAATAAAGAAAATGCGGATTCCAAGGATTCGAGTTTATCGTTATTACGCACGGACTCAGGAAATTTCTCAAAAGATCTATGGTTACAAACTTAAGGGAAGAACGTTTCTAAACTGATTGTCTATTACCGGGTAAGTCTCAAGACTATCTAGTTCCAAACCAACTACCTATTACCGGGTAAGTCTCAAGGTAGAGAGGTAGGAAATTCTAAACAAACCAAATTCCGAACTAAGGGAAAGGTAAACCATTACCGGGTAAGTCTCAGGTAATACCCTACTTAGGACAGAATCTAGGCACACTCAACCCAATAGAGGTTTCCACCTCTATTACCTATGGTCGAACACTCAAGTATCCAAACGGAACATTACCGGGTAGGTCTAAATTCCAATTTAGGTTACTAGCTAGATGAATTCTAACTAGGTTTAAGAATAGGCCAACCATAGGATTTCAAAGCTACTCGAACCAAGCAATAAGTACAATTCCATCATAGTCCGGGTAATAATGAATCCCAATTCACCTTGGATCCACACGAATTTTAGCCAACAATTGACATTTCAAACGCAATCATCAATCCACTCAATTCAATGGAAGAAACAATCATCAATCCAAGCAATTCAATGGAAGAAAAAATTATCAATCCAATCAATTCAATCAATTCAAGAGATTCAAGAGAGAATGCATAAACAAGAATCAAAAATAGAGATTAAAGAAGAAACTCAGCTTTATTGATAGAGGATTAGCAAAACGTCAAATTCCCCAATATTCGCGAAGTTTCTCCAAGCTCCAACAAGTTCAACAATGGCCAAAAATGGCCTAGGGCAAAGGGAGAATAAAAGGGGGAAAAGCTCTCTCCAAAGGAGCTCGAAATTTTGAATGAAACGGGAACCCCCGGAAATCATTTAGGGCTTTCCTTTTATATCCCGCAACGGGCTGCCCTATAACAAATCCGAAATTTAACGAAATAAATCGGCGAACAGGAATCTCGGTCGGTGACCGAGATTTTTAAAAGTCGGGGCCGAGATTTGATTCGTGATCCAGCGTTGACGAAATCTCGGTCAAAAATCTCGGTCAAATGTGAAAAATCTCGGCCGAGATGGAACAAAACTCGGCCGAGATCGGGACCGAGATGGGGACCGAGATTCTTCGACAGAAACTTCTGATATGGGATCTCGGTCGAGCTGGCTCGGATTTCGGCCGAGATCATGTGGATCTCGACCGAGATTGCTCCAATCTCGTGCGTTTCATCTTGGCTCGTCTTTTCCCCCTTTCCCGTGCCTGCGTGATCGCTCCTAAGCGTCCATCCCGAGGCCTGATCCTCAAATGCATCGTTTTAGCTCTGAAACATGCCAAAATACCTACAAAGACACCAATAGTGTGTAGACATCTATACTCGCAAAGTTGCATTAAACAAGTATAAAGAACACAACTTAAGGCTAAAACATGCATGCGGGAAAGGAAAAACTAACTATATACTCTACTAAACTAGGTCGATAATTCATGTTATCAAAAGAGACCACCGACCCTTGCAACCGGTCGAGTAGATCCTCTATACGTGGTAAGGGGGTACTTGTTCTTCATTGTAATCTTGTTCGGTTCATTGTAGTCGATGTACAAATGGAGATAACCGCTTCTCTTTTTGCAAACTGGTGTTCTCCATAATCACTTCAAATATATTTTTACTCTCTTGTTACCGTTCCTTTATGATCCCACAACCTGGTTACTCTCCCCTACACTCATCCATAGACCACCCGCACATGCGCGTTCTCGGTTGTCACCAATTAGCTGATAATTGACCTTCTCCCATGTCAATGACTTACCATTCTTCCATGCTTCCATATTACCATTCTCATGAAGGCTACCCTCTCGGGGTACTCTACCTTAAACTCCGTTAGTTCATTCTTCATTCCACGCTTCCTTTTCCTTTTGCGAGATAATTATACCCTTCTCGGCGTTGTTGAGTCACATGACTCGCCTTCATAGGCTTAACCGCGCTTCCTGATATCTTGTACGTGCGCCTTCTCAAAATTTCTAACGTTAGTTAGCATCCACGCGTTACTCCCATCTTCTTAGGATCATCATTTATACCCACTTCCTCCTTTTTGGCATTTCTTCCCCCTTATCGTCATAGCGGAAACCGGTCAACTCCGCGTGAATCCCCACCTTGCCATTCTTCCCATAACTCTCGTAATGTTTACTCTTCACTTAATGGTACCTCGTAAGCTTAACTTATGGTATCTTACATCTTTCACACTTGGTTCGATCGCGTTCTCATCTTGACTTCAAAGCTTAGGAGCGTCTAAGGACAGCTTCACTTCTCGTGATGGAACACCGCCTTTTTAATCTTGTTAGAATGCACCCATCTCCTCCTAGATTCGCACCTTTAGCTGTCCACGCGTCTTCTTGAAGAACTTAAGTTTGCTATCTCCATTGTTCTTGTCGTACGTAGTCCTCAAACACGGTAGCTCCAATGGATGCTCCCCTGGTCCTGGCAGATGGAGAACTCTGCGCCCGGACCTCCCAACGGTCCTATCCCTAGCCTCGGGAACGATGCTCTTGGAGACGTCCTCTACGGGAACCTTATCTACTGGTGGATCCACAACTGGCGGGTCCGCAATGGGGATACGTCCCCGACCTCTCGCGCCTGGAGGTCTTCCTACTTCTCCCCGTCTCGGGACGGTAGGAGAAAGAGGGGGTTTACTAATGGCGGGTGCTATGTAAGCGGTAGCTCTCGTACGTGCTATTTAATAGCGTATGACGTTTACTTATGTATAAATATGTAGGTACTATTATGATCTCGTATGATAATCCGTATGATATACCTATTTCTAATCCGGAGATCTACGTCGCCGAGGTTTGCGGAAGGAGTGGTGGTCCTGTACATCCTAACTCAAACCCGACTCATGCATATGATTTTGAAAACGAAAAGTCAGAACCCGTGTGGGCTCTGTTTTGTTCCTCATTCGGCCTTTAAAAAGATTGCGAGTGCCATTGTTGTCAACCTAGGGCTCTAATACCACTTTTGTAACACCCCAAATCCGCGGGACTCGGGATGCTACGGGCGAGACCTCACAATGGGTCCCGACCCTTAGCTTGACAACAATTTCACCGGACCTTCCAACAAGGCACAAATAAAGGCGAAAACTCAAAACGTTTTTAATGTATGCGGAAACCGAAAAGTAAGAAACTACAACTTGGAAACTCAGCCGAGTCCTCAAAACAACACAACTCTAATACGAAACTTAAACTGTACATCATAATCCACAATACGAAAAACTAACCCAAAAACATCCCCGTCTTATAATGTACGGAGACCCCGGCTGTCCACTCCTCCACCTCACTCGGTAGCATCCCTAACCTGCAAGTCATCTACACAAACGGTTTAAAACCATTAGTTCATATTCTAAGCATTAGAAAAGCGGTGAAGGCACAAACACATTCATAGCACATAACATAAAACACACAAGTCCAGTTTATTATCTTTATATTATTAAGTCGTATCCCGTTCTAATTCAACTTCGGTTTGTGACACGAGACCACCGTGGTCTCGCCTTGGTCCCTACTTACCGGAAAAGAATGGTACGGATGCACCCGACCATCTGACCCGCCGGGCTAGTCGCCGAGAACCTCCTAGACTCACTCGGTCGTACGCAGTGATGTCACCGCCCGTTATCATACACATGGGCCAACATATACATATAAGGTTGGTGGTCCTAATTACCGGTTTAACTGTTATAACATAACATAAACACACACCACCAAACACACATCAATGCTAATACATAAAATACGAGCTAAGTAAGTCCGGAGACTTACCTCGTCACCACACTCAAGTCACCACACTCTTGCTTCCTTAAGGCGGAAGCCCACAACCTGCTCACAAAAGATATGCATATAAATACATACTCACGCTCAAGAAGTCTTAGACTTCACTCTAGTGATCTATGCAAGATCACCTAACCATCAAGCTAGGAATGCATCTTAGGTCCCAAGTACTCATCACACTCTCTACACATGAAACAACCCACAACAGTCCATAATTCCACAAGAGTAATCCTCAACCAAAGAGGCACAAGCTAGCCTAGAAGGTCCATCATGCTCACATGCTCATATCCATCACTTACATCGAGCCTTAATTCACAACCACTAAGTGGCATTCCAAGCTACTCTAGATCCATCCTAGGCATGCTACTAACATGATCCAACATCAATACTAAGGAAGGAACGAAGAGGAAAGGAGAGGAGGAACCTACTGTCGAAGAAACGCAGTCGCGGAGTCAAGCTGGCGCCCCGGCGGAGCAGGAGCCGCCCCTGCGGAAACAGAGGCCGCCCCCTAGGGAGCTGCTGGCCGCACCCGCGGCGGAAGGGAGTCACCCCCACGGCCGTCGTGTCCTGGAGCCCCGGAGCCGCCCCCGCGGCCGTGCCGAGCCGCGCCCGCGGCTGTGCTGGGCCGTGAGCCTACCGCCGCCCCCGCGGCCATGCCGAGCCGCCCCCGCGGCCATGCCGAGCCGCGCCCGCGGCTGTGCTGGGCCGTGAGCTTCCGCCGCCCCCGCGGTCATGCCGAGCCGCACCCGCGGCCATGCCGAGCCGCACCCGCGGCGGTGCTGTGCCGCTCCCACACATGGGAGTTGGTCAACCTTCCTTCCGGTTGCAAACCTTTGGGGTGCAAATGGATCTTCAAGAGGAAGATGAAAGTTGACGGTTTCATTGACAAGTTTAAAACATGCTTGGTCATCCAAGGCTTTAGACAAAGGGAAGGTGTCGATTACTTTGACACATACACTCCGGTGGCTAGGATTACAACCATTAGGTTATTAATAGCTATGACGGCTATACACAATCTAGTGATTCACCAAATGGATGTCAAGACGGCATTCCTTAATGGTGATCTAGATGAGGAAGTGTATATGAGACAACCCGAAGGGTTTGTCTTGAAAGGACAAGAACACAAAGTGTGTCGCTTGATCAAATCCTTGTATGGACTAAAGCAAGCTCCAAAACAATGGCATCAAAAGTTTGATGATGTCGTATTGTCAAATGGATTTAAGATAAATCAAGCTGACAAGTGTGTCTATAGTAAGTTTGATCATACCGGTCAAGGTGTGATCATATGCTTATACGTTGATGACATGTTAATCTTTGGAACAAACCAAAGACAAGTAGACCTCACCAAGGATTTCTTGTCTACTAAGTTTTCAATGAAAGACCTAGGTGAGGCGGATGTGATTCTAGGCATAAGAATCAAACGTGATGCTAAAGGCTTAAGCCTCACGCAATCACACTACATTGAGAAGGTTGTCAAACGCTTCCAATGTGATACGAGTACAATTGTTAGTACTCCTATGGACTCAAGTGAGAAGTTGATGCCTAACCAAGGATCGGCCGTTTCTCAACTTGAGTATGCACAAGTAATAGGATGTTGTATGTATGCAATGACTAGCACTAGGCCAGATATTGCTTTTGCTATTGGTAAATTGAGTAGGTACACGAGTTGTCCTAGCTCACAACATTGGAAGGCACTAAGGCGTGTGCTTAAGTACCTCAAGGGAACCATGGGTTTTGGCATCCTGTATACTAAGTATCCTTCGGTGATAGAAGGCTACTCAGATGCGTCATGGATCACTAATTTAGAGGATCACTCGTCCACAACTGGATGGGTTTTCTTGCGGTGGTGGTGCCATTTCGTGGGCTTCAAAAAAGAAAACGTGCATCACAACCTCGACCATGGAGTCCGAGTTTGTGGCACTTGCCGCTCCCGGCAAGGAAGCTGAATGGATAAGGAATTTGGTTCTAGAAATTCCTCTATGGCCAAAACCGGTTTCTCCTATCTCAATTCATTATGATAGTGCAGCTACGTTGGCTAAAGCTTATAGTCAAACGTACAATGGGAAATCAAGACATCTTGGTGTGAGAGATAGCTCGGTTAGAGAGCTCATAACTCACGGTATAATATCGGTCGATTTTGTGAGAACACACAATAATCTAGCCGATCATTTAACGAAGAGCTTGGCTAGGGACTTAGTTCAAAAGTCAGCCAAGGGGATGGGGTTAACGACCTAAACTAAAAACGACTTGTCGTGGGACACCCAATTCGCATATGGCTTGATGCCTTATCCGAATTCAATGAGGTAAGCCCATTCCAAGAAGTTGTGAGCATAAAATGTCCATCCAAGGTAATGCTCTATGCCTATATAATATGTATAGTTTGAAATAAGCAATTTCTTAACAACTCTTTTGAAAAATTGCAATTATAGGTGCAAGATCATAAGAGAGTTGGCTACGTGAACATGAAGTGTCAAGGCTTCTTCAAGGGAGTGTATGGTTGACTCGCCTTTATGTTCATTAGAGGATTAGGACACAATAGCCTTTAAATGTGTCATTTATTTGTAAAGGAAATGTAAATTTCGTGTATGTTGCCTTCATGTACTTAGACAAGTTAAGTGGTTCAATCCATTGGGATACCACGATTCTTTAGTGCAGAATGTGTAATTATACTAATTCAATAAATTCAATCGAAAGACATTTATGATTATGCGAATATTTTGTTTGGATGTATGTCTATAAAAAGTTTCTTGACTTTGCTCAAATGGGGGAGGAATGTTGGAGATTTGGGTTAAGTCTTCATTGTAACCATTGAGCTTGTCTCGAGACAAGGTGCAATGAGTTGTTCACATGTGTGTCACTATGGTCTGGGTTGCGGGAGGCAAGCCAAGTGACCGGCACTAAGAGCAACTAGTATTGTAAGGGGAGTCGAATCGAAGCAAGGTGATCAACGACAAGGTTAACCTGTGCCAGATTTTACAAGGCCGATACTTGGGGCTTTTTAGCCATGGTTTCTCGGCACACCTTTGGTTCTTAGGCTTTATATTGGCTAAAGAACATGTGGTTAAAAATTGGGAGCAATCCAAGCTCAAATGCTTAGTGAATGTCAATAAAGCAGCTAGTGAGCTTCTTTATGAGCTACACTAGCTTGAGCTAAGATATTGTGTATTTGCGGATCTTTGAGCTTACCCTAGCTATGTGAAAGTGAATAAAGCTCATTGGAAGTGTTTGGACCAAGAAAAATAAGCTAGCTCTAAGCTAGCTCCGGGGAGCGGTTTTGGGCTCCCTGTTTGGGCCTCGGGCCTCGGGCTTTACTAGGGTTTCAAGGCCCATCATCCAAGCAACTTCCATGTAACTTCCCTAACCGCTTTTAACCGCTTTTTGGTGGTTATAACTCCCCAAAAACGTTGGCCCCTATGCCTATATAAGGGAGAGCCATTTGCACTTGATTCTTCATTTCGTTTTTGCAACAAATAAGCTTTTAGTTCCATTGTATTGACATTGGATAGGCCTTCTTATAGCTTGTTTGCAAAACTCGAAAGACCAGTATAGTTCCTTTGTATTGACAAAGCATAGGCATCCATCTTAGATTGGTTTTGTATTGACGAAACCTAGGAATACCCTTTCTTTACAAAGTAAGACAAGTAAGTCACTTACTTAGTCTTTGTAACGTGTAACGTTTTATCCCACTAAGGTATTTGGATATTCCCGGTGTAGGGGAAAATACACTTAGAAGGAAAATTCTTTTATGAATGACTCATTACATAATCCAAGTCAATGTTTTAAACATATAACAATTGGTTTATAAGACTTTCAATTGAACTTAATTTATATTAGAGTTTCGTCTACTCCTTTCGGTGATTACAAACTCTTGGTTGGGTTTTGTCTACTCCTCTGTGGAGATTACGAACCCTAGTTAATAATTTGATTTCACTTCAAGATAATTATACATATATATTAATTTGATTGGCAATTGGGAGAACCGTCTACTCACTTAAGTGAGACTACGGCCCTTTGGTCTAAAACCGGACACCTAAATTCCAACAGCTCTCTTATAAACTTACTTAATGAATATGGTTTGTAAACTATACGGAGCAATAATATTTAATTGAGTCAAAAGGAAATTAGAAACATATGGGAGCGCCTATTCAGAGGGAAATAGCAAACAAATTAGTATCACACCGGAACAGAAAGTCTAGATGTCACTAATTAAGGCAAGCAACTGGGCATTAGACACAAACTGCACCAAACACTTAACCAATTTCCAACAAGTACAACAACATTTTCATAGACTGAAAATACACTTACAGAATACAAGGGTCAGTAGGTTCTTACATAGCAAAACCAAACAGATGATTAAACTAGCATTAAGTTCATACACCTTACAACATAATACCATAAAATAAAAGGAAGTCCAGGAGAGATAGTAGCATTCCATCATATATACAATACAAGATTTAAACCAAAAACAAGTTCTAGTTAAAGCACAAGTAAAGGTGTATGAAGGATAATTCCAGCAGTGACCATCTTCACCAACCGAGTGCAGTAGCAAAAGTTCCAAAAGATAAAAATCTTTCCGCAATAACACACAACAGACGGCCATCATTCAAAAACTACCTTAGTTTCTTCGCTTCTTAGCTCCCTTCAGGTATGAAGAAGCCGTGTCATCATCCACCTCCATGGATTTTCTCTTACTTGAGTTAGATTTAGATTGTTCAACATTTTTAACCTCCATAGAATTCATGAGCATGTTAACCGTGTTAAAGGACTGAAAAGAGTGTTCAGAGAAGTACTCATCCTCCTCTTCCACTTCCAAATCTCTAGTTAACATAAAATCAGCAATGACTTGATTATTTTCAATATCATTTTCAAATAGTTCAGTAGGAGAAAACTCATTTACATCCTCCTCATTCACCAGAGTCACCACAACTCTATCTTCATTCCCAGCAAGAGACATCTCAAGAACAGTGTCAGACACAATAAGACCTTCCACATCAGGTTCATCATTAGGGCTTCTTTAATTCATTCCGATTTGTGTGTTAGGGCCTTTGTTTCCCTAGTGTGCTCTTGATTCTTTTAAGGGTTCGACCTGATCTATCCCTCTTTCAATCCACCACCATCATTGGATCATTCATTTATCTTTTATTTTTCCAAGTTTCTATCTTTTTCATTCTTTTCTTTCATACGAAGTCTTGGTGTCGAAAGATCGGGCAACCTCACGGCTAACCCCGTATCAAATTGGTATCAGAACCAACGTTAATCGATACCTTGTATCGCCTTTTCTTTTTCACGACTTTCACAAAAAAAAAGATACGAGCTTTCAAGATCCGTCAAGAAACTTTTTCACAAAAAGAGTCACCGGCGTAGGAACCGTGACAGTTAATTTCTACTATTCTCGTTATTTTACTGTGTTTTCAATTCCGCTTTCAATTTCTTGAAAAGAAAGATTCTTTGTGGCATGTTGTTAATTTTCTCATACCTTTGCCAAGATACGATTTTTGTAGGATTATAGCGGGAAGGTTTCTTCAATCATTCTAAGTTGTGTGTTAGGACCTTATTTTCTCTAGTGTTCTCTTGGTTGCTTTAATTTATGTGACCAAATCTATCCATCTACCGATCCATTCATATCGTTGGATCATTCACCCGTTTTTCTATCCATTCATACGTTTTCCCATATCATTTTCTATCGAGTCTTGGTCATGAAAGATCGGGCAACCTCATGGCTAACCCGTACTACAACAACTTTCGAAATGGAAAGCATCATCTCTCTCTCTCTCAAGAGGGGCGAACTACCTTAATTAACGCAAACTTCAACGCCAAACCGAGCTACCTTATGCAGGCATTTATGCAACTTAGAAGCATTCATAATGAACTAGACAAAATCAATAGAAATTTCTTTTGGAATAAAGGACCAAATTACCACCCACTAATTTGTTGGGAGAAAATATGCAAACCAAAATCCCTAGGCGGCACAATTATAAGGAAGGTGATAACATGAATTATCGACCTAGTTTAGTAGAGCATATAGTTAGTTTTCCCTTTTCCCGCATGCATGTTTTAGCCTTAAGTTGTGTTCTTTATACTTGTTTAATGCAACTTTGCGAGTATAGATGTCTACACACACTTTTGGTGTCTTTGTAGGTATTTTGGCGTGTTTCGGAGCTAAAACGATGCATTTGAGGATCCGGCCTCGGGATGGACGCTTAGGAGCGATCACGCAGGCACGAGAAAGGAGGAAAAGACGAGTCAAGACGAAACGCACGAGATTGGAGCAATCTCGGTCGAGATCCACATGATCTTGGCCGAGATCCGTGTAACGTCCGGGAATTTTTTGTTTAAAATAAATAAAAAAATATATATATATTTCTATTTTCCCCGTAAATTATTTTATGGAAATGTACGGAAAATATTCCGACCCGTAACATCCGTTACGGAATTAATTTAACGAGTTTTGATCAAGTTTCTTTTATTTCTTTCCTTTCCCTCTCTTTTTTCCACCTCAGTATGGGCCCCATGCCACGCTGGCGCCATGTCACCCGGGCCCCACCTCCACGCTGGCGCCTTTCTTTCCTTCTCCCGGGCCCGCCTAGCTCTTCCCTTCCCTTCTTCTCCACGCTAGCCCTCTCCCGCCCAGCTCCCTCTGCACTTAGCCACCCGACAGCTTGCCTAGGCCCAGGCTCTGCACCACTCCCCTTCTTCTAGCCCTGCTCTCATCTCCCCGCTACTCTACCCTCTAGCCGACCCCTCGATCTCTCCCTGTTCACTGTCCTCTTCCCCGCTCCAGGTCTGCAACCACCAGTATACTTCGGCAAATAGGCCGGCATTGCAGGATTCGATTCGAATTAATAGAGCAAACAAAAGAGGAAAGAGTTCGGTTGGGCAGACAAAAGAGTCACGCCCAACGAGATGCGCCAACCTCGGGATGCTTTACTCCTAACCCCTAAAGGTTCCGGGACGGAGCTTAACCTGAGTCTCGGTTAAGAACGGCGATGATCTACGTTTCACACGGCGCACGATTCCATGGATAGTTCCATCACTCCCTCTCCTCCCAAACCTCTCCCTCATTTCCTCCACTGCCACCATTCTCCAGCCACCGTCCTCCCGGCCACTTCTCGGTTAACCACCACCACCTCTATCTCCTTCTCCTCCTCTCTTCGATCTCTCCTTATCATCGGGAAACCTCTGCAACCTCGGCATCTCTACCTCCCTGCACCACCATCACTCCACCATTTCCTCTTCTCCCTCTGGTTGTCAACACCATTGGAACAACCACCGCAGCCTCGCCATCGCCTATGGCCGGAACCAGAAGACAGGCGAAGGCCGCGAGCCTCCGTTGTCCCCCTCTTCTCTGGGACGAAGTCGTCGGAGACGCATCGGGAGCCACCACCACCGGAAGGAGGCTCGCCACTGGGCCAGAACCAGCGTAGGAAGCCCCTGCCGGAGCCACTGGCATCCATGCCCTGCGTAGAAGAACTCGGCCGAGCTTCCCCTCTATTTACAATCGGGCCTCCATCATTTATGGTATATTTGCACAAAACCGCCCAAAGCTCTTATTTACATTTATGGCCCTTATTTTGGTGTTTTAACATATAAGCCCTCTGATTAGTTTAATTACCGATTTTATCCCATCTTTCAATTTACAGAAATGGCCCGGTTTTATAGTTTTACATTTTTTTTTCCAAAAATGATATTTACGAATTTCAACCCTAGTTTTAATTACGGGATTTTAACTTTGGCTTTTATAAACGAGTTTTACCTTAGGTTTCTATATATTATATTTTATGAGCTAAATTTGTTTAGTTTGGTGCTAGGTTCTGAAGCCCGATAAAGGCCAACGAATCCATATCGATATCCATAGATCATCTCCCATCCTTTGACGTCACGTGAGTACCCTCTCCCTCGAGCTAATGATCTTACCTCGATCTAGTTATGTTTAGTAGTATCATGTTAGGTTGGATCTAGCATAACAAAGAGTGAATGCCATGTAGTGGCTTTTGGGACCTTAGGAGAGTGTGTTGAACGTGTTAGACCTCGTAGGCTCTTATGTTGTTCTGGATTGTGAGTATGATAGATTCTAGGATGCGGTCCTAGAATGAGAGTCAAATGATCTTGCGTAGATTATTTGTGTAGAAGTCCTAGACTTCTTGAGTTGAGCGGGTTTTGATGGATATCTTGTTGCAAGCAGGTTGTATACTTCTTCCCAAGGGAAGCGAGAGCGTTTTGTGAGTTAGCGTTTGGGACGAGGTAAGTCTCCGGACTTACTTAACTCGTATTTTGTGTATTGGCATTGTTGTGTGTTTGGTGGTGTGTGTTTATGTTATGTTATAACAATTAAACTGGTAATTAGGACCACCGACCTTATATGTATATGTTGGCCCAAGTGTATGAGAACGGGCGGTAACATCACTGCCTACGACCAAGGGAGTCTAGGAGGTTTTCAGCGATTAGCCCGGCAGGTTAGATGGTCGGGTGCATCCGTACCATTCCTTGCCGGTAAGTAGGGACCGAGGCGAGACAATTGGGGTCTCGTGTCACAACAGAAGTTGAACTAGAATGGAATACGACTTAATAATGAAAGATAATAAACCGGACTTGTGTGATTTATGTTTTGTGTTATGGATGTGTTTGTGCCTTCACCGCTTTTCTAATACCTAGAATATGAGCTAACGGTTTAAAACCGTTGTGTAGATGACTTGCAGGTTAGGGATGCCGCCGAGTGAGGTGGAGGAGTGGGCAGCCGGGGTCTCCGTACATTATAGGACGGGAATGTTTTGAGTCATGTTTCATGTTCTTGTTTATGGATGTTGTCGTACGTTTAGACTTCGTATCAGATTATGTTGTTTTGAGGACTCGGATGAGTTTCCAAGTTGTAGTTTCTTATGTTTCGGTTTCCGTATACATTAAAAACGTATTGATTTTTCGCCTTTATTTGTGCCTTGTTGGAAGGTCCGGTGAAATTGTTGTTAGGTTAAGGGTCAGGACCCATTGTGAGGTCTCGCCCGTAGCACCCCGAGTACCGCGGATTTGGGGTGTTACAATCCGAGCCATCTCGGGCGAGATCCGATAAATCTCGGCCGAGATCCGAGCCACCTCGACCAAGACCCCATATCAGAAGTTTTTGTCGATGCATCTCGGTCCCCATCTCGGTCCCGATCTCTGCCGAGACGGAACAAATCTCGGCGAAGATTTTTCACATTTTACCGAGATTTCGTCAACGTTGGATCACGAAGCCAATCTCGGCCCCGACGTTCAAAAATCTCGGTCACCGACCGAGATCCCTATTCGCCGATTTATTTCGTTAATTTTCGGATTTGTTTTAGGGCAGCCCGTTGCGGGATATAAAAGGAAAGCCCTAAATGATTTCCGGCGGTTCCCGTTATATTCTAATTTCGAGCTCCTTTGGAGAGAGCTTTTTCCCCTTCTTCTTCTCCCTTTGCCCTACACCATTGTTGGCCATTGTTGAACTTGATTGAGCTTGGAGGATCTTCGCGAATATTTGGGAATTTGACGTTTTGCTAATTTCCTATTAATAAAGTTGAGTATCTTCCTTAATCTCTCTTTTAGTTCTTGTTTATGCATTCTCTCTTGAATTGATTGAATTGATTGGATTAATAATTGCTTCTTCCATTGAATTGTTTGAATTGATGATTGCTTTTGAAATGTCGATTGTTGGCTAGAATCATTGTGGTTCCAAGGTGAATTGGGATTTGTTTATACCCGGACTATGATGGAATAGTGCTTTATGCTTGGTTTGAATAGCTTTGAAATCCTAATGGTTGGCTTGTTCTTGAACCTAGTTAGAATTCATCTAGCTAGTAACCTAGGCCGGAATTGAGACTTACCCGGTAATGTTCCGCTTAGATACTTGAGTGTTCGACCATAGGTAATAGATGTGAAAACCTCTATTGGGTTGAGTGTGCCTAGATTCCGTCCTAAGTAGGGTAATACTTGAGACTTACCCGGTAATGGTTTACCTTTCCCTTAGTTTGGAGTTTGGTTTGTTTAGAATTTCCTACCTCTCTACCTTGAGACTTACCCGGTAATAGGTAGTTGGTTTGGAACCAGATAGTCTTGAGACTTACCCGGTAATAGACTATCGGTTTAGAAACATTTTCCCTGAAGTTTGTTAACCATAGATCCTTTGAGAGATTTCCTGAGTCCGTGCGTATAAACAATGACCTTGAATCCTTGGAATCCGCATTCTCGTATTTGATAAATCTTTCGTTTGTCTGTTTTACTTGGTTTTCGATCAAATATGTTATTTGATTGCGAACTCTACAGAAATCCTTCAAAACTCCTTTGATCTTTCTTCCCTTCTTTTCCAACCTCGTTCTTTTATTTTGATTTACGCTATATGTGATCACATTTGCATTCCAAACATTTAGTCCCTGAGTTCAACCTTGGAATACTTATCCTAACTGTTATTGACCCATACACTGTGGGTTCGCTACAATTTGGGTGTTTATTTCTTGTTTTACAAATTTAAAACATATCGTGGTTTTTACTAACCTGTGAGCTTTTATCATTATTGATAAAAGTTTATAGGGGCGTGAAAATAGCGAACAGAAGGCTGAGGATATGAATAAGACACTACAAATGAAACTCCTATGAAAAATTATGGCAGATCCAAATAATATATGGGTCAAAGTTATAATAGAAAAATATCTTTGGGGGAAAAGCCTATGGAATTATGATTGTGGAACATCTTGGCAATGAAAAAAGTTGACCAAACCAAAAC
Source organism: Fagopyrum tataricum (assembly GCA_002319775.1). Lineage (NCBI taxonomy): Eukaryota > Viridiplantae > Streptophyta > Magnoliopsida > Caryophyllales > Polygonaceae > Fagopyrum > Fagopyrum tataricum. The sequence goes on along the minus strand of CM008281.1, from coordinate 18,445,538 downwards.
AAGTATTTAATATAGGTCTACGATGACGGGTAGGGGAAAATACAGTAAAGTTATGGGAAGACAGATGGTTATTGGAGGAACCATTAGGCTCTAAAGTGTCTGATCGAACCCTAATTAAACCTATGGAAAAGGTATTATCTTGGATAAAAAGTGGAACGAACAACTTCTTGATCAACTTGAAGGCATTCTTCCAACAAATATCGTTAATTAAAAAAAAGACGTATAACCTACTAACAAACACCATCAGAGATAGAATTTACTTGTCAACAACTAATGACGGTTGGTACTCCACTCAGTCTACAATAAACATAATTCAAAGGAGAAAAGTTGGGGTATCGGAAGACAAAACATGGATATGGAACATGAGCATCATGCTGAAAGTTCAAATTTTCTTGTGGAAAATGGCTCTAAACGGCCTTCCAACCAAAGAAAACCTTGATAAAAAAAAAAAATTTGGTATTTATGCGTTGCGTATATTAAAGGTACCATACGGAGAGTGCCAAACACCTTTTCTTTGAGTGCAAATGCACTCACCGGACCCTGGACAATACCAAAATATCAACCATCCTCAAGGATATCGATATATGTAATCACTCTACCTATGATACACTCCTAGTATTGAAGGACAAAATCTCACCTCAAGAGCTTAAACAGTTGATAATGATTTGGTGTAATATTTGTTTAGATAGAAATCAAACAATAAAAGACCAACACAAAATCTGAAACAAATCGCACTGAAACAATAAAAAAGCCAACAATATACAAAACCAAGAAGGAAGACCAAGAATATCAGTTGGCAAAAAATCAAAAGTTTATTTGTTAAGCTTAATTTTGACGCTTCATTAAACAAAACTAACCAATTTTCTTTTGGCTTCATCATTCGTGTTAACCACGGCCACCCTTTGGCTCACAGAAAAGGGAGATGTAATGCGGATTCAGATATTGAGGCAGAAGCTTTCGCTCTACGGGAAGGCCTACAAAAGGTGTTAGGGATTTCGGCTATTAAGATTGAGGGGGACAACCTGATGTTGATCAATTTGATAAACCACATTTGGAAACCTCCTTTGGAGACAAACATGATCATTTCAGACATCTCTGTTAGCATCTCAGGCTTTTCTGAAGCAAGCACCACACATATCTTCAGGGAAATCAATACGTTAGCGGATAGGCTCGCAATATACAAACTTTTTGCCACTGAAGAACAGGAAGATCTCCCAGACGATGTGGTTGTACTCATCCGTAAGAATGTTGTAGGTCCGTCGGTGTATAGAATCTGACCCACCTATTATGCTTACCTTGTATCAAAAAAGAAAAAGGAAACCCTTATGCCGAAAATCAAATTCCAACGATGGCTACTTGGTGGCGACTTACAATAAATACACCGGCGGTCACCTCTGTTCTTCCATTAACGCGTGAAAGCATGAAACTCGACCTTTTCTCTTTAAGTACTATATGAAACCCTAATCCCTAACCTGCAACTGGTTTAGGCTACAGAGCGAACCTTCATTCTCGCTTCTCTCGAAGTCTTCGGTCTCTATTGTCCAATATTCTAGGTGGCTAGGTAGTGGCGACTCACAAAGATATAAGTGGTTTGAAATCGAGCTTCTTCCTTACTCAACATTCCTAGGGCTTCAACATATCTAACTGTTGGTTCAGGTATTTGAAATGGAGGATCCCTCGATGCAGAACATTCAAAAAAAACCCAAAAAAACCTAGATAGCTTCTCTCTAATCGATAGTTCATGTATTTGTTTCCGGGGGTTCCCGTTTCATTCTAATTTCGAGCTCTTTTGGAGAGAGTTTTTTCCCCTTCTTCTTCTCCCTTTGCCCTACACCATTGTTGGCCATTGTTGAACTTGATTGAGCATGGAGGATCTTCGCGAATATTTGGAAATTTGATGTTTTTGCTAATTTCCTATTAATAAAGTTGAGTATCTTCCTTAATCTCTCTTTTAGTTCTTGTTTATGCATTCTCTCTTGAATTGATTGGATTGATTGGATTGATAATTGCTTCTTCCAATGAATTGTTTGGATTAATGATTGTTTCTTCCATTGAATTGATTGGATTGATGATTGCTTTTGAAATGTCGATTGTTGACTAGAACCATTGTGGTTCCAAGGTGAATTGGGATTTGTTTATACCCGGACTATGATGGAATAGTGCTTTATGCTTGGTTTGAATAGCTTTGAAATCCTAATGGTTGGCTTGTTCTTGAACCTAGTTAGAATTCATCTAGCTAGTAACCTAGACCGGAATTGAGACTTACCCGGTAATGTTCCGCTTAGATACTTGAGTGTTCGACCATAGGTAATAGATGTGAAAACCTTTATTGGGTTGAGTGTGCCTAGATTCCGTCCTAAGTAGGGTAATACCTGAGACTTACCCGGTAATGGTTTACCTTTCCCTTAGTTTGGAGTTTGGTTTGTTTAGAATTTCCTACCTCTCTACCTTGAGACTTACCCGGTAATAGGTAGTTGGTTTGGAACCAGATAGTCTTGAGACTTACCCGGTAATAGACTATCGGTTTAGAAACATTTTCCCTGAAGTTTGTTAACCATAGATCCTTTGAGAGATTTCCAGAGTCCGTGCGTATAAACAATGACCTTGAATCCTTGGAATCCGCATTCTCTTATTTGATAAATCTTTCGTTTGTCTGTTTTACTTGGTTTTCGATCAAATATGTTATTTGATTGCGAACTCTACATAAATCCTTCAAAACTCCTTTGATCTTTCTTCCCTTCTTTTCCAACCTCGTTCTTTTATTTTGATTTACGCAATCTGTGATCACATTTGCATTCGAAACATTTAGTCCATGAGTTCGACCTTGAAATACTTATCTTAACTGTAATTGACCCATACACTGTGGGTTCGCTACAATTTGGGTGTTTATTTCTTGTTTTACAAATTTAAAACATACCGTGGTTTTTACTAACCTGTGAGCTTTTATCATTATTGATAAAAGTTTATAGGGGCGTGAAAATAGCGAACAAAGTTTTTGGCGCCGTTGCCGGGGACTAAGTCATTTGTTTTGTTTTGTGATTTCTTTTAGTGTAAGTCTTTCTTTTACTTTTGATCTCGTTTCCGGTTTTGTTTTTGGAATTTTCAGGACTTTAGTTATCCTTCACAGTGTATGCAAAGAACTTGGGGTTTGAAAGAAGTAGTTCCGTACGATCCAGAGCCTGAAAGGACACTGCGAGAGAGATTTAGAGCCCGGAAAGCTTCATAAATGGCTGAAATCAGAGATTATGAAGTTGAACTTAGAGATGCTTTATAACAACTAGAAGTTGAGAGACGGATTGCTAGAGAAAGAGAGCAAACTACAGAAAGGGAAATGGCTGCAATGAGAGCTCAAATGGAAGAGATAGCCAGAGCCATGAACTAGAGGCAAGCTGCAGCTCCAGCTCTAGTGCAGCAAGTAATTCCAGCACCACAGTTAGCTCCAATTCCTCATCGAGTTGAAGCTCCTCCACAAGCTCCACCTCCCGCTCCTCTCAGACCTGTCATTCACCAGCCATTTGTGGAAGTTCCACAAACACTTGGACAGAGGATGGATCCTACCCAAAGAGTTAACCGTCCTGGAGTTAACTTTGGAGATCCTGCAAATCATGAGCATGAGCTGCGACCGCACATGATACAGATGATTCGCTAGAATCAGTTTGGTGGGACAAAGACAGAATCTCCTCACCAACACATGAACAATTACGAGACTCTTATGGATGCGGTAAGTCCAGCTCGTATGGAAGGTAACAATCATAAGATAAGAGGTTTTTCTTTCTCTCTTAAGGATAAATTTTTAGCTTGGTATCAAACTACTCCATATGGGTGGATTAACACATGGGAGGAGATGGTGTCTGAATTCCTCACTAAGTTTTTCCCACCCTACAAGACTACTGAACTTAGAGGGAAGATAAATGTTTTTGTGATGAAAGATAAGGAGAGTTTGTATAAGTCTTGGGAGAGGTTCATTGACCTTACGTTGGAATGTCATCATCATGGGATCTCTAAGATTGAATTGCTAGAGATTTATTACAAGGGACGTGATGAAGATACTCAATTTAAGTTGTAATCACTTTCTGGAGGTACTTTTATGGAAAAAACTGTGGATGAAGCTTGGGAAATCATTACGAAGCAAGCGAAGACTATTGAAATGTATTCTCACAGGAAAGTTGAAGAGAGAAAGACTAGACCCGGAGTCTATGAGGTAAACCAAAACACTCTTAATGATTCAAGGTTAGATGCTTTGCAAGTTGAACTTAAATCTTTGAAATAATTAATTGCATCTAACTTGAAAGCTCAACAAGCCGAAGTGCATGTAGCATCCAAGGAAGAGGATGCGAATTACATGGGTAAAGGTAACTACCAAGGAGGTTATCAAAACCAAAGAGGTCATAACAACAATTATAATAGGAATAATTAGGGAAATAACTACAAGCCTAATCATAATCATCCTGGTTTTTCTTATTCTAGTCCTGAGGGTGCTTTGAACCCTCAAGCTTCTTCCATCAATGTAGGCCAGCCGTCCAAGCCAGCTGAACCCGCTCAACTAAAGGATAGAGTTGAAGCAATGTTTGAGCAATTGATGGCTAGGATGGGAAATCTAGAGAGTGCAGTCACTAGTGTAACCAAAGCCCAAAAGGTTTTGGAAACTCAAGTGTTCAAGAAGGCCGAAGACGCTCAAAGAGATCCAGGAAGACTTCCTGGAAAAACTGAAAATAATCTCAAGGGGCAAGTCATTGCATTCACTACAAGAAGTGGATTAGAAACAAATGATCCACAACCAAAGGTTTTGGATAAAGGAAAGTAACCAATGGTTGAGGAGCCTAAGGAAAAAGAGAATGTCTACATCCCTCCTCCTCCATACAAACCACCACTTCCTTTTCCTAAATCCCGTGCTAGAGCTCAATTGGACAAGCACTTTGGTAAGTTCCTTGACCTTTTAAATAAATTGCATATTAACATCCCTTTTGTTGATGCTATTTTAGGGATGTCTGCCTATGGAAAGTTCTTGAAGGAAATCTTCTCCAACAAGAAGAAGCTAGAAGAATATGGAGAAGTCAGAATGACCCGGAAATCTACTGACCTCATCCAGAGGAACAATGGAAAGATGCCACCAAAATTGAGTGATCCCGGATCTTTCTATGTCCCAATCAAAGTTGGAGATGGAACGTACAAAGCACTATGCGATCTTGGAGCTAGTGTAAGCATTATCCCACTCGTTTTGTGCAGGAAGGTTGGACTTGGAGAACCAAAGCCGGTAAAGATGACTCTTTGCATGGCAGACAGAACCACCACACGTCCTATGGGAATCATTGAGGATGTTCCAATCCAATTAGAGAAGTTCTTTATCCCTATTGACTTTGTTGTTCTGGGTATTCCTGCTAACTGTCTTGTTCCTATCATTTTAGGGAGACCTTTTCTTGCTACCTCTGGATGTTTAGTTGATTGTAGGGGTGCTACCCTTACATTTAGAATTGATGAGGAAGTTGTGCAATTTAAACTCCCTCCTTTGATTAAGGGACCCTTGTTTGAAGAGGATATGTACAACATCCTAGAGGATGATGAAGATGATTGTGAGATTATAAATTCAATTCTATGTTCTGACCCTCTTGAGCAGGTTTTGACCATGACCATCATGACAGCAGAGCCAAAAGATGAATTGTTTGAAGAAGTCCAATCTTTGAGTCTTCTCCCCATCAACGAGGAATCAAGATTCGAAGAACTGACAGAAGCAGATGGCATCTCGACCGAGATCCAAGAAATCTCGGCCGATGTCCTTCTACAAAAAGTTTCAGTTTGAGAAGATTAGGGCATCTCGGCCGAGACCAAAAAATCTCGTCCGAGATTCACCCTAGCTCGGCCGAGATTCACACCAGCTCGGCCGAGATTCACTTCAGCTCGGCCGAGATTCATACCAGCTCGGGCCGAGATCCTTCATCTCCACCGAGAAGAGTTGGCCGAGATTTCTGAAGAAGAACCGGAGCCTCCTAAGGTCGAGATGAAGCCTCTTCCGACACACCTAAGGTACGCCTTTCTTGGTTCTAACTCATCTTATCCCGTCATTGTTAGTGCTAGCTTGAATGAACTTGAGCTTGAGATGTTATTGAAAGAGCTTAGGATGCATAGAAAAGCTTTAGGCTACACTATAGATGACCTCATAGGGATTAATCCTTCTATGTGCGTGCATAGGATCATGTTAGATGATGGACATAGGCCTTCTAGAGAACCTCAAAGGAGATTGAATCCTAACATGAAAGAGGTAGTTAAGAAGGAGATCCTTAAGTTGCTTGATGCGGGAATTATATTCCCTATCTCAGATAGTAAGTGGGTTAGTCCGGTACATGTTGTACCTAAAGAAGGTGGGATGACTGTCATAACTAATGAAAAGAATGAGTTGATCCCGACTAGGACCGTGACAGGATGGAGGATGTGCATTGATTATAGGAAGTTGAATCATGCTACTAGGAAAGATCACTTTCCTTTACCCTTCATTGACCAAATGTTAGAAAGGTTAGCCCAACATTCTTACTTTTGCTACCTAGATGGGTATAGTGGCTTTTTCCAAATCCCCATCCATCCGGATGACCAAGAGAAAACCACTTTTACTTGTCCTTGGGGTACCTTTGCTTATAGGAGAATGCCTTTCGGTTTATGTAATGCTCCTGCTACTTTCCAAAGATGCCCGATGTCTATTTTTCTGAATATATTGAAAACATCATGGAAGTCTTTATGGATGATTTTTCTGTTTATGGATCCTCTTTTTATGAATGTTTGGCTAACCTGTCTTTAGTCTTACAATGATGTGAGGATTGTAATCTTGTTCTCAATTGAGAGAAATGTCATTTCATGGTTAGGGAAGGTATTGTGTTAGGTCACTTGATATCTAACCGTGGAATTGAGGTTTATAAGGCCAAGATTGAGACTATTGAGAAGCTACCTCCACCATCATCAGTCAAAGGGGTAAGGAGTTTTCTAGGACATGCCGGTTTTTACCGGAGATTTATAAAAGATTTTTCTAAAATTGCTAAACCTTTGACTAACCTACTAAATCAAGGATGTTTCAGTTTGTTTTCTCGAAGGAATGCCTTGATGCTTTTTATAGGTTGAAGGAAGCTCTCATCACTGTCTCCAATGATGCAACCTCCCGATTGGTCCTCTTCCATTCGAGGTGATGTGTGATTGCAAGCAACTTCGCAGTGGGAGCGGTGCTAGGACAGAAGAAGGAAGGACTTACTCATGTTATTTACTATGCTAGCAAGACGCTTGATGGAGCCCAGCTGAATTATGCAACTACTGAAAAGGAGCTCCTAGACCGTCGTCTACGCATTTGAGAAGTTCCGTTCCTTTCTTGTAGGAGCTAAGGTGATTGTGTACACGGATCATGCTGCGATTCGGTACCTTCTCACCAAGAAGGATGCAAAGCCACGTCTTATCCGGTGGGATTCTTCTCCTTCAAGAATTTGATCTAGAGATTAGAGATAAGAAGGGGTCCGAAAACTCTGTAGCTTGATCATCTTAGCAGGTTACCTCCAGAACTTATGGAAGGGGATGACATCCCTATTGACGATGCATTTCCGGATGAGCAATCTCCACATGATGGAGAAATATATCCTCCAAATTTCAGGTGAAAAGGAACCTTGGTTTGCTGACATTGTTAAATTATTTAGTTTGTGGTGAAATTCCTCCAGGTTTATCTCCTTCCCAACGGAAGAAATTCTACAAGGATGTGAGACATTACTTATTGGAATGAACCACTATTATTCAAGAGAAGGACCCGAGGGAATCCTTAGGAGATGCGTCCTAGACGACGAGATTGAGAGTGTCATCCGACATTGTCATTCATTGCCCTATGGAGGACATGCTAGTGCTCATAAGACTAGTGTCAAGGTATTGCAATCTGGATTCTTTTGGCCTAATCTTTTCAGAGATGTGCAGATATTCGTCACTGCTTGTGATTCATGCCAAAGGACGGGCAACATATCTAGGAGGAATGATATGCCCTTGAACAACATCCAAGAAGTTGAGATTTTTGATGTATGGGGTGTTGACTTCATGGGACCTTTCCCATCCTCATGCGGGAACCTTTACATTCTTCTAGCGGTTGATTATGTATCTAGATGGGTTGAAGCTATAGCTTCACCCACAAATGACGCTAAAGTTGTAATTAAATTTTTCAACAGAACTATCTTCCCTAGATTTGGCACACCACGTGTCAATATTAGTGATGGAGGGAAGCATTTCACAGCCATAAACTTTGAGTCACTTTTGTCCAAGTATGGGGTAACTCACAAGGTTGCAACCCCATATCATCCCAAGTCTAGTGGTCAAGTGGAAATCTCGAATAGAGAAATCAAGGGGATCTTAGAGAAGACAGTGTCTCGCTCAAGGAAAGATTGGGCAATGAAGCTTGATGATGCACTCTGGGCTTATAGGACAGCATACAAGACTCCCATAGGTACTACTCCTTATCAACTTGTTTATGGGAAATCATGTCATTTGCCTGTAGAGTTGGAGCATAGAACGTATTGGGCCGTGAAATGGCTAAATTTTGATATAAAAGAAGCCGGAGAAAAGAGGTTGCTGGACATCAACGAGCTGGAGGAGATCCGGATGAATGCATATGAGAATGCACGGATCTACAAGGAAAGAACAAAGAAGTGGCATGACAAGCACATATTGCCAAAGAACTTCAAAGAAGGTGATCTTGTTCTTCTCTTTAATTCTAGGCTCCGACTTTTTCCAGGAAAGTTAAGGTCACGATGGACGGGACCTTATGTTGTGAAGAAGATTTTCCCCCACGGAGCTGTCGAAGTATGGGGTGAAAACTCCGGTATTTTTAAAGTGAATGGACATAGGTTGAAGAGGTATACACCGGAACTTCCGGTGGAAAAACTTTCACCTATCCATCTCACTTGACGCTTTAAAGGAGTTAGGTCCGGCTAGAGACCTTAAACCAAGCGCTTCTCGGGAGGCAACCCGAGATAAGAGTCTTTTCGTCTTTTTGTTTTTATTTTTGCTTTTTGCTTTTGCGTTTTTGCGCGTTCTTGTTGTGTCTTTGCAGGACCTAGGTGTCGTGGTAAAAAGATACGGGAAGCAGCACTCGGAACGAGCTTAAGGCGAGGAAATGGCTATGAAAGACGAGAAACGAAGTAAGTCGAGGAAGAAACACGCCGGATGCCTTCTTCACTCTTACATTGTGAGTATTGTTTTTACTTCATATTTACTATTCACATTAGGGACAATGTGAGATTTAAGTATGGGGTAGGATGTTTGCAATACCTTTTAACATGTTTCTTTTATTTTGTACTGCATTTTATATGAAAATCCAAAAAATCAGAAAATTTCAAAAAAAAATTTGTGCTTCTAGGATTGATGTGACTTTAATGAGGAAATTTTGTATGTTTATTTGGCTATCGATGTTTATTTTGAACTTTAATTGAATTAATGGAAATTATGGGATTTGAATGCCTTGTTTGTAATCTATATGATTTATTTGTATTACCTTGTTTAATTGGATTGATCTTGAAAAGTTGAAGCTATATGATGAGTTCTTTTACATTGCACATAAATGATTTAGGCAATTCAAATTCTTCTTCTTCTCTTCTTTACCATTTTCAGCACCTCAAACATTGAATTTATTTGTCCCTCATGACCCATCCGGGAATTAGGAAAGTGAAGTTTGAAGGTGTATGTTTAATTGTGAAAAGTGAATTATGTGCAATATGTGAAGAAGTTGTTTGATTTGTGATGAGAATCGAAAGCAAAAACTTTCTATGGGTTTTGTTGGCTATGAAGATGAGTAACTCGGCACCATTCACATAATCGGCTATTTGTGTCTTGCCAAAGTCGGATTAGTTTTAAAAACATTACCTAGAGTTGATTTGGTATGTGCACTTTGGTGTAAGGTACGTGAAGGAAACTGAACACCAAAGTTTCGGCTATTGTGCACCTATGACTTTCACTCAAAAGAAAAAGAAAAAGAAAAATATGCAAGAAAAGAAAGGATGTATGTCGAGAAAGAAGAAAGAAAAGAAAAATGTTGTGTTGTCCTCTTTTCCGGATTTCCACCACATTACCTATACACATCCTACCTTTATCACGTTTCTTGGCCTTTATTTGTTAAGTCCTATTGATCTTTGCATACATGTAATTGACTTCATGGCCTAAACTTGGATTTTTCATGAATTTTGGACATTGGTAGTTTAAATGATGATTTTGGATTCCTTGCAATGTGTGATTATCCTATATCTTGCCTATCTTACTTGACCTTAATCGAAATATGTCTTTAGCCTTGTGACTACACTCTGAAAGTGATCATGAATAGAAGCACTACCTAAAAGAATTTTTGTTTTTGTTTAGCATAGATGATTCATGCTATCTTGCCTTGAATTTATTATTTACTTGGGGACAAGCAAAGATAAGTATGGGGTATTTTGATAACATGAATTATCGACCTAGTTTAGTAGAGCATATAGTTAGTTTTCCCTTTTCCCGCATGCATGTTTTAGCCTTAAGTTGTGTTCTTTATACTTGTTTAATGCAACTTTGCGAGTATAGATGTCTACACAAACTTTTGGTGTCTTTGTAGGTATTTTGGCGTGTTTCGGAGCTAAAATGATGCATTTGAGGATCAGGCCTCGGGATGGACGCTTAGGAGCGATCACGCAGCCACGGGAAAGTAGGAAAAGACGAGCCAAGACGAAACGCACGAGATTGGAGCAATCTCGGTCGAGATCCACATGATCTCGGCCGAGATCCGAGAAATCTCGGCCGAGATCCGAGCCACCTCGACCGAGACCCCATATCAGAAGTTTATGTCGATGCATCTCGGTCCCCATCTCGGTCCCGATCTCGGCCGAGATTTTTCACATTTGACCGAGATTTCCGACCGAGATCCCTGTTCGCCGATTTATTTCGTTAATTTTCGAATTTGTTTTAGGGCAGCCCGTTGCGGGATATAAAAGAAAAGCCCTAAATGATTTCCGGGGGTTCCCGTTTCATTCTAATTTCGAGCTCTTTTGGAGAGAGTTTTTTCCCCTTCTTCTTCTCCCTTTGCCCTACACCATTGTTGGCCATTGTTGAACTTGATTGAGCATGGAGGATCTTCGTGAATATTTGGAAATTTGATGTTTTGCTAATTTCCTATTAATAAAGTTGAGTATCTTCCTTAATCTCTCTTTTAGTTCTTGTTTATGCATTCTCTCTTGAATTGATTGGATTGATTGGATTGATAATTGCTTCTTCCAATGAATTGTTTGGATTAATGATTGTTTCTTCCATTGAATTGATTGGATTGATGATTGCTTTTGAAATGTCGATTGTTGACTAGAACCATTGTGGTTCCAAGGTGAATTGGGATTTGTTTATACCCGGACTATGATGGAATAGTGCTTTATGCTTGGTTTGAATAGCTTTGAAATCCTAATGGTTGGCTTGTTCTTGAACCTAGTTAGAATTCATCTAGCTAGTAACCTAGACCGGAATTGAGACTTACCCGGTAATGTTCCGCTTAGATACTTGAGTGTTCGACCATAGGTAATAGATGTGAAAACCTTTATTGGGTTGAGTGTGCCTAGATTCCGTCCTAAGTAGGGTAATACCTGAGACTTACCCGGTAATGGTTTACCTTTCCCTTAGTTTGGAGTTTGGTTTGTTTAGAATTTCCTACCTCTCTACCTTGAGACTTACCCGGTAATAGGTAGTTGGTTTGGAACCAGATAGTCTTGAGACTTACCCGGTAATAGACTATCGGTTTAGAAACATTTTCCCTGAAGTTTGTTAACCATAGATCCTTTGAGAGATTTCCTGAGTCCGTGCGTATAAACAATGACCTTGAATCCTTGGAATCCGCATTCTCGTATTTGATAAATCTTTCGTTTGTCTGTTTTACTTGGTTTTCGATCAAATATGTTATTTGATTGCGAACTCTACAGAAATCCTTCAAAACTCCTTTGATCTTTCTTCCCTTCTTTTCCAACCTCGTTCTTTTATTTTGATTTACGCTATATGTGATCACATTTGCATTCCAAACATTTAGTCCCTGAGTTCAACCTTGGAATACTTATCCTAACTGTTATTGACCCATACACTGTGGGTTCGCTACAATTTGGGTGTTTATTTCTTGTTTTACAAATTTAAAACATATCGTGGTTTTTACTAACCTGTGAGCTTTTATCATTATTGATAAAAGTTTATAGGGGCGTGAAAATAGCGAACAGAAGGCTGAGGATATGAATAAGACACTACAAATGAAACTCCTATGAAAAATTATGGCAGATCCAAATAATATATGGGTCAAAGTTATAATAGAAAAATATCTTTGGGGGAAAAGCCTATGGAATTATGATTGTGGAACATCTTGGCAATGAAAAAAGTTGACCAAACCAAAACAAGTATTTAATTTAGGTCTACGATGACGGGTAGGGGAAAATACAGTAAAGTTATGGGAAGACAGATGGTTATTGGAGGAACCATTAGGCTCTAAAGTGTCTGATCGAACCCTAATTAAACCTATGGAAAAGGTATTATCTTGGATAAAAAGTGGAACGAACAACTTCTTGATCAACTTGAAGGCATTCTTCCAACAAATATCGTTAATTAAAAAAAAGACGTATAACCTACTAACAAACACCATCAGAGATAGAATTTACTTGTCAACAACTAATGACGGTTGGTACTCCACTCAGTCTACAATAAACATAATTCAAAGGAGAAAAGTTGGGGTATCGGAAGACAAAACATGGATATGGAACATGAGCATCATGCTGAAAGTTCAAATTTTCTTGTGGAAAATGGCTCTAAACGGCCTTCCAACCAAAGAAAACCTTGATAAAAAAAAAATTTCGGTATTTATGCGTTGCGTATATTAAAGGTACCATACGGAGAGTGCCAAACACCTTTTCTTTGAGTGCAAATGCACTCACCGGACCCTGGACAATACCAAAATATCAACCATCCTCAAGGATATCGATATATGTAATCACTCTACCTATGATACACTCCTAGTATTGAAGGACAAAATCTCACCTCAAGAGCTTAAACAGTTGATAATGATTTGGTGTAATATTTGTTTAGATAGAAATCAAACAATAAAAGACCAACACAAAATCTGAAACAAATCGCACTGAAACAATAAAAAAGCCAACAATATACAAAACCAAGAAGGAAGACCAAGAATATCAGTTGGCAAAAAATCAAAAGTTTATTTGTTAAGCTTAATTTTGACGCTTCATTAAACAAAACTAACCAATTTTCCTTTGGCTTCATCATTCGTGTTAACCACGGCCACCCTTTGGCTCACAGAAAAGGGAGATGTAATGCGGATTCAGATATTGAGGCAGAAGCTTTCGCTCTACGGGAAGGCCTACAAAAGGCGTTAGAGATTTCGGCTATTAAGATTGAGGGGGACAACCTGATGTTGATCAATTTGATAAACCACATTTGGAAACCTCCTTTGGAGACAAACATGATCATTTCAGACATCTCTGTTAGCATCTCAGGCTTTTCTGAAGCAAGCACCACACACATCTTCAGGGAAATCAATACGTTAGCGGATAGGCTCGCAATATACAAACTTTTTGCCACTGAAGAACAGGAAGATCTCCCAGACGATGTGGTTGTACTCATCCGTAAGGATGTTGTAGGTCCGTCGGTGTATAGAATCTGACCGACCTATTATGCTTACCTTGTATCAAAAAAGAAAAAGGAAACCCTTATGCCGAAAATCAAATTCCAACGATGGCTACTTGGTGGCGACTTACAATAAATACACCGGCGGTCACCTCTGTTCTTCCATTAACGCGTGAAAGCATGAAACTCGACCTTTTCTCTTTAAGTACTATATGAAACCCTAATCCCTAACCTGCAACTGGTTTAGGCTACAGAGCGAACCTTCATTCTCGCTTCTCTCGAAGTCTTCGGTCTCTATTGTCCAATATTCTAGGTGGCTAGGTAGTGGCGACTCACAAAGATATAAGTGGTTTGAAATCGAGCTTCTTCCTTACTCAACATTCCTAGGGCTTCAACATATCTAACTGTTGGTTCAGGTATTTGAAATGGAGGATCCCTCGATGCAGAACATTCAAAAAAAACCCAAAAAAACCTAGATAGCTTCTCTCTAATCGATAGTTCATGTATTTGTTTCCGGGGGTTCCCGTTTCATTCTAATTTCGAGCTCTTTTGGAGAGAGTTTTTTCCCCTTCTTCTTCTCCCTTTGCCCTACACCATTGTTGGCCATTGTTGAACTTGATTGAGCATGGAGGATCTTCGCGAATATTTGGAAATTTGATGTTTTGCTAATTTCCTATTAATAAAGTTGAGTATCTTCCTTAATCTCTCTTTTAGTTCTTGTTTATGCATTCTCTCTTGAATTGATTGGATTGATTGGATTGATAATTGCTTCTTCCAATGAATTGTTTGGATTAATGATTGTTTCTTCCATTGAATTGATTGGATTGATGATTGCTTTTGAAATGTCGATTGTTGACTAGAACCATTGTGGTTCCAAGGTGAATTGGGATTTGTTTATACCCGGACTATGATGGAATAGTGCTTTATGCTTGGTTTGAATAGCTTTGAAATCCTAATGGTTGGCTTGTTCTTGAACCTAGTTAGAATTCATCTAGCTAGTAACCTAGACCGGAATTGAGACTTACCCGGTAATGTTCCGCTTAGATACTTGAGTGTTCGACCATAGGTAATAGATGTGAAAACCTTTATTGGGTTGAGTGTGCCTAGATTCCGTCCTAAGTAGGGTAATACCTGAGACTTACCCGGTAATGGTTTACCTTTCCCTTAGTTTGGAGTTTGGTTTGTTTAGAATTTCCTACCTCTCTACCTTGAGACTTACCCGGTAATAGGTAGTTGGTTTGGAACCAGATAGTCTTGAGACTTACCCGGTAATAGACTATCGGTTTAGAAACATTTTCCCTGAAGTTTGTTAACCATAGATCCTTTGAGAGATTTCCAGAGTCCGTGCGTATAAACAATGACCTTGAATCCTTGGAATCCGCATTCTCTTATTTGATAAATCTTTCGTTTGTCTGTTTTACTTGGTTTTCGATCAAATATGTTATTTGATTGCGAACTCTACATAAATCCTTCAAAACTCCTTTGATCTTTCTTCCCTTCTTTTCCAACCTCGTTCTTTTATTTTGATTTACGCAATCTGTGATCACATTTGCATTCGAAACATTTAGTCCATGAGTTCGACCTTGAAATACTTATCTTAACTGTAATTGACCCATACACTGTGGGTTCGCTACAATTTGGGTGTTTATTTCTTGTTTTACAAATTTAAAACATACCGTGGTTTTTACTAACCTGTGAGCTTTTATCATTATTGATAAAAGTTTATAGGGGCGTGAAAATAGCGAACAAAGTTTTTGGCGCCGTTGCCGGGGACTAAGTCATTTGTTTTGTTTTGTGATTTCTTTTAGTGTAAGTCTTTCTTTTACTTTTGATCTCGTTTCCGGTTTTGTTTTTGGAATTTTCAGGACTCTAGTTATCCTTCACAGTGTATGCAAAGAACTTGGGGTTTGAAAGAAGTAGTTCCGTACGATCCAGAGCCTGAAAGGACACTGCGAGAGAGATTAAGAGCCCGGAAAGCTTCATAAATGGCTGAAATCAGAGATTATGAAGCTGAACTTAGAGATGCTTTATAACAACTAGAAGCTGAGAGACGGATGGCTAGAGAAAGAGAGCAAACTACAGAAAGGGAAATGGCTGCAATGAGAGCTCAAATGGAAGAGATAGCCAGAGCCATGAACAAGAGGCAAGCTGCAGCTCCAGCTCTAGTGCAGCAAGTAATTCCAGCACCACAGTTAGCTCCAATTCCTCATCGAGTTGAAGCTCCTCCACAAGCTCCACCTCCCGCTCCTCTCAGACCTGTCATTCACCAGCCATTTGTGGAAGTTCCACAAACACTTGGACAGAGGATGGATCCTACCCAAAGAGTTAACCGTCCTGGAGTTAACTTTGGAGATCCTGCAAATCATGAGCATGAGCTGCGACCGCACATGATACAGATGATTCGCTAGAATCAGTTTGGTGGGACAAAGACAGAATCTCCTCACCAACACATGAACAATTACGAGACTCTTATGGATGCGGTAAGTCCAGCTCGTATGGAAGGTAACAATCATAAGATAAGAGGTTTTTCTTTCTCTCTTAAGGATAAATTTTTAGCTTGGTATCAAACTATTCCATATGGGCGGATTAACACATGGGAGGAGATGGTGTCTGAATTCCTCACTAAGTTTTTCCCACCCTACAAGACTACTGAACTTAGAGGGAAGATAAATGTTTTTGTGATGAAAGATAAGGAGAGTTTGTATAAGTCTTGGGAGAGGTTCATTGACCTTACGTTGGAATGTCCTCATCATGGGATCTCTAAGATTGAATTGCTAGAGATTTATTACAAGGGACGTGATGAAGATACTCAATTTAAGTTGTAATCACTTTCTGGAGGTACTTTTATGGAAAAAACTGTGGATGAAGCTTGGGAAATCATTACGAAGCAAGCGAAGACTATTGAAATGTATTCTCACAGGAAAGTTGAAGAGAGAAAGACTAGACCCGGAGTCTATGAGGTAAACCAAAACACTCTTAATGATTCAAGGTTAGATGCTTTGCAAGTTGAACTTAAATCTTTGAAATAATTAATTGCATCTAACTTGAAAGCTCAACAAGCCGAAGTGCATGTAGCATCCAAGGAAGAGGATGCGAATTACATGGGTAAAGGTAACTACCAAGGAGGTTATCAAAACCAAAGAGGTCATAACAACAATTATAATAGGAATAATTAGGGAAATAACTACAAGCCTAATCATAATCATCCTGGTTTTTCTTATTCTAGTCCTGAGGGTGCTTTGAACCCTCAAGCTTCTTCCATCAATGTAGGCCAGCCGTCCAAGCCAGCTGAACCCGCTCAACTAAAGGATAGAGTTGAAGCAATGTTTGAGCAATTGATGGCTAGGATGGGAAATCTAGAGAGTGCAGTCACTAGTGTAACCAAAGCCCAAAAGGTTTTGGAAACTCAAGTGTTCAAGAAGGCCGAAGACGCTCAAAGAGATCCAGGAAGACTTCCTGGAAAAACTGAAAATAATCTCAAGGGGCAAGTCATTGCATTCACTACAAGAAGTGGATTAGAAACAAATGATCCACAACCAAAGGTTTTGGATAAAGGAAAGTAACCAATGGATGAGGAGCCTAAGGAAAAAGAGAATGTCTACATCCCTCCTCCTCCATACAAACCACCACTTCCTTTTCCTAAATCCCGTGCTAGAGCTCAATTGGACAAGCACTTTGGTAAGTTCCTTGACCTTTTAAATAAATTGCATATTAACATCCCTTTTGTTGATGCTATTTTAGGGATGTCTGCCTATGGAAAGTTCTTGAAGGAAATCTTCTCCAACAAGAGGAAGCTAGAAGAATATGGAGAAGTCAGAATGACCCGGAAATCTACTGACCTCATCCAGAGGAACAATGGAAAGATGCCACCAAAATTGAGTGATCCCGGATCTTTCTGTGTCCCAATCAAAGTTGGAGATGGAACGTACAAAGCACTATGCGATCTTGGAGCTAGTGTAAGCATTATCCCACTCGTTTTATGCAGGAAGGTTGGACTTGGAGAACCAAAGCCGGTGAAGATGACTCTTTGCATGGCAGAGAACCACCACACGTCCTGTGGGAATCATTGAGGATGTTCCAGTCCAATTAGAGAAGTTCTTTCTCCCTATTGACTTTGTTGTTCTGGATATTCCTGCTGATCAACTGTCTTGTTCCTATCATTTTAGGGAGACCTTTTCTTGCTACCTCTGGATGTTTAGTTGATTGTAGGGGTGCTACCCTTACATTTAGAATTGACGAGGAAGTTGTACAATTTAAACTCCCTCCTTTGATTAAGGGACCCTTGTTTGAAGAGGATATGTACAACATCCTAGAGGATGATGAAGATGATTGTAAGATTATAAATTCAATTCTATGTTCTGACCCTCTTGAGCAGGTTTTGACCATGAGCATCATGACAGCAGAGCCAAAAGATGAACTGTTTGAAGAAGTCCGATCTTTGAGTCTTTTCCCCATCAACGAGGAATCAAGATTCGGAGAACTGTCAGAAGCAGATGGCATCTCGGCCGAGATCCAAGAAATCTCGGCCGAGATCCTTCAACAGAAAGTTTCAGTTTTAGAAGATCAGGGCATCTCGGCCGAGACCGAAAAATCTTGGCCGAGATTCACCCTAGCTCGGCCGAGATTCACCCCAGCTTGGCCGAGATTCACCCTAGCTCGGCCGAGATTCGCACCAGCTCGGGCCGAGATCCTTCATCTCCACCGAGAAGAGTTGGCCGAGATTTCTGAAGAAGAACCGGAGCCTCCTAAGGTTGAGATGAAGCCTCTTCCGACACACCTAAGGTACGCCTTTCTTGGTTCTAACTCATCTTATCCCCTCATTGTTAGTGCTAGCTTGAATGAACTTGAACTTGAGAAGTTATTGAAAGAGCTTAGGATGCATAGAAAAGCTTTGGGCTACACTATAGATGACCTCATAGGGATTAATCCTTCTATGTGCGTGCATAGGATCATGTTAGATGATGGACATAGGCCTTCTATAGAACCTCAAAGGAGATTGAATCCTAACATGAAAGAGGTAGTTAAGAAGGAGATCCTTAAGTTGCTTGATGCGGGAATTATATTCCCTATCTCGGATAGTAAGTGGGTTAGCCCGGTACATGTTGTACCTAAGAAAGGTGGGATGACTGTCATAACCAATGAAAAGAATGAGTTGATCCCGACTAGGACCGTGACAGGATGGAGGACGTGCATTAATTATAGGAAGTTGAATCATGCTACTAGGAAAGATCACTTTCCTTTACCCTTCATTGACCAAATGTTAGAAAGGCTAGCCCAACACTCTTACTTTTGCTACCTAGATGGGTATAGTGTTTTTTTCCAGATCCCCATCTATCCGGATGACCAAGAGAAAACTACTTTTACTTGTCCTTGGGGTACCTTTGCATATAGGAGAATGCCTTTCGGTTTATGTAATGCTCCTGCTACTTTTCCAAAGATGCATGATGTCTATTTTTTCTAAATATATTGAAAACATCATGGAAGTCTTTATGGATGATTTTTCTGTTTATGGATCCTCTTTTGATGAATGTTTGGCTAACCTGTCTTTAGTCTTACAAAGATGTGAGGATTGTAATCTTGTTCTCAATTGGGAGAAATGTCATTTCATGGTTAGGGAAGGTATTGTGTTAGGTCACTTGATATCTAACCGTGGAATTGATGTTGATAAGGTCAAGATTGAGACTATTGAGAAGCTACCTCCACCATCTTCAGTCAAAGGGGTAAGGAGTTTTCTAGGACATGCTGGTTTTTACCGGAGATTTATAAAAAAATTTCTCTAAAATTGCTAAACCTTTGACTAACCTACTAATCAAGGATGTTCAGTTTATTTTCTCGAAGGAATGCCTTGATGCTTTTTATAGGTTGAAGGAAGCTCTCATCACTGCTCCAATCATGCAACCTCCCGATTGGTCTCTTCCATTCGAGGTGATGTGTGATGGAAGAAACTTCGCAGTGGGAGCGGTGCTAGGACAGAAGAAGGAAGGACTCACTCATGCTATTTACTATGCTAGCAAGACGCTTGATGGAGCCCAGCTGAATTATGCAACTACTGAAAAGGAGCTCCTAGCCGTCGTCTACGCATTTGAGAATTTTCGTTCCTATCTTGTAGGAGCTAAGGTGATTGTGTACACGGATCATGCAGCGATTCGGTACCTTCTCACCAAGAAGGATGCAAAACCACGTCTTATCCGGTAGATTCTTCTCCTTCAAGAATTTGATCTAGAGATTAGAGATAAGAAGGATCGGGGTCCGAAAACTCTGTAGCTGATCATCTTAGCAGATTACCTCCAGAACTTATGGAAGGGGATGACATCCCTATTGACGATGCATTTCCGGATGAGCATCTCCACATGATGGAGAAATATATCCTTCAAATTTCAAGTAAAAAGGAACCTTGGTTTGCTGACATTGTTAATTATTTAGTTTGTGGTGAAATTCCTCCAGGTTTATCTCCTTCTCAATGGAAGAAATTCTACAAGGATGTGAGCATTACTATTGGAATGAACCACTACTATTCAAGAGAGGACCCGAGGGAATCCTTAGGAGATGCGTCCCAGACGACGAGATTGAGAGTGTCATCCGACATTGTCATTCATTACCCTGTGGAGGACATGCTAGTGCTCACAAGACTAGTGTCAAGGTATTGCAATCTGGATTCTTTTGGCCTAATCTTTTCAAAGATGTGCAAGATATTCGTCACTGCTTGTGATTCATGCCAAAGGACGGGCAACATATCTAGGAGGAATGAGATGCCCTTGAACGACATCCAAGAAGTTGAGATTTTTGATGTATGGGGTGTTGACTTCATGGGACCTTTCCCATCCTCATGCGGGAACCTTTACATTCTTTTAGCGGTTGATTATGTATCTAGGTGGGTTGAAGCTATAGCTTCACCCACAAATGACGCTAAAGTTGTAATTAAAATTTTCAACCGAACTATCTTCCCTAGATTTGGCACACCACGTGTCATTATTAGTGATGGAGGGAAGCATTTCACAGCCAGGAACTTTGAGTCACTTTTGTCCAAGTATGGGGTAACTCACAAGGTTGCAACCTCATATCATCCCCAGACTAGTGGCCAAGTGGAAATCTCCAATAGAGAAATCAAGGGGATCCTAGAGAAGATATGTCTCGCTCAAGGAAAGATTGGGCAATGAAGCTTGATGATGAACTCTGGGCATATAGGACATCATACAAGACTCCCATAGGTACTACTCCTTATCAACTTGTTTATGGGAAATCCTGTCATTTGCCTGTAGAGTTGGAGCATAGAGCGTATTGGGCCGTGAAATGGCTAAACTTTGATATAAAAGAAGCCGGAGAAAAGAGGTTGTTGGACATCAACGAGCTGGAGAAGATCCGGATGAATGCATATGAGAATGTACGGATCTACAAGGAAAGAACAAAGAAGTGGCATGACAAGCACATATTGCCAAAGAACTTCAAAGAAGGTGATCTTGTTCTTCTCTTTAATTGTAGGCTCCGACTTTTTCCAGGAAAGTTAAGGTCACGATGGACGGAACCTTATGTTGTGAAGAAGATTTCCCCCACAGAGTTGTCGAAGTATGGGGTGAAAACTCCGGTATTTTTAAAGTGAATGGACATAGGTTGAAGAGGTATACACCGGAACTTCCGGTGGAAAAACTCTCACCTATCCATCTCACTTGACGCTTTAAAGGAGTTAGGTTCGGCTAGAGACCTTAAACCAAGCGTTTCTCGGGAGGCAACCCGAGGTAAGAGTCTTTTCGTCGTTTTGTTTTTATTTTTGCTTTTTGTTTTTGCGTTTTTGCGCGTTCTTGTTGTGTCTTTGCAGGACCTAGGTGTCATGGTGAAAAAAGATACGGGAAGCAGCACTCGGAACGAGCTTAAGGCGAGGAAATTTCTATGAAAGATGAGAAACGAAGTAAGTCGAGGAAGAAACACGCCGGATGCCTTCTTCATTTTTACATTGTGAGTATTATTTTTACTTCATATTTATTATTCACATTGGGGACAATGTGAGATAAGTATGGGGTAGGATTCTTGCAATACCTTTTAGCACGTTTCTTTTATTTGTATTGCGTTTTATATGAAAATCCAAAAAAATCAGAAAATTTCAAAAAAAAAATTGTGCTTCTAGGATTGATGTGACCTTAATGAGAAAATTTGTGTATGTTTATCTGGCTATCGATGTTTATTTTGAGCTTTAATTGAATTAATGGCAATTATGGGATTTGAATGCCTTATTTGTAATCTATATGATTTATTTGGATTACCTTGTTTAATCGGGATCTTGAAAAGGTGAAGCTATATGATGAGTTCTTTTACATTGCACAGAAATGATTTAGGCAATTTGAATTCCTCTTCTTCTCTATCTTTGCCATTTTTTTAGCACCTCAAACATTGAATTTATTTGCCCCTTATGAGCCATCCCGGGAATTAGGAAAGTGAAGTTTGAAGGTGTATGCTTAATTGTGAGATGTGAATTGAAGGCAAAAGCTTTCTATGGGTTTTGTTGGCTATGAAGATGAGTAACTCGGCACCATTCACATAATCGGGTGTTTGTGTCTTGCCAAAGTCGGATTGGTTTTAAAAACATTCCCTAGAGTTGATTTGGTATGTGCACTTTGGTGTGAGGTACGTGAAGGAAACTAAACACCAAGGTTTCGGCTATTGTGCACCTATGCCTTTCACTCAAAAGAAAAAAAATGCATGAAGAAAAAGGATGTATGTTGAGAAAGAAGAAAGAAAAGAAAAATGTTGTGTTGTCCTCTTTCCCGGATTTCCACCACATTACCTATACACATCCTACCTTTATCACGTTTCTTGGCCTTTATTTGTTAAGTCCTTTTGATCTTTGCATACATGTAATTGACTTCATGACCTAAACTTGGATTTTTCATGAATTTTAGACATTGGTAGTTTAAATGATGATTTTGGATTCCTTGCAAGGTGTGATTATCCTATATCTTGCCTATCTTACTTGACCTTAATCAAAATATGTCTTTAGCCTTGTGACTACACTCTGAAAGTGATCATGAATAGAAGCACTACCAAAAAGAGTTTTTTGTTTTTGTTTAGCATAGATGATTCATGTTATCTTGCCTTGAATTTATTATTTGCTTGGGGACAAGCAAAGATAAGTATGGGGTATTTTGATAACATGAATTATCGATCTAGTTTAGTAGAGCATATAGTTAGTTTTCCCTTCTCCGCATGCATGTTTTAGCTTTAGTTTGTGTTCTTTATACTTGTTTAGTGCAACTTTGCGAGTATAGATGTCTACACACACTTTTGGTGTCTTTGTAGGTATTTTGGCGTGTTTTGGAGCTAAAACAATGCATTTGAGGATCAAGCCTCGGGATGGACGCTTAGGAGCGCTCACGCAGGCACGGAAAAGGAGAAAAAGACGAGCTAAGACGAAACGCACGAGATTAGAGTAATCTCGGTCGAGATCCACGTGATCTCGGCCGAGATCCGAGCCATCTCGCCCGATATTCGAGCCATCTCGGCCGAGACTCCCAGTTTCGGTTGGGTCCAAAAGTTTCTATCAATGCATCTCGGTCCCCATCTCGGTCCCGATCTCGGCCGAGATTTGTTCCATCTCGGCCGAGATTTTTCACATATGACTGAGATTTCCGACTGAGATTTCATCAACGCTGGATCACGAAGCCAATCTCGGCCCCGAAGTTCAAAAATCTCGGTCACCGACTAAGATTTCCGACCGAGATCCCTGTTCGCCGATTTATTTCGTTAATTTTTGGATCTGTTTTAGCCCGGCCCGTTGCGGGATATAAAAGGAAAGCCCTAAATGATTTCCGGGGGTTCCGCTTCATTCTAATTTCGAGCTCCTTTCGAGAGAGCTTTTTTCCCTTCTTCTTCTCCCTTTGCCCTACACCATTGTTGAACTTCATTGAGTTTGGAGGAACTTCGCGATATTGGGAATTTGTCGTTTTTCTAATTTCCTATTAATAAAGCTGAGTATCTTCTTTATTCTCTCTTTTAGTTCTTGTTTTATGCATTCTTCATTGAATTGATTGGATTGATAATTGCTTCTTCCATTGAATTGATTGAATTAATGAATGCTTCTCCCATTGAATTGATTGGATTGATGAATGTTTTCGATATGTTGATTGTTGGCTAGAACCATTGTGGTTCCAAGGTGAATAGAGATTTGTTTATACCCGGACTATGATGGAATAGTGTTTTATGCTTGGTTTGAATAGCTTTGAAATCCTAATGGTTGACTTGTTCTTGAACCTAATTAGAATTCATCTAGCTAGTAACCTAGGCCGGAATTGAGACTTACCCGGTGATTTTCCGCTTAGATACTTGAGTGTTTGACCATAGGTAATAGATGTGAAAACCTCTATTGGGTTGAGTGTGCCTAGATTCCGTCCTAAGTAGGGTAATACCTGAGACTTACTCGGTAATGGTTTACCTTTCCCTTAGTTTGGAGTTTGGTTTGTTTAGAATTTCCTACCTCTCTACCTTGAGACTTACCCGGTAATAAGTAGTTGTTTTGGAACTAGATAGTCTTGAGACTTACCCGGTAATAGACTGTTAGCTTAGAAACGTTATTCCCTGAAGCTTGTTAACCATAGATCCTTTGAGAGATGTCCTGAGTCCGTGCGTATAAACAATGACCTTGAATCCTTGGAATCCGCATTCTCTTTATTGATAAATCTTTCGTTCGTTTGTTTTACTTAGTTTTCAATCAAATCCGATATTTGATTGCGAATTGTACAAAAATCCTTCAAAATCCCTTTGATCTTTCTTCCCTTCTTTTCCAACTTCGTTCTTTTACTTTGATTTACGCTATCTGTGATCACAGTCGCATTCCAAACACTTGGTCCTTGAGATCGACCTTGGAATACTTATCCTTTTTGTAATTGACTCATACACTGTGGGTTCGCTACAATTTGGGTGTTTATTTTTTGTTTTACAAATTTAAAACATACCGTGATTTTTACTAACCTGTGAGCTTTTATCATTATTGATAAAAGTTTATAGGATGTTAAAACAGCGAACAATTATTATTTAAGAAGTCATGTTACATCATTTTATTTTTACGGTAATTAACATATTTTAATTCAAATAATCTACAAATCTCGTCCAAGACACGATAAGTAAGTTGGTGTATTTGACCAAGAGTACTAGCTAATGATGTGATCTTAAAACAATACTATTTAAACTGGGACATTTTGTACACTTTTAGTAAAATAAGATGTTTAAAACTTTAATTAATTGAACAATTAATTTATTATAAAATTTTATTTCTAGTGCATTCCCCACTATAAATGATAGCATACTTTTGTGGATAATATCATTGGTTTTCCAATCACGGTGAAAGGAACCACAATACCTTTCTTGACTTTTGAAATAATATAGTTATTTTCTCTAAAACTTCACAATTTATATGCAAACAGAAGACGAACTTTGGATGTAATTGGTAAATAACGTAGAGTGTCGTGACGAAAGTAAATTGCCAAAATTTTGCATTCCAACTTCCAAGCAAGTAAGAACACTTCAAACAAAACAACTAGTCTTATTCAGGCTCTTTTTTTTTTTATTTATTTACTGCCACGTAACCTTAGTAGCCTCTTCTAACATATATTTATTACCATCCACAATATAAAGCCTTGGGGCCCTATTACAAATAAATGTTAAGCGTAAAATTAATTTTTTTTATTAAATAACTATTAACCATAAAACTAAACTTATAATTAATAAATTTATATTGAGTTATAAATTGAGGTTTAAACATGATTTTATTACGTAGTTTCTTTATGTCGGTATAAACAGATTAAAAATAATCTCAAAACATATGTAAAATGGTTGTCATTAAATAGCTAAAATTAAATCCGATTCAAAAATATTTTTATTTATTATAATTAACGTTTAACCTAGAAATATGATTTTAAATTTTAATTAAATCAGCCACCACATGACATCTTCCTATTGTTTAGGATAGATAAAGTCGGAAAAAAGAAAAAAAAAAAACATAGTAGCCACTAATTATATTGGAGTCGTTACTCCTAGATACTATTTATTATGGAGGGTCTTAAGCGCAAACCTGAATTATAATAATGCAATCATTCCTCCTTACAACACATGTCCATAATGAGTTGATATGATTAATATACAACTTTATTGGTTGAGAGGACATTGAACCAAAAGAAAAAGAGGTCTTGACATCTAGAAATCGGAGATGCAAACATAACCCTATAACTCAAACCACTCTAGAAATTTTTGGTTGAACTGGATAATGTGTGGGTCTAGATGACCTTTGAGAAATACCTAAAAAGGAAGAATTCTTGTTGACATGGATAACAACCCATGTCAACAAGAACTTCTCAAGAGGTCACTCATCCTGAAATTGTAAAATTTAATCCACTCGAAAAATGAATCACGAAAATTCGTATTTACATTAACCAAAAAAGTAGACGTTGATCTTAAATTTTTTTTTAAAAATACCTAGAAAATCATGAAAAATGGAATTTTGACCAAACAACGGTTTGGACAATGACACATTGTTGTCCCAATGAAATGTGTTTTCAGTAAACATCACCTGGAAGACCTTGATCACTTATTGCTTGCGTTTTTGTTCACGAAACACACATTTACAAAGATCATCCCTAACTTCGCTAACATACTTAACCAATTCTTTTGGAACGTCAATAGATAACAAACAATAAATATCATTAAGGAAAAATTGGATCCTGAAAACATAAGACTTGTGTTCCTTGTCTGGTGGGCGACTTGGTTCTTTAGAAATCAAACGATCTTCACCCATCAAAACTACCACAAGGATTATCAAGTAATTTGTCAAAAATCAAATTATTAAACGGGAAAGTTTCAAAGTAAGCATAGATGATAAAAGTCCATCCAAAGGAAACAGTAGGAAAAGCTGAAAGATGAAAAACCTCGCATGGTCAAGACCCCAATTGACTTTATTAAACTCAATTTTAATGAATCAAATTTGACTGGTGAATCCTCGGTGTTTGAATACATGATTCATCACATTAAGGTTGAATTCCACAATAAATTGAACATTGTTCGTCAATCATTCATGTAACAGAATGTAGAAAGTAGCAAGTAGCATGGTGACCATAGATCACAATGAATGTAGGGGTGATCAAGACAATAAATAATAAGAATTACAAGACATAAAAACACCCAAAATCGAAGCACAACTAAACATACAGGAAAATAAACGACACTCCGTGATAAGCATGCTTTCCGGATATACCTGCTTGGCTATCTATAGTAGGGGGTGTTGTTGATTCCTATAGAAATCGAAGTTTTCCATGTCGAGCTCCTTGTCTCTCAATGAAATTATACCGAGACATGACAAAAAAACGAACTATCCTTAAAGGTAGCACGAGGCACATCATATATGGTGGTAACAACAAAACATAACACTTGAAGAGAAGGGTAATGTCACTCTACAAATCTAGCCATAATAAGCACAATGAAAACAAGCAAGCAGACACATAGCATATAAGAGAACCTCATAAGCAACATTTCACAAACATGCTTTCAAAGGATGAAGTCACAACTAGAAACCTCATACCACCAATGTTCCACGAGTGTTGAAGAACTCATTAGGAATGACGCAGGCTATCGACTGGTCCATAGAACTTCAACGTTGTGATGATGAGTCTTCGTTTGTCGTCTTTACGGCCTCCTAAAACTCTAGTTACTATAATATATATTACCCTCAATAACATTCTTTTAGAATTAAAATAGATCTGCTCTGTACGGCAGAAATATTTTTAGATTAGAAATGCATATGTGGTTCAAAATAAATTTACAGATATTTTTCATTACAAAAGGGGCTTTATATCTCCACCCATTATTGATGGGATGTGATGGGGTGTTTGTCAGATGGGTTCAAAGGGTTAATGCACCTACGGTGCGATAACCTCTCTTTTTTGTGATTTTTTTAATTGTTAAAGCACCTTAGGTTCGATTATTTTATTTTATTTTTGTAAATATAGTTATTAGTTTTAGGGGTTTAAATCGATTTCGGGTATAATTTCGGATTTACGAGTTTCGGTCTTCGAGTTTATAAGTCTCGGTGTTTTTTTAGGTTTAAGATTCGATTTTCAAGATTATGAGTTTTTGTTTTTTAGGATCATTTGTTGTTTCACAATGTTAAATCAATTTAAAATATTATTATTATTATTATTATTATTATTATTATTATTTTTATTATTATTAGACTTATTTATTATTATCATTATTGTTAGTATTATTTATTATTATTGTTATTATCATTTTGTTAGTATAACTTGTAATTAAAAATTAATAAAATTAAAATAATACAATTCGTTTGAAAATGATCTTACAATTTGGAAAAAAACAAAAAAATCACACAAATCGCGGTAAATAGCGAAAAACATAGTTCTTCTACTCACTATATATTCTCTTGTTGCGTTGTGGTCGCGTACAAGATCAAGGTAATTTATTTAATTTTTTCCTTGATTACATTTATTACCTATTAAATTTAACATCATGAAACATCAAATAATCCTAATAAAAATTAAAAAAAATCTTAAAGTCGAAAATAAAAACTTAAATCGAAAACAACACAAAACTCATAGATTCGAAAACTCGTAAAATTCGAAATTCGCTAAATTTAAAATCGTAATTATACCTCATAAAACTAAAACTAATAGCTAAAGGGGATGTAATTAAAAAAAATAAGATGCATTATCGCGCATATGATGCTTTGATATCTAATTAAAATAAAATAAAATAAAAATTATAGCACATTATTGTATCTTGGGAGTTAATACGAAAATTTGACAATTTAATGATGACCATTTCTCAAACCTGGAGATGGAAATTGATGGAAGTAAGTTTTCCCTTACAAAATGACATTTTAAGAGTGGTTTTGAGTAATTTTCACAAGTTTTGAACCAAATATTACAAATTGAAGGGGCTGGGGTGGTGGAACTGAAACCCTAAAACCCAAATCACGCATTTGTGTTCACTGTACAGTACATGTGCAGGTGCAGCCTCTGATCTCTCGCCATATCCATTTTCCGGCGACTAATCGGAAACTTCTCCATTGCGCGTGTGTTCTCTCTCGGCTTGCTCCGCGCCTCCAGTCTTCTCCCAATCGTCAATTTCCATCTCCAGGTTAGAGAAATGGTCATCTAATCTACTGTAAAACCTCATCGTTTTTCTACGCCAATTAATATCGCCATCTCCTGGATTTGATTCTTTGTTTTTGATAAAAAAAAGAAGAAGAAGAAAGTGGCATTGAAGACTAAAGAAAAATGATAATACTTTCAATATTTGAAATATCGATGTATTGTGATTTGTGACCTGTTTGGTGGTTGGTTAGATTTAGCATGTGTATTAGTATTTTTGAGTGCCAATATTGATCGAATGTTCACCTGATTATCTCGCTCAATAATACTGGTGAGCTATATCATAGATTACGACGGTTACAGAATTTGTATCATTGTGGTTATATATTTCTGAGCATGTTATTATTATGTATGGATCAAAATTTTTGCTTTTCTTCATACAAGGTGACGAGTGATTTTTTTATTTTTTTATTTTGCTCAAAGGGTGATGGATTTATTGCTGTCTAGGCGTCTAGCTTTTAGAAATCATAGGTATGACTTCAGATTTAAAAAGCTTATAGAACAAATCTTGTTCAAGTAAGGTCATTCACTATTTTGCTGCTCTAGGAACATTCTAGAATGTTGGAAATTCCTACTTCAGGGTTGACCTGCTAATTCTGTTTTGCTCAGACAGTAGTTGAGTTGATTAAATCTTTTTAGTATGTCTCATTTCTAGTGTTTGATGTAAAGCCAGTATTGGAGTGTTCTAACTTTTGACAACTCTAATAATATATGAGTTTGCTTTCTAGCTTAAGCAGAGGTATGACTTGCCAGCAGTTTATTCAAGTGAGGTCATTCACTAAAATAGCAATTTAGGATCATGTTAGGACTTAGAAATTTGTTGTCCTACTTGTTGCATGCTTAACATTGTGTTTGAGCTACTTTGTGTGGGTTTCATATATGCAATGAGATTGAGTTACTGCCTAAAGACTAAGATGGAACTTGGAGTTTGCTAAATTTGTAGTTATTTGTTATATGTAACCCTGTTTTGGATTTCTTCAGGCCTCTGGTTGATGATTGATTTGTTAGCATGACCCTCTGCAATACAACCCCCCTAGTACATGTACATGTCATATGCCATTTCTTAAAGGTTGTCAAATCATATTTTTTCATGTATGACATACTGATTTTGTACCGTCAGGGTTATTTTGCAATGGGTCACATTTAATGAATTATTTCGTGTCATTCCTACTGAAGGATTGGAATGTTGAGACTCGCTTCGCTCACACAGTACTAGTTAATTAGACAAACCGTGTAGTAGGCTTCTTCAACTGCTTGTAATCAATCTGTGTAGCAGAAGTTACCAGGTTATTTTGTAGACTGAAACTTTTCTAGAGTAATTTGTACTTTTTCAACCTTGGTTATTTTTATTAGATGTCCTAGATATAAGAGAATGCCTTACTTCTTTTTAGTACTGAAGGAATTATTGCTATCATCTGAAGGCGCTATGGTTTTGTATGGACTTTATCTGTTTGATACACTCCTCTAATGTCTTCTAACAGCATGCTGATTGACCTAAGTGGTAAATATTACCAGGTTATTTTGTAGACTAAAACTTCTCTAGTTTATTTGTTCCTTTCAACCTTGGTTTTTTTGTATTTGGTGTCCTAGAAATATGAGAATGCATCACTTCTTTTGAGCATTGTAGGAATTATTGCTTATTTCTGAAGGTGCTATGATTCTGCATGGATTTTATCTGATAGATATGCTTATTTAACGTCTTTTAACAGCATGCTGATAGATATGCTTATTCTATCTGATAAATATGAGAATGCATCACTTCATTTTCATTCTTGTAGGATATTTTGACAAAAGTGGTGCCAAAGACTTGATATCTATTGTTACTAATCGTATGTAAAAAAAATGCGATTCAATATTCTCTTAAGAGCTGTACGAATCCGCTCCACGACACACGAGACAGCAGCCCCATTGCTTGTACGCTACGTTCACGCTGATGCGACACAGAACAAGCCTAAGAAGTACAAATACCCATCTGTCTACGACCCATATGGACCCAAACCTCCACCTTCCGATAAAGTAGTCAAGCTTGCTGACTTAATTGCTGCATTATCACCCGATGAAAGGGCACAAATCGGGCCTACTTTAGGAGAAAAGCTCAAGCATCCAAAGCTAGAGCCAATCTCCACTGAGGGTCTGGACTTGGGCCCCGCCCAAGGAACAGGTGGACCCGGTGCTGGACAGGCCGAGGAGAAGGTGGAGAAAACCGCGTTTGATGTGAAGCTAGAGAAGTTCGAGGCTACTGCCAAAATCAAGGTGATCAAGGAGGTGAGGACTTTCACCAATCTCGGGCTCAAGGAGGCCAAGGACCTTGTCGAAAAAGTGCCGGTGTTGCTGAAACAAGGAGTCACCAAAGATGAGGCTAATGAGATCATTGAAAAGATCAAGGCTGCTGGTGGTGTTGCTGTTATGGAGTGATTGAAATTCATGTTTGTTTGGTTGCAGTAGTGAATCAAGTTATCTGCCATTTTTTGTAGAAGAAAAGAAGGATCCAAGGTTTCCATGGCTTGCGTGTGGATCACATAAAATGCTGATGCCATGATGAATTTTTTAGTTTCTGTACGTTTGCCTTGATGGGATCCCCTCTATATTTTTCTTATACAGGTGGTCATAAGTAGGACTGTTCATTTTCCGGTCCGGTCCGGGTTTTGGACCGGACCGGAACAAACAGGTCCGGTCCTCGGTCCAAAACCGGTCCGGTCCGGACCGATATTTTTTTAAAAAAAAATAAATTTTTGAAAAAAAATTAAATTAATTAAAATTTTAGTGAAATAAAATATTAAAATTAACTACTTAACTCCCGGTCCGCAATAGGCTTTGTTTGAAAAAAAAATTAAATTTAAAAAATAAAAATTTTAAAAAAAATTAATTTCGGTCCATTTCCGGTCCTCCCTTTTACGGTCCGGTCCAGGTCCGGACCGGTAAACAACCCTAGTCATAAGTCATAACCTTCTGATTAATAACTAATCACACTAAAAAAAAGTATTGTTGTTAGTTATACTTTTTAAATTAAATTACAATAGTTGGTGGTCAAATTATAGGTTTATGATTAATTACACGCTACGATACAAATTTAAATATTACAACATTAATGAATTTGAAAGTGAAAAGTAACATCATACACAAATTGTGCTTCCCCGGAATCTCGTCGTTCACTTCCCCAGGAGTTCGTGTTCTGTTGTACATGTATTCGGCGATGCTATTCTGATAGTGTTTGGTTCGTCCTTATCCGCTTCATCTTCGGAGATGCTCTTCATCATTACGCTACCTTGTTGTGGTTCTA